>JACEVL010000491.1:905000-972500 GCA_020284085.1 Aporrectodea caliginosa | reverse complement strand
AACCGTTTTAGTCGACCTTGCCTTCTCAAACTGCATATAAAATCTAACGGTCATGCAGTGTTTTCAAGCATCGCCGTTAACCCTAGGACGGCTTATCGCAGCGTGCATAACATGTACCTTCAAATGGAAGTAAATGAGAACCGTATTAATGAGAGAGACTTGTTCGCTAATAATTAATTGACAATGCTAACCGTTGTCTAAGTGATCTGATTAGCGCAGGATGCTCTCCAAATGACCATCTACATCCGTAACTCTCCAGTCTCGTGAATTATGCAGGTTGATTGAGAGACCATCCGACCATCTACTGATGATCAGAGTCCCTGCATTGCACAGTCTTTATTCAATCGTTAATTTTTTATGACCAGGATTTCGATGGATGCTAAATTTAATAGAGTCCAGCTTAATCTCCCGAGTCTCTTGAGTAGACAATAATTATGGGCCTGCCATTGCTTTCCATTTGCCGAAGCCGAAACTGCTTTCAGCTGTATCGTGGAAACCGATATCTCTTTTGCGTATAAGGTCTAAATAAGACACAGCTGAATTCTACTGCAAGCGTTTCTGGCAGAATGCATCAACAGATTCATTGGTACAAGTGTCTGATACGAGTTCCTACTCTTAGTGGCTTGATAAACGCGTTAATACCGTATACCACGAATGATTTGTCACTAAAACGGTGATAAAAATCGCCGAAGGCAAGGCAGAGATTAACCACACTGAGCTAATCAACGTTGAGTGGGCTTATGATTAAAGTGTGTTGTTGCTAGTTTACTAGCGCTATATAAATATCTAGCTTAGATTAGACTGAAATCTTAATCACTGTATTCATAAGGCAAATCTATTCAGTCCAGTTTTTATTGTTTCTATCGAGGCACACTCTGACCCTCCTACGCAGTCATGTCTGTTAAATGCAGACTGAGAAAGTTCTTCTATAGGAAATAATACATCGGATGATCAAAGGCAGATACCGTTTTTGTCGTATTGTAAATGCACTCTCTGTTTCACTATGGCATAACAGCTGCTGCAACATTGCTAGACATACCTTATAGAGTAGGCCTACCTCGACCACACTACAAACTAGACTTCAGAGTAAAAAGTCTGTTAATGCTTCTGGACGTACTTAGCATTTTACAGATCGTCAAATCAGTCTTACCTTCAGGTCTGATATTATTCCACTAAGTTCTCTGATTATTGCTCTCTTGCCTCGGGTGAATAATGCTCTTTACGGCATGATTTTTTCTCCTGTTGGCTTCTCGAATAGAGCAACACAATCGGTTTGCACTGCTGGGTCTCTATAATTAGGGCCAGTACAAAATCACCGCACAAAAGTTCAAAAGCATCTAGTAAAAACGGGCGAAAATCACGACAAATTCACGGCATGAAATCATCCAGTTGTTTACTAAAATCCTACCAAACAATACCGGAAATAACAAAGAAACGATGCTGCCGCTAAATAATGCCACAAAAATATCCTGCATCAAATCAGTTTTGCATTTACTAAAATAGTAATCATATCAATAACACCAGATCACAAAACAGCGACGCATTTTCGCCGTAAGTGTCAGAGTCAACGTTTGGTTATCAATCAAAAATCAATCAATAGTCAGTCTCTGCAATTGCAGATCTTCATTACATATATATAGCGCCAAGTTCTCGTGTGTGACGCTGGGGCGAAACATATCAGTTCTGAACATCGTGTAGCATTAATTTCACAAAACTTGCCCAAAATCACGGCAATTCACGGCATTGGGGAGATATTCACGGCAAACTTTTATGCCGAAAATCACGTCTTTCGTGACTTCGTGAATTTCTACTGGCCCGATAATTATTATTGAAAATGTCTTTCTGTTCTCCACTCCAGACATTTCTCAGTGTGCTTATCCTGCTTAGGCTGCCTGTCTGTCACATCGGACTAACCCTTCGAACTGTCTGGGTTCCGAGTCTGTTTAGGAGCGCCATCTATCTGTACATAATACATTATCATTGACTTTGGGAACGCTGCATACATTGGACTCTGCGCCTCTAATACTCACAAACTCCAGTCTATTCTTAATGCAGCAGCTCGGCTTATAGGTGACATTCCAAAGTTTGCCCATATCTCAGGCTATATTCGGGATACCCTTCACTGGCTCCTATCCAACAGCGGGTACAGTTCAAAATCCTTTCCCTCATGCGTAACTGCCTTGTTGGGGTGGCCCCATCCTACCTGAGGTCTTTTTGCACCTTTGTCTCCTCTTTACCTGCGATGGCCTCTTTGCGATCTTCGACCCGTGGCCTTATGGTTGTCCCTCGCATGAGCTCTGCTACGTAACGGCCCACTCTAGGTGCTTTGCCCGTGTTGGCTCATCAGCTTGGAACTCTCTTCCCCAGTCTCAGTTACTAGCCGTCTCACCTTCCCAGTTCCGTAGACGCCTTAAGACTTTCCTGTACCCTGACGCAGGCACTGAAGCAGGTCGAGAGCGCTGCTAATTTTTGAGCAGCTCTATATAAATGTTCGATTACAATTACAATTACAATTACAATTATCATAATGGCACTATGGAAGTTCTAACGCTAGATAATATCCAGTAATAGTTTATGATCAGCGCTGTTGCAATACCTCCTATGCAGTGGCGTAGCCAGACTTAAATTCAAGAGGAGGCAACTTCTAGTACCCTTGCTGTCGGGGGGTATCGAGGGTTCTGGTATTTCGTATTCGGGGGTGAAAAGTTGACGACCGGGGGGGTAGTAACGAGTGTTTCCAAGAACAAGCGTTGAAAAATTTTTACGAGGGCGGGGCTACTAAACGCACTTTCCACGGATTTTCGAGGGCGGGGTAGTAACGGGAGTTTTCAAGGATTTTCGAGGGGGTAGTAACAGGAGTTTTCCAAGGATTTTCGAGGGGGTAGTAACAGGAGTTTTCGAAGACAATATCCACAGTAAATAGTAAATCCTGCCGGAATTATCCCTAAATACTAAATTTCTATACTAAATTTACATGTCTTTATCTGCCTTTTTAGACTTTCTTCTTCAAAACCTCCGATGACCTTTTTTTTTTTTTTTTTTTTTTTAGTCATTTCCCTGTTTTCTTCCACTTTACCACTTACCCTCGACCACAGGCGAAGACACAAGACACTTCAATTCAAGAGGAGGCAACTTGCCAAGATCCTGGTCCTTTGCGTCGTTCATCTATTGAAACTCCACTATATGGAAAAACCAAGAGGAGGCAATTGCCTCCTCCTGCCTTCATGTAGCTACGCCTATGCTCCTATGGTATCTTAATTAATCTTTGTGGCATGCACACACCAGGTAAGGCTATGATCTGTATCGGCTCTATATAATTACGCAATTATCTTTTCTGATCACTCACACATCATTACAGCTTGGTTTTGTTGAGCCATCCCCAGGGGCGGCGCCATGGGGCTAGGGGCTAAGCCGCCCCTAACTGCGGCTCAGCCCCCCCAAAAGTGGGAAATCACTGCAAATCACCGGGAGGAGGGGACAAAAACGAAGGTTTTGGGAGCTTTAGCCCCCCCCAACCTGAAATCCTGGCGACGGCACTGGCCATCCCTTGAAGCCTCGTGCATTAGACCCCGGCGCAATAGAAGTGACTAATTACAGATCATTAGCGAATCTAGGACCATGCATATTGTGTTACGATTAACCAGCAAAACCTTATTAGCTGAAAACATCTAAGTAGCTATAGTAAATAAATGTTGAAGTGCTTGAAGAATCCCACACAACAACGTGTGGCACGGTGGCCTACTGATTACAGCGTTCGGCTTATAACAGGAGGGGAAGAGTTCGAATTCGAACTTCCTCCGAGGCAGTTACTGAGTAGGGACCTTGAGCAAGTGCTTCATTACTGTTCAGCGCCATCAATGTCTGTTGTATGGTCGTGTGCATTTCTGAGCTTTGGAAGTAGGGCAATATCAAATACAGTTGCATTGTATATTGTATTAACTACTCCGAGCACCATACAGTTATCTTAATCAAGGACTTACTCGTGGATGACTACATTTACAACTATTTGTGCATCATAAATCTACTGTCATGCCATCTCTAAAATATTTTGGGATAAATATATATTTTGAAATAATAATTATGGGGTTCTATTTTGAGCTCAGTTTCTAGTAAACAACCACGACTCGAATTAGAATTGTAAATGTAATTAAGACAATTTCTATAAACTCGAATTAGAATTGTAAATGTAATTAAGACAATTTCTATCAACGCGAATTAGAATTGTAAATGTAATTAAGACAATTTCTATCGCATCGTCAGTAGCAGTTTGTCTAAGAGGTTTGAAATGTCTTGAGTGCTTATTAAGGTACTTTGGATGGACACGACTATTTGGAAAACCGTCTTTGAACGAAAATATGCTTATACCCGGTGCGATTGACAGAACTTTCAATTCATTCCGTCATTCGAAATTGCATGAGTTAATATTATTTCCTGTCTCTCTCTATTCTCATCTCTCTTTGATTAGCCTCTAATTTAGCATTTGGCAAAAACAGGAAATTACTGTTATTGAGCACACGGCACCCATTTTTTCACTAACGGCTTTTATTCTTAGTTAAGTCGTCAATTAGGACAACTAGGCCTACTTATTTGCTTACCAGAATCTTTCAGCATCACTGGAAACAGTCGTTGCATGAGTGGTGGTGGTAATAAAACACATTAAAGAATCCATAAAGCTGTATATTTATCGCATCCATAGGCCTTAATGTGATGTCCTAGCAATGTCCACTCGTCGAAGCTTAAACAGGGAACTGCGATAGCTACCTTCTATCAGAAGAAGACACTGTTAAAACTTGGCTGGTAGATCCCGACTCAAGCTCCCAAGCTGACCACTGTTAACTGATTAATGTCTGATCGCAATGAGTTGGTCTATTGCTTGATTTTCTGTATTTTTCTAGAACATCTACGTGCGCTATATAAAACATTCGAATCGAATGCGACAGATCATCAGTAGGCCACACGTTGGTCGACGCTAATACGATGTCTTCCAATCCCAGTACCCGAATAACCCTAAACCATCTAAGCTTACTGTAAGAATGTAGGAAACAAAACCTATAACTTGCTTTAAGAATTATCTCCAAGTTAATAAGGTTGATTATAGCATTAAATTAATCCTTAGTTTCCTGTTTTGCAAATTAGAAAAATATTACAAAACATCGCCATAGATGCCTTTAGATTAATAATGAAACTAAGAAATGGAAATATCCTATAATAATTAATAACTAAGGCACATGCATACATGTAAAAGCATTAATACTATTGTTCTATGACTCCTGCTCCGACAACTCGTCTGATGAGTGTTCCCAAGAGTACGGAAATCGCAAATCACATAAATTGTCAGACACGAAGACAAAAACGTTTTAGTTATTTACGCCATCACATGCTTCAACTCATTTGAAATCAACAGCCAAACTATCCGATTCGCCAGTTAGGTCTACTCCTCCGCAGGCTCGTATATATATATATATATATAGCCTATATGTATATACGAGCTGACTGTTATATATATATATATATACCGAGCTGACTGTTATATATATATATACTTATATATATATATAACAGTCAGCAAATGCTTTGCCTAATCAGTCACCACAGACTATGTCCACATTAACACAACTACCAACTGTGCGATCAGCGTCTTCCACCGCAAAGGCTCCCCCAGCACATGCCAGGTCCATATTTGTAATTACCAGTTGCGCAATTTCTGTTTTTCACCGCCTCAAAGCATTCAGCTCCTTTTATTCTGTTTGTGATTGATCACTACCATCCACCTAAAAAATTCCTAATCCTAATTCGATTCCGGGTTCATTGGCATCAATCTAAGAAAATTTATGTCTTCCCCTCACCCGCTACCTTACTTACGTGCACAGATTAAGGTCAGCAAGGATTGGCTACGCACAGCAAGCGACTGTAGACTGTAGAGATAGACGCCAAAGCCGGGGTCAAAATAAACACCGGGTTAAGCACAGTGACACAGAAGGTGTCAACCGGGTCTTGGCGCAGTTCAAGGACAACGAAGCGGTCAATAATTAAGAGTCTGACGCCTAAAACTGGTCTAAAACCTCCTAGTATTTAATTAATCTGATGATTTTTAATTTATTAGGCCTATCAACGCCACGACTTTTTCGAGTGGATAAAATGTGGCTTTTTAATGTGACTCTAACCTGTAAATAATTCTTTTTCGCAACGGTAATACAAAATAAGGAAATCAAGTTGTTTTGCCAAAAGTTTGCTTCTGATTTAGTAGCCTACTCATGACGCATTGGTGACTGTGTTATACGGTTACTGCGAAATACTGTCTGTGGATCGACAGTTTGTGTAAGTAACGAAAACATGTAAGATTTTCCTGATGTCTAGCTATTATTTTGTAGCCAAGATTGTTAAGATTTCTGTTGAAACATACAGTTCAGGGGTTCCACTCAGACAAAAAATGAAATTTCAGGACACAATTTTAAGCAAATTTCAAAACAATTTCAGGACATTTCGTTGCAAGCAAATTAACATTTTTGCGCGATAAATGTCAATAAAAACTCAATCAAATTTCTCTCAAAATGAGTTTAAGGTACTTTATGACAAAATGTTTAATTGATAGCATCCTCCTGCCCTAATAGCTGCTCCAATCCTCCCGTTTATTTTATTCTCATTTAATAGTTTTTTAAATAAATTTTATTTTTCATTTTTTTTAAACAAGACATTTGCAAAAGCACATTTGCAACATAATTAATGCCTACATTGCAAAAACACTTGCATCATAATGTCTGCTAGCACCATAATGTCTACACGCATGATAACAATTGAATAGATAAACAGACTAAACAACTAAATGTCTTTTTTTCTTGGATTCAGGTGCTTCCTCTGCGTTGCCGCCTTCAAGTCTTATCCTGCGATTCTTTTGATTAGCACATATTGCATCTAGCTTCTTGGACACTTCCTGCAATTAATCATTTCCGGTTTTTAACATCAGCTGTGCGACCTTAACAGACTGCATATTCCTTGAGTCAATTGCTGCAGACATTTTTTTAATAAGCTTCATTTATGAGCTCCCTCGCTGTTTCAAGCTCTTTCATTTGCTCCAATTCCAATTATCTTCTTCTTTCAGCTGTCCAATTAGAGATTTTTTCTTCTGCGAATCTCGTTCCTTCTCCCGATGCTTTAATTGTCAATCTTCTTCTGTAGTGCAATAATAGCCTCCTGTTCGTGTTGTTCTTCCAAATACAGCTGATATTCGGAATATGCTTTTCTTGCTGCATCGATGATATCCTTATTTATAGATAGGCACTTTAGAACCGGATCCAAATCTTAATAGTGTCTTTCACAGTCCGCACAGCAACAATAATTGTCTTCTCACTGAAAGACAGACTCTCTCTACATATGCACTGTTCACAAAGAAACCGCGTTCTAGGGTAGAATCGCTGTGCGATAGTGTCAGAGTTGCCATCGCAACATATGCCAGATTAGCATATCCTTTTCCACCAATTCTGTCTGGCACTTCAGAAACTTTGTGCCAGTACTGGCTAATGTTTCCAGAAGTATAAGAGTTTGGAGAGGATCAAGGCTCTGATCATACATGTACATCAGCCATTCCGCCTGCACTGTATCACACATATCATTCATTTTTATCATCTTCTTCAAGTGCAGGCGCAGACGACTTAATATTGCTGATTTGCCTTGCTCCGTCTTTCTCGCTAACGGCTGAAGGCAAGCGAGATCTCGGAGCAAAGGATTCGTCACTGCAGGCAAAGAAGTTTGCATGTAGGTAACTCACTATCTTACTGAGGCACTGTTTGAATGCGTAACGTACATGTAGCTCTGTTCCCTTTCTTCACTTTAGACATTGCCAAACGAGTTCCCATGCCAATATCTATCTTCTTGACTGGCAGCCAGTTTTCTCCACTATTGCATTTAACGGCAACTAATTCTGCACCCTGTTTGTCCTTAACGACTTCAGATTTCAAGAACTGTAGCATAATATGGCGAATGAGTTAACTGAGTTTGTCATACAGGATGACATTTTGGACAAGACTGGTTCACTCCTTCAATTTGTCAAGAAAAGGGTTGACATAGCAGGTCATTGTTCGACTAAGCGTTTGCAAACAGCACCAAGTGACAACCAACGACTGCTGGCAGGTCTCACAAAATACTGACCAGATTGCTCAAGTAATTTATCAACTTGTAGGCTACTTCTGCATTATCTGCAGATCATAATGATCCTGTTTGCCGAAACAAAGTTAGGTTATTTCTCTACAATATTGAGGTTTCAAGAAAAAGTCAATAGGTGTCCTGAAATTTCAGGACAGAGTGAAATTTCAGGACAATTTCAGGACAACATTTAAATTTCTTGGATTTTAGAGCAGATGGGACCCCTGCATACTGCATACATACTCTACATTACATGATTACACATTTGCACTTTTGCATGTTAAATAAGTGCAACAGCATAGTATTATAATAAATTACTGTTTAATGACCCTGTTTAGTTGGATGGATCCACAGTTTAACGGCAGCTTATGACAACATGGGCCGTTTCCGCCGACAAAGATTATTTTTTGGCATAATTATTACAGCTCTTCAGTTGTTTTGCTCTATTGCTTTTGACGATGATGATTGATGATGATGATGATGATGATGATGATGACGGTGGCGATGATGATGATGATGATGATGATGATGATGATGATGATGATGATGATGATGATGATGATGATGATGATGATGACGATGATGATGATGACGATGTGATGATGATGATGATGATGATGATGATGATGATGATGATGATGATGATGATGATGATGATGATGATGATGAAGTCGATACGTAATCGATCGCAGTCGATGGGTTTCGTAGATGTTTTATTGGCAAAGGCCGAACGTACCTGGTTATCCGGGTTCAATGTTGTGAAATATTTTGCATATTTTTACTAAGCTGCCACTCATAAAGCTGAAACCGATCCTGATTACATATTATGGTTCGGCGCGTCTGAATCAACTGTCATTTATTTTGTTTCTAAAACCGGTTTCAGATTTGTTGCTGGTGGTTTATTGATCAATCGCTGGGTTATAGCCGGGTTTTGAATCTGTGGAAATAAGATCAGATATGCCGTAAAATCGACAAAGCTGTTAAGGAAATAATGCCAATGAGAACAATTCAACGCATGCCGTATAGATATGTTCATTGTTCAGGTGCGCGAGACTGCGGACATTGTTAAATAGTATAGGTCCCTATTCGTGGCAGGTGCAACATTGTGTTGGCTTAGAAATCAAATGCACGATACTACGGAACAATGTAGGCTGTTTTTCTGTCACCTGTGCGCTAGTGCAAGCCTCTCCTGACAGTCTACATAAATGCAAACACGCCTGTATGTCGCCAGGAAACGCTCCGTGCACGCCCCTTCTGCCCAGGTATGCAATATAACTTCCTCATGGAAACTACGGAAAAATCTTTACAGGTGCAAATGCACGCCTACATCTAAATCCTCAAAGAATGAAAAGTATCAAATGCACTAATGCAAATCTGATCTGTGCAGGTACATTAAGTCAGATTTTTCAACTGCTTTGTAATATTGTATAAGTTTTTATCGTTAATGTACTCCTTTAGCGAATAAGGAGCTCATCTGGTATAGGTTGATGGGGCTATTGAAAAAAGCAACAAGGTTCTTCCTTGTGTGCGTTACGGAAGAACATTTGAAGCCAGGTAAAGACAATGCGAAGTTGTACAGCTTCTCCGTTATAAGAAGGAGCCACGTCGGCCAGTTTAGCAGTAATGCGTGAGCAGCATCAGTGCAATCACCATTGTTACCCACCAAGGTACCAATATGATCTTTCAACAACACATTAATTCAAATTTTTGCCGCATTTTCAAAGACATTGAAGATAAAAACGTCTTTTCGTTCTTTTCTCGTCCATTTCATTTTTATTTTGTATATCTTTTCAAAGAAGGATGAGAAGAAGAAGAAGATGAAATGAGGAGGAAGAAGGAGAAATGTGGAAGAGGAGGAAAAGGAGGAATAAGAGAAGAAGCAGAATAAGACGATGCTAATGAAAAATCCTTAGATCTAATCCTCTGAGGTAGGCATAGTTATGAAGCGTTAGTTATTTCAATTTCTAGCGTTAGCTTGAAGCCTAAATGCACATGAGGGTGGGTGACCAATCCTCCATCAGGTCACCTGATCTCCCCACCGACAGCTTACTACGATGCGGCTTGTCTTCTGGCATGATTTGATCAACAATAAACGAAGTATCATCATCATCATCATCATCATCATCATCACCATCATCACCATCATCATCATCATCATCATCATCATCATCATCATCATCATCATCATTATCATCACCATCATCGGTATACTGCTTTTAGAACCGAGTTCGCAGTGAGGTCTAGGGGAAGAGAAATTTTTAAATCTCCTTCAATTCGAGCAGGAATTATGAACCTTCGACATCCAGCTCAGGAATTCCCAAATTTTTCTATGCCCCGCACCCCTGGGAAATACTTGACCAATGTTCGCACCCCTACAAAAGTATTATTACATTTGAAGACGCATACAGTACATGAAATTGTTACTTTTTGAACCACAGATTGAACCGCATATAATGCCATACAGGGGCATATATATATACACTGCAGTCTGGGCCGCTGCTATAATACTGCAATTGCCTTTGCCGCCTCATCGAGTTAACCAACTGATGAGGTTCCCGTGAATGAAGCGTGGCTGCATTGAGCTGTCGGTAATGGCGCGAAGCAAGAGCGTGACGTTACAGGCCCTGTTGTCGTTTGCTTTGCTAGGGTTACCACGCTCGACTGGATACGACGTCTGCATTTCTGGGGGTTGTTTATGACGCAAGCAGTTAAGAATATGGAGATCTATAATTGAGTAAACATGTCGACCAAATTCCTAGAAAATCGACCACTTGCAACAATTAATTAAGTCACGCTTTCCCTAATCTAACCTGATTTCAGTTTTTTTGTATTGTCTTTCGCTGTGTCCTGCTCTTTGTAAGTCTCTGTCTATGCCTCCGTGACTTTGCATCATTCCTTGTCGCCAATTGAGTTCTGTGTTTTTCTTTTTGAGCAGCTGTATTTTTATATAGCGTCTTTTGTAACAGCTACAGTAGCGACGTAATATGGGGCTAATATATGACGAATCTAACATGCTGCTTGTTAAGATATTTTTCAGTATAATTATGTAGCCTACACATGCTACGCACTCGTTACGTTCGCACAAATATAAGGCAGTTTCTGTTTGGGCTCGTGTGCCAACTCTGTGGAATTCCTTGCTCACTGAGTTTATTTCCCTGCCTAGTGCCTACTGCACTCCATTTTAAAATGCAGTTAAAACGGTATTTAATGGAATCACTTTACATACATTCACTTTGAATCACTTTGTGTATAACATAATGTTGAATCATTGAATGGTTTATATATGCATAATTCATAGATCTGTAGGTATATGCACTACTGCGCAAGCATCACCCTGTTCATTTCTGCATGCGTCCTGGAAGAGTTATCTACTGGTTCCGATTCATGCTTTGATGGTCAGTGTTATTGTGTATGGAAATAGTAATGAGAATGGAGCGATCCTGCCAGCGGAACATTTTCAGTTCTTTTTGGGTTTGCCCGTTGAAGCGGATGATCTACTGCAACAAATTGTAACATGAACTGGTATTTTGGTAATCAATCAAGCTTGTGAATAGAATAGAAATGAATATATAACAATTCATCATCACAAATAACAGGGCTGCACATTGTGCACAAGCTTCGTATACGCTTCAACGGCTATATGTGTTTATAAAAAGTTTTACACGTTTCAACGTACACAGCGTATCATAGGCCTACGTTGTGTCTACAGAACGTCTACAGGCCAAGTCTGCAGCTGTGGACACCTGATTTTAAAGACATTAAATTTTTGCTACATTAATTTGATATATGAGCTCCGTCCTAAATGAATGTCAGCCAAAATGTGACTAAGCCATTTCGATCGATGTGAGCCAGTTGCTCCTGCATATAAGCCTATGACATGTACATAGTCTGTTTCAGTTGTGAGCTCATCTCCGATTTTGTCAGTTATTTTTAATTATCTGTCGATAATTAGCGCAAAAACTTCCTACTAAACACAGAAGAGATCTGGGCAGAGGTCACGAGGTTTAGGGAAGTGTCTTCTGTTAGATGAAAGGTCACAGAAATTGATGTTAGAAGGGTACACTGGGCTGGGTGGTAGAATATACACGGTGGGCCAAAAAAAGGAACCCCCTACGCATTTTGCTAATATTTCGGCCAAAAGTAAGAATTTTTAAATCATGTTTTATAGGCGTGAAGGTAATTCATATCTACGTATAATGGCCAAATTTCACCGAAAAGTTTCAAACAGAACAATAGTTATATCCACTTTTAGTGAGTCCACCCACTGTTTTTGATGGTTCAAAAACGTAACGCAACAAAAAGCAACAAAAACGATTTTACTAAGTCACTTCTCAAATAATTGTAATCAAACAAACTTGATTATTGTTTCACAACTTGAGTTCAATGTGTCCACCACCAGTGCCCATACATGTTCTGAGTCTTTTTGTAAAGTTTTGATGTCTTTGTTGATGGGTTCCAGAGGTATATCTTCCCACATCAGCTTCAATGCGACCTTCAATTCTCTTATCGTTTTGGCTTTGGTCGCAGATTGTGGTATTTCTCCAGCATAGCTCCCCTTACGTGATTATCCATTTGTTGGAGTGCGGAAGATTTCGGCCTTCCGCTGCCTTTACGACGTTCCAGATCCGATACCCCTTTCATGAATGCGGAGGCATATTTTTTAACGGTAGGCCTACTCAGCTTCCACAGTTTATCAGGGCAAGCGGCGATTAGAGCTTTTGCTCAAAGACCTTGCTCATGAAGTGTCTGCATACGCATTTTGTATTGTATTGTATTGTATTGTATTTGAACACTTGTTATGGCGCCCCTACCAGATTTCCCATTCAGAGGCGCTCCCGACTACTGCTGTAGTCGGAGTTTCACTGCCGAAGCGCATGAGCAATTGCGAGTGAAGGACTTGCCAGGGTCCCTACGCGGCGACTTTTGAGGTGGATTCGAACCCGCAACCCTCCAGCTGCAAGGCACCGAACATACCCCAAACCACCGCGCCCCAGTATGTTGTGTTGTGTTGTGTGTTGTATTGTACTCCACGTTTATAATGCGACCGAGCCACCCGCAGTAAAGATCCGAGAAATTAATTTCTGATAAACCGACCCGACCGGGAAGCGAACCCGGGGCGCCGGCGTGACGAGCGGGCACCAACCCACCTCGGCCACTCAGGATCCCTGAGTCTATCACTGACACCTTGCCCATCTTGATATTTTAGAAATTTAAATTTCATTGTTTCCAATAAAAATTATTAACCTGAAAAATTCTTTATTTACCAACTTGATCGTCTTCTTGCTAAGTGACGTCACAGTGACGTGCAGTTACGCTGGTACCCCGTTTCTTTTCTAAATAATAATAATGTGTATATGGCAATATCACGTTTGTTTGAAAACAATTATTTGAGAAGTGACTTAGTAAAATCGTTTTTTGTTGCTTTTTGTTGCGTTACGTTTTTGAACCATCAAAAAACAGTGGGTGGACTCACTAAAAGTGATATAACTATTGCTCTGTTTGAAACGTTTTGGTGAAATTTGGCCGCTATACGTAGATATGAATTACCTTTCAGCCTGTGAAATTTGATTTAAAAATTCTTACTTTTGGCCGAAATATTAGCAAAAATGCGTAGGGGTTCCATTTTTATGGCCCACCCTGTACAATGCAACTGTATTTGATATTGACCTCCATCCAAAGTTCAGAAGTGAATACACGACCATCAATCAATATTCGTTTATTTCTGAGATAACAAGCCGTCACAAATGCGACTTGTTTTCAGATAAGTTTTGCGGTTTACAAAACTCAGTCTAGGCCCTGAGTCCTCAAGAGTATATAATTTTTATATAGTTCACTGGTGCTCACAAACTGAGTTATTGCTTTCGATATTAGTTAGCGTTCTTAAAAAGGACTCACGAAATGAAATTGCGTCATCTTTGGGTGGCAGATTGAAACTATAGGCCCGAGAACAAAGATAGTAGTGACTGTCGGGTCGCTGTAGAGAAGTATGTGCCGAGTACCAGTGCATATTTTAACTGTATAGGATTTGCCCCAGTAGTTTTGGTGATTTGTCGGAGGTAATGCTGTACTTTCAATGTTAGTTTACATTGAAAGTACAGTCGTAGAAGACTTTGTCCCAGTAGTCCAAATCCGCTAAAATATGCACTGCGGAGTACATGCATTAAATCTGTGGCAGCGGCTCTAAACAGGCATTAATCCGCCATCCTAGCTGGATCTTCAGCTCCTGGAGCTGAGGAAGGGAGGAAGTGGCTGCGCTTAAATCTGCTCATAAGTTGATCAATTCTGTCCCTAACCCGTTCAACATGACAATATGACAGAACATCAATGGATCGTTGGCGCTCAGTAATAATATTGTGAGTGAAGGACTTGCCCAAGGTCCCTACACAGTAACTGCCTATATAGGGCCAGAGTCCAACCCTTAACACTTTTATGCAAGTTGTTCAAAAACGGTGTATATATATAATAATAATAATAATAATAATAATAATAATAATAATAATAATAATAATAATAATAATAATAATAATAATAATAATAATAATAATAATAATAATAATAATAATAATAATAATAATAATAATAATAATAATAATAATAATAATAATAATAATAATAATAATAATAATAATAATAATAATAATAATAATAATAATAATAATAATAATAATAATAATAATAATAATAATAATAATAATAATAATAATAATAATAATAATAATAATAATAATAATAATAATAATAATAATAATAATAATAATAATAATAATAATAATAATAATAATAATAATAATAATAATAATAATAATAATAATAATAATAATAATAATAATAATAATAATAATAATAATAATAATAATAATAATAATAATAATAATAATAATACTAATAATAATTAATATGTTAACTGTCTCTTCTCATAATAATAATAATAATAATAATAATAATAATAATAATAATAATAATAATAATAATAATAATAATAATAATAATAATAATAATAATAATACAATAATATTCGTTTATTCTGACACAAGTTGACATGGCCGCAGCTTGTTTACAAACATTTAAGTTCGGTTCCTAGCTGTTTTTGTTTTGTCCACAGATTAGCATGTTACAGAATGTACCGTTTGCTCATAAATATATGTCAAGTAAAAAGAGATGGCTTGAGTTGTTAGTAATGTTAGTACGACTTTTTGTGTAAGATCCGGGCGATGAAGTTCCGGTCGTCCCTGGCTGGTAGGGTGAAGGATGTCCCGGACAGGTGGAAAGTGATGTCGGAGAACGTGGTTTGGATCTGAACATACAGCTTTGAGCAGGCGTTCGTCTGCCAGGCCCGCCATATATCCTATACTAACTAAAGCCGGTATCACGAAATAGAGTATCCGTCTTAAGACTATCCGGGGGATGTATGAATTTATCCCCGGATGGAATAAACCGGTTTAGAGTATCCGGGGGATAAACTATTCTATCCCCATCGTCATACGCATCACGATAGCCTCGACGAAAATCCAGTCAAAATCACCAAAACGAAGGAAAATTAATTTCAGATCGACGTACAAACTAAAGATACGCAACTTATGTGTACAATAAATCCAAATAGTACGACTGAATACACTCAGAAACCGCCAAAAATCCAAACTAAACCGAATACTCCATTTCGCTAAGGGGGATACTCATGTATGGAGGATATTCTATTTCGTGACACCGGCACTGCTACGCTCAAATCTTACAGTCGACAGCAAGTCAGCTACAAGAACATCCGTATTACTATTATAGATTATAATCATCGTCTATCAATCTTATTATAGTCTGCATTTCTGCCGTCCTGCCTGCAGCCAGACAGACAGTGAGACTGTGAGACATATATACAGAAAGATAATTGATCGGCTGACTCTCTCTCTGTCCGTCAGTTTAGTCGTCCGTCTGTCCGTATCTGTCAGTTTATCGTTTCAGCTTTTCTCTATTTCCTGAAAACATTGTGCACTGAACGCCTTCGAAGTCTGAATGAGTGCAGATGTTCTTTCATTCATGCATCAATATATTTTACAACCTTTCCGAAACATCGTACAATAATGAATATGCTTACTTAATTGCAATAATACATCGAACTATCGTGATTCCTGTCAGTCTAATCCGTCTGTCTGTATCCGTTCATTTAGCTTTTCAACTTTTTTCTATTCCTGAAACCATTGTAAGGAGCTCAATGGAAAATGAGACAATGGGTCTGCCCAAAATAATGGACCGCGCAGCTGTTGAGACTGCAGTGGGATCAATTGGGGATCTGGAATAGCTCTCGCTCAGCAGTTCAACCGTGATGTACTCAACAATATATTGTATTTAGACGCTGTCATTAGTCTAACACGGGGTCACCATGCGTTGACATTAAATAGCGCTACGTTAACAACAGTCGAAATCGATTTCCAATCCCCTATACATACGTTTATTCCTCTACAGGTTTGTACCCTGGTGGTGCTATAACACGCACGGCGCACGCACACGAACAATGGCTTGCATGTCCCAACGAGTCTCTAACTCCCAAGCAGCAAACGCAGACGCCAACCGCCATACAAGATTAGAGCTATAAAACAGGACCCACAAGTACATATACATGACTTCTTCATCTCATTCTCCTTTTCTCCTCTTTCTCTTCACCTGCTCTTTCTCCTTCTCCGTCTACTCATTCGCCTTCTCTCTCTACTTCTCATTTTCCGTCTACCTCTCCTCATGCTTCTTCTCCTGCATGCTTCGTGTTTTTATCCCCTTACTTCTCCTTTCGCTAGTTCCTTTTTCCGTCTATCCTTCTACTTCTCCTTGGTCGTCTTCTTCTTCTTCCTCTTCTTATTCCTCTTCTTCCTTTTTTCGTCTACTTCTCCCCTCCACCCATCCTCCATCTTCTTCTTCTACAGATTATTGAGATTCCTCTTCAGATTCTTCTTCATATTCTCCATAGTTTTCAGATTATTCATGTACTTCCTCTTTCCATCAATCGTGGGACTGTGTACAGATCCTTTTTCGTTGCCAGTCTTTCTGGTTACGCTTCTTAACATTTAAAATAAACTGACCGAGTCTGTAAGGATGAGTTCCAGTTGTCCATGTCTGTATGTGTCTTTCTCTGCCTGATTGACGAGTGAGGCAAATGATTATTCAGATTTCAATAGTTTGTGCTTGCATGTAATATATATAGACATACGGACAGGCATACGGACAGACGGACAGACAGACTGACAGACAGATAAACAGTACTACAAGCTAATGCACCCGTTGGCATAATCTTCGCATAATAATAATAATAATAATAATAATAATAATAATAATAATAATAATAATAATAATAATAATAATAATATAATAATAATAATAATAATAATAATAATAATAATAGTACTTTTGCCACACTGGACCTTGACGACGATTAGGTGCCGTTCCAGACGAATTCTATTGTTCTTAATTAATATTAAGTCCCCGGGGGATCATGTATACCTCAGGGCAAAAAATTAAAAAAAAATAATAATAATAATAATAATAATAATAATAATAATAATAATAATAATAATAATAATAATAATAATAATAACAATAATAATAATAATAATAAAATAATAATAATAATAATAATAATAATAATAATAATAATAATAATAATAATAACTCTGTCACCTTCAAACAGAGACCTGCTTCTTGCTGCAGCGTCTCTATTACTGTCCAGCGGTTGAACTCGGTGGCTCTCCGCGGCACTTTAGCGGAGCCAGACCTTAGGGAGATGTGATACTAACGGCACTTATGACGTTCATTTTAGACGACAGCTACTGTATCCTTGTCTATAATTGTAGCTTTCAGTATTGTTGTTGATTGATGGAGAGAATAAATATTGTTATAATAATAATAAATAATAATAATAATAATATTCTTTTATTAAATCACAAGTTGTCATGACCGCAGCTTGTACATGGAGTGTCTAATGGCGTGGCTGAGCCGTGCTATCTATACGGATCCCCCAACTGTGAGCTGCAGACGGTCCGTGGACTCGCCAAAGACAACCGCTTTGGCCACCCAGTGACAGTAAAGAGTTTAATAATTATAGTGGACGTTCGCCGAGTGTTGGTCAATATAATGGTCAGCGTAGACTCATAACAGACCTAAGAGTAAGAGAGAAATAGAGAGAGAGAGAAGAGACAGAACCAGACTGAGAAAGACAGATACAGACATGGACAACTGGTGTTCATTCTTATAGACGCGAAAATACAAAAAGCGTTCAGATCGCTGGTTCGGGTGTTTGTTACATTGAACAGAACTAATTCTAAGACAATATTCACAGGCATCTGTTTCTCTCCTAGTATTTGTCGTTGATTAATGTAATTTCGTCTGGTCAACGAAGACTCCCCGTTGCGATGTAATTTGGCCCCTGACCTTCGCTCTTTAAACATTCATGCTCTCTCTCGGAGAAGATGACAAGATGACGTATCTTCGTTGGGCGCCCGCCATGAGCTAATAGCATCTGATGGTCGGGGCCACTTAACCCACCATCTCTCTCGGCTGCGACGGCTAATAACGTTCTTCGTGTCTGAATAATTGAAAGTCATCGTCAATACATAGATCAGTGCTGTCCAACCCGCGGCCCGCGATTCGCATGCGGCCCGCCGGTAGATTCTAAGTGGCCCGCCGCAGCTCGCTAAATATTTGCAATTTCTGTTAAAATGAAGTAAAAGACAGTCACTGGCCTACTTACATAGCTATTCGTTCGTAACTTGGTTTATCATTTGACAATGTGTACACAAAATCCAGTTCCCAAGACGCATTCATTATGACAACTCCCTAATTAATTATAATACAGTTAATAATTTTCAATGTAAATTTTAGTCGCTGCTTTTGAGTTGACTGGTGCGGCCCTCGGCTTCAAAAATTACTTCTTCGGTGGCCCGCGGTGTCAAAAAGGTTGGACAGCACTGACATAGATCAACCAAACTGCGTCTAATGAATTGGATGATGTACTGTACATTGCTGAGAAGAATCGCTGAGCTTTGAATCTGTTTTGCAAGACTTGGTTGCTGTTTAACGACACTTTGTCATAACAAAGATGATTAGTGTCGCCCTCCTCCTCCTTTCTCCAGGCTTAGGACTGGCACTACCACAGGTAGGGTAGTGGCGGAGTTTGTTTTGTAATGCTGCATGTACTGTATATATATACATGTTTGTAGATGGAGAGATGGATGGAGAGACAGAGAGACAGAGAGCAGAAAGAGAGAGAGACACAGAAAGAGAGAGAGAGAGAGAGAGAGAAGAGAGAGAGAGAGAGAGACAGAAAGACAGACAGAGAGAGATTAGAGAGAGACAGAGAGAGAGAGAGAGAGAGAGAGAGAGAGAGAGAGAGAGAGAGAGACAGAGAGAGAGAGAGAGAGACAGAGAGAGAGACAGAGAGAGAGACAGAGAGCAGAGAGAGATAGAGAGAGAGAGACAGAGACAGAGCGAGAGAGACAGAGAGAAGAGAGAGAGAGACAAGACAGATGACAGAGAGAGAGAGAGAGAGACAGAGACAGAGAGAGAGACAGAGAGAGACAGATAGCGAAAGAGAGAGAGAGAGACAGACAGAGAGACAGAGAGAGACAGATTGAGAGAGATAGACAGAGAGAAGAGACCAGAGAGCAGAGAAAGAGAGAGAGAGAGAGAGACAGAGAGAGAAAGAGAGAGAGAGAGAGAGAAGCATGAAAGAGAGACAGAGACAGAGAGAGACATGAGAAGCAGAAGCGAGAGAGAGACAGAGAGAGAGAGAGACAGACATACAGACAGAGAGAGAGACAGACGAGAGACAGATGACAGAGAGAGAGAGACAGAGAGGAGATAGAGAGAGAGAGACAGAGAAGCATCTGAGAGGAACAGAGACAGAGACAGAGAGAGACAGAGACAGAGAGAGAGAGAGAGACAGAGAGAGAGAGAGAGACAGAGAGAGAGAGAGAGAGAGACAGAGAGAGAGAGAGACATGTAGAGAGAGATGAGATGAGAGAGAGAAAGCAGAAAGAAAGAGAGAGAGACAGAGAGATACAGAGAGAGACAGAGAGAGACAGAGAGAGAGAGACAGAGCGAGACCGAAGTATGTAGAGACAGTATGTATGTATGTATGTATGTATGTATGTATGGCCTTTCACGCATGTATGTATGTATGTGGTGACATGAACATCTGTGAAATAACGTATGCATGTATGTATGTATGTATGTATATATGAAATGAATGAATGTATGTATGTATGTATGTATGTATGTATGTATGTATGTATGTATGTATGTATGTATGTATGTATGTATGTATGTATCTTTATGTAAGCATCATTAGATAATGTATTTATGTATGGTATGCATGTAAAGATGTATGTTGTAAATGTATGTATGTAGGATGCAAAACAACCGAAAAATAGGTCTACAATTTTTAGCAATAAAAGTTCGGCCTGTTTTTACTTGATCCGCCACAATCTTCTCTCCTTCCGTCATTCGAAACCAAAGCTCAAAGCCTCAGCCTCTTGAAAGAGGAAGTCGTCTTGAGCTGAAAGGCATGACGGCTCAATGGCTGCATCATGGACGGAATTACGTGCTATGTGTAAAAAATTGCTGACTACCTATTTTTAGGTTGTTTTTATTGCGCTGCTGTTTTCTGCCGGTTTTCCATTTGTTCGTTAACTTTATTTGTCATCAGTTATTCGACAATTTTAGCCAAAACGAATTCAGGCATACCAGAATTGAAACCTTCTTGGTTGAATTGTGACCCGACTGCTCTTTTAGAGGTGGGTTATTACCCTCTGACTACCCAGCAATCACATACTGCCTCTGTGTCTGAGCAGATCGGAAATTGAGCGGATTTCAATTTGATTTTGACGCGCCATCGGGTGATACTTTGTGCACTCGACACCGGCGTCATACAAGCAAGTAGCAACTACTCAGTTGTAACTACTTCTACTGCTGTGGTTTGCGGAATTCTTCACTTCGTCAGAGAAGCTTTCACTTCACACCTACTCAATCGATTAATGTCTAGTGGATTAATAAATTGCGCTATAGATTTGATAAAATTTAACACATTTGTATATTTCTGGAATCAGCAGATGTTAATAATAGCTAGAACACTTCTAATGCCTATACTTCAAGGGTACACAATTGACATCTCTTAGCGCTAGAGCCATATTATCAGTGTTAAATGAACAGGACTGCGCCTCTTCTGTCCTCCAAAAAGCGTCTAAAACATTGGCGCATATCTAGCCTCGCCTAAAAAGTGCTTTAAGGCCTGTTTTTAATGGAAATTTGCTTTACTTAACCTTTGGGACTGTAATATTGAAATTCTTTGATGGAATGGCATTGGTTGCGGTAAGATGCAAATGTATAATTAGCGCCTCTTCGAAAGCAGAAATTCGATTACTCCCCTGCGTGATTTACCGGGACACCTTTAAACAAGCGCTGCTTTGAATACCTGATGAGCCTTCTCCTAGCATGATTAACTTCACAATCGACTATCAATAACTTCCTAATAAAGAGTAAGTCGACGAATTTTATTCAGCCAGGCGAGAAACATAATCCCAGACTCTACAAAATGCCAGATCGAACAACATAACTGATAATCCGACTTATCACTTATTTAATTAAATCCTCTGGCATCAATTTCCCAAAACGTTGTAGACGACGGAGTTGTTTCCCGTTTGTTGAAGGTATTTTTATCAAGCAGATAAATTATCTTTACACAGGACAGCTTTCAACCAGTAATGTCTGGAAAGACCAGCCATTAATAAATGTATCTGAAGCTCTCGTTTAAATGATGATTATGATGATGATGATGATGATGATGATGATGATGATGATGATGATGATGATGATGATGATGATGATGATGATGATGATGATGATGATGATGATGATGATGATGATGATGATGATGATGATGATGATGATGATGATGATGATGATGATGATGATGATGATGATGATGATGATGATGATGATGATGATGATGATGATGATGATGATGATGATGATGATGATGATGATGATGATGATGATGATGATGATGATAAAGAGGCCTGATTTATCTGTGGTCAATCATTTTCTACTTCCAACCAAAATTTCTTGTTCTCGAGGGATGATTTGTAGCCTACGTTACGTAAAACAAATATTACAACTGCTGCTGCTGCTACTACTACTACTACTACTACTACTACTGCTACTACTACTTAGTTGCTGCTGTTGTTGTTGCTGCTGTTGCTACCTCTACCACTGTTGCTGCTATTAATATAGCTACTATTACTGCTGCTGCTACTGCTACTAACAATAATATCGTCATCGTCGCTATCATTGTCATCGTCATCATCATAATCGTCATCATCATCATCACCACCACCGATTTCAACACTTCCAGTCCCAACCATTGGCAGCAACGGTTTCAACTAAATCTCCATTGAAGAGCTTTTGTTGTCGTTGTGTTTAATCAAAGTCTTGTTACATGTACATGGATATCTTCGTTTATGTCGTCTATGCATTGTTTAGTGGTCGTCTGGCTTTGCTTTCCCTGTCCTTTGCATCTGGCGTGTAGTGTGTGTTACCGTCTGATCCTGTCTGCATATAAAAGCGCTATTGTCTATTACCGCCTACCTCCGACAATCGACAAAGCCAAACACGAGTTGCTGACTATAGACGCTTCCAACCAGCTGTAACAGATAAGGGTCAACAGCTTAAGGGGCTTCACTAAACAGCCTAATTAGTCCCCTGCCTCTACGATAGCAGCTGAGAAACGCCATCTATTGATGTCTGCTAATCGATCACAATACTGTTTTTAGACTGTGCAAACACGTGACCTGCTTGCTGATGGCAGCGTGATATACGGTTAGGTAGCGTAGACATCAACGGTCCAACCAGCCAAAAGCGTCGTAAAGGAGTCAAGGCGTCGGTCGTTTTTCAGTGTTTTGCGGACATGTATTATTGCCTTCGAGAACACGGCTCAAAATGACCTAATTTATGCAACTGTCCCGATATCAGGCTGGTCGTCACTGAGACTATTTGTATTTTGAATTCACTATGATTTTATTTTTAAAGAGCTTTAAACTGCACACAAATGTGAATTTATGAACACATTCCTTATAAATTCCAAAAAGGTTCTTATTAAGAAAATACTGTCGTAAATTTTGTAACTGATCTTCTGATGAAAACCACATCGTATAAATGGCATTAGATTCTACATGCAGAAATGTTCCAGTAGGTGATTAATAATAATAATAATTACGACAATTTATATGGCGCCGTAACACGGCCATGCCGTCACAAGGGATTGTATAGTAGGCCTACCTTGAAATGACCCAGACAAGTTTTAGATCTTGATGAAAAATCTTTCAGTATTACTTTCAGCTTCTATTTTGTATTTGTTTGGCTGACTTGAAAATTGTATAAGACTGTAAGAACTATCGTGGTCTGCACTTTAGTCTGTGTAGTGCTATCTTTTGTCATTTTGCGATTCAGTATTGGTCGCTTTCTTAAGAGAGGCAACACTATAGAGCTACGTCTCCGGTATGGGCGCCTACGGAGATTTGACAGTGAAAGTCCTCTCTCTATAACCTTCGCTATCTACCCACAGACCTTCGTCCTGATCTACTCTCGAGGTGCCAACCCCACACCTCTGTCAATTCTCTGAGGTGTGCAGCTGTGACGAGCAAATATGAAGTCGGTATCAGCCTTGGAAACTCCTACGGATCTATTTGCTGTATCGGTTACATTCTTGGTCGTATTTAAACTCTCCCTTATCTGGGACTCTCTCCTAATCTTTCACCTTGGAACACTGACCCACTGGCTCTTCGTGTTATGCAATCCACCGTCTGAATTTCTGGAAGAACAATGCGGGTTTACCGGCTTGTCCTTTCCAGTTTCGCACAACTTCTTCTTTGTCCGCTATCCATCTCGTAACCTCACAGCAGAGTAGGCTCGAACCTATAATACGATCAGGCAATGAAGTTGCAGTATAAACAGCATAACATGTTTGCGTAGGCAGACAGAACTCGGACCAACTTAAAGAGAAACATTATTATTGTTCTCTGTGTAAATATGCACGTTGTAACTGACCGTATGGCTTCGATTCTATTCATTTGTCTTTGAATTCATTGTCTGAGCGTCTTCACCACCGCTGCCTCTTTGAATGGATGCCACGCCTTTTAAAGTCCCCGTATATAAGCCATGCTAGCCCGAGTTTCAGATCTCTAAATGAAGCCAATTAAGACATGTCATAGAATGGACGATGCCGTTGTTCGTGACTATAACAATGCAATATAATGCAGCATAATATCAAAGCTGAACAGGGGTATACGACAACGACGACATTTTCAGGCAATGGGGAACTATAGGCTACAACCGTCGTGCTGGACCATGACGCGCTCCTGAACGAAGAAAAAGCAATAATCCAAAGATGATCGGAATTTAATTTCAACGCATACTAATATCGAAAGCATTATTACTCAATTTGTAAGCATCAATAAAAACTACAATTATTATTCTTGCGGGCTCAGGACCTAGACTTTAAACCTTGGAATTTTTAATATCTTTACATTTTGAAACATCAACATGGGCCTATGTTCCATAAGATCAATAGTGCAATTATTAGATCTAAACGACTTTTAAAGTTTCATCTACTATGTCAATAGAAGTCTATGTTGTAAACTCTAAAATTGAAATGCTTAACTTATATTCTTTGCCGCCGTTGCGTCAAAAATTTGTGGAAATAAATACAATAGTGTGTCGTCGATTACTTCGCGAAACTAAACAATTTCAGTTGTATACGAGAGTTGCATCAATGTTATATACATTGGCAAATAAATGAATAAATGACAATGAGGCGCTGCAACATTGAAGATTTCTTCGAAAATAAATCAAACTCAAACATTAATTTCTTCGACCTGCTGAATAACTCCTATGACCCTGACGCGACCTGCTGAAATTGTATAGCTGGCGCCGCCACTGTTACACCACAAAGGGTTAGCGTTTATACAGAGGGGCTATTAATGTGACCAAAAAATGTGTATGTGCTAGTCTGCTAGACATTAGCAAATATGCACCACAACCTAACCGAGATAAATCAATCCATCACATTCAACATGTATACACTGCAATATGTTCATCGTCTATAGAACATTTAGTCTACATCCAATACATCTGTGCATCCATCCATCAATGTTAATAAAAACCAGTGAAGAGAACTGAAAAGATGAAGCCAACCTGAATAAAAGCGGTCATATATTTTAATGCTTGTAACTGAAATATGGGTGTGCGATAGTCCAGTGGCTTAGTGTGCAGGATTGTAGACCGAGAAGTTGGGGGTTCAAATCCAGCCAGGGCAGAAATCTGTTGTGAGATTTCAGCCCCACTCAAGCCCCCACCCCTGCTATATGAGTACATCGACCTAAGCTGCTATGGGGCCGTCCATAAAGTACGTCACGCCCAGGGGAGGGGGTTTAAGAAAGTGTGACAGTTTGTGACAGGGGGAGGGGGTCAGGCCATGTGTGACGTCACACATTTATTTTTATATTTTATTTATAATTTATTTTTATTTTTTTCTAGTAGAATTTCATAGCTTTAAAAAATAATTTTCAAAAATTTTCTGAAACATTTTAATTAGTTTTATGTCAAAATAGCATGAAATGCATATCTCCTGAATGTGTTTTTAACGATTCCTCTCGCTAGGAGCGCTAGTAATAATGCTGTTGCGAAGCCTTGTTTATGTATTAGCCTTGCTTTCGGAAGTATTATTATTTCTATGTTGAAAGTGTGACGTACTTTAGGGGAGGGGGTCCGAGTTTTGTGACAGTTTGTGACAGGGGAGGGGGGTATCATGTAAAAATGGTCAAAAATAGCGTGACGTACTTTATGGACGGCCCCTATATACGAAAATCAGGCATCGAGGGGCGGACTAGCCACCCGCCTCAATATGCCGAGGCTAAGAAAATTAAAGCGCTAAAGAATTATACCTTTGGCTGCCTCTTGGGGTTGGCGTAAGGGTCTGTTCTGCTTCTTCTATTACTGAATAGCCATTCTAACCCAATTCAAGCATCTCATAATATGTTACGCACGTCAATATATAAGTCAATGGCCTACGCATAGATAATAATCTAATTAGACTAATGTCTTAACGGACTCTACAACAATGTAATTAACAGCGCTAATTGCTGCCACATGTTATACATGTATCATCCGATATGAAAGGACGGTATATCCCGTAACCCAATTCATTGCTTTGTGGCTAAGACAGGAATCCTGACATGAGACTGAAGCATAGCGAATGACTGTATGCCATCTGCTCCAGTTCTGTTTCTCTATTGGACATAACCATATGGCCCTAGACGTATCTGTTCGCATTCATCTGCAGAGCTGGGCAGCACTGCTCTTTCATCTCGCAACTGTCATTGGAATCGGCCAGCCAGCCATGTACTGTACTAATAATAATAATATTCTTTATTGAAACAATCCGGTTGACAAACGCAACCGGTTACAGTGTACAGTTGTGCAGTTGAAGCAATTCACAAGAACACAAATGACAGAAAACATAAATCTCAACTACTAACAGAACAGACCGCCTCCAAGGCTCCAATACACGGCGCTAATAGCAGCCTACAAAGCATGTCCGCCTACGGTACTCGATCTCGATACCTCTCGCTCTCTATGCCAGTGTGTTATCCAATGCGCTATCGGATCTCCCTCCAATTTCAGAGGAACAACTATAAAAACTAACATATTCCATAGGCCTACTTTTAATTAAGTAAATCATGATACATAGACATGGAATACTCAGAATTCTCCATGTTTTACTTAAATAAAGATTACCACTTAGAAATTGAAAACTGTCAGTTTTTACTTCTTATTATGTGAAAAATCTCCATGTTTTATTTAAGTGAAATTTTACACTTAGCATCTGAAAACCACGATTCAATTAATTTTAAACATGCATCTAGAAACTACGACATTTTGCTGCATTCAGCAATCCTGCCGCAAGCAAACGCTAAGTTGTGTTAAATACGGATCGAATACATAAACAAAGACAAGATCTGATTGAGCCACTGTTGTTAACGTGCTACCATGATTGCGTTGTAAGGAGATCTGTTGTAACCTGTAGACTCGTTGAAGTGTGTCGTGTGTTTGCCTCAATGTTTGTTCACCCGCGTATTGACTGAACATAACTGTAATTCGAAACAGTTGTTCTACCGAATGCTGGTGGAGATAGGCAGACAGAAGAACAGGTAGGCGGACAGACAGGCAGACAGAAGAACAGACAGTAGGCGGACAGACAGGCAGACAGAAGAACAGGTAGGCGGACAGACAGGCAGAAACAGGTAGGCGGACAGACAGGCAGACAGAAGAACAGGTAGGCGGACAGACAGGCAGACAGAAGAACAGGTAGGCGGACAGACAGGCAGACAGAAGAACAGGTAGGCGGACAGACAGGCAGACAGAAGAACAGGTAGGCG
The DNA here is from genome assembly GCA_020284085.1 of Aporrectodea caliginosa. Classification (NCBI taxonomy): domain Eukaryota; kingdom Metazoa; phylum Annelida; class Clitellata; order Crassiclitellata; family Lumbricidae; genus Aporrectodea; species Aporrectodea caliginosa. The sequence continues at coordinate 944,895 of JACEVL010000491.1, read as the reverse complement.
GACAGACAGGCAGACAGAAGAACAGGTAGGCGGACAGACAGGCAGACAGAAGAACAGGTAGGCGGACAGACAGGCAGACAGAAGAACAGGTAGGCGGACAGGCAGGCAGACAGAAGAACAGGTAGGCGGACAGACAGGTATGAAGAAGCGTCGAATTGCAGCGGGCAATTTTCTAGCACTTCAAGAATCCGTGCACAAATCAATGCAGCACTGTTATCATATTGACTGCTTTTCGTGCTAAACTAGCATGATCCGAATCGCTCTGCACTCTGTAAAAACAAACAGTAACCCCGAGTCCCGACTCCTTTCATTCACTTCATGACGCCCACTCCTGCCTTCTCAACTCCTACTTTTCCAACTCGTACCCCTTACTCCTATTTCCCTCGATTACCTACTTCACCCATTCTTTATACGTATACGCGAGAAAAGGTAGGCTATTACCGAGCATGTACCTGAACGCAGCAGAGATGATTTATCAAATTTTGGCTTAAAATGGACTCAGTTTCATTAATTCATTCAGAGCATTTATATAGCATCCCTTCAAGAAGCTACTCAGGAGCGCGTGGCTAGTAGTTTGAATGGCCAGTATCTAGGTCAGATCGCAAAGATGTCACAGGTCAGCTGGTAAAATTAAAATAACCATGCTATGGTTTTCATTCATTCAAGCAAGACAACTGACACAGGAAGCTCAAAAAAGCAATTCTTGTAGGTCTCGACTGGACGATGTTAGAGCAAACTATTGCATTCGTCATTTAAACTCTTCCCTTCTTTGTTCATTTCCATCTTTTTCTCTTCTTGTCGTTTTTCCTTTCTTCCGTTCTTTTTCTTTCCTTTTCTCTTTCCTTCTGTCCTTCTTTCCTTCCTCTTATCCTTCGCTACTGTCCTTCTGCTTTTCCCTTTTCCCTTGACTGTCATTTCATCTTATATAAGCGACTCGATTGATGCCTTGGGCCTTATGATAACGGCGCTATAGAAATTCTTAGATTAGATTATATCTCTATGCATGTACAATATTTGAATAAGTTATTACCGCTATGCATATACTAAGCTTTTATAACTACACGTTATTTGTTCGTCTACAAGACAAAGGTCGGCGAAACTTGTCTGCTTATCATAATTTCTAAAATGTCACAGACATTTCCACCTCGCCATTTATTGCATGTAACAGAAATGACCGACACGCTTTTTCGCTTAGTGCTCCGTTTCCCCGCGGAATTGTTGCCATGGATCTTTCAAATGAACGGCAATGCATCATCAAATCAGTAATAAAGATGCAGGTCAATTCGACCACTTGAGGGTCAGGCCTCTGTAGGGTTTTATTGCTTTATGGGAGTGCTTACTGTGTATGACTTTACCTTCGCTGTTACGAATATTTGCGCTAAGCAATTATGTGGATATGACTACATTAACATTTGCACCCAGATCTTTATAAGTAAGTAAGTAAATAGGTAAGCATGTCAGTAAATAAGTATGTAAGTTAGTAAGTAATAGCCTATAGGTCTAAATGTTCAATCTTAATGCAATTATGTTACTGAAAGTAAATTGCTTATAATGGGGCCAAACCGACCGGTAACGTAGTGAAACGTGACTAAGCGCAATGTAGCCTTATTCAGACATTGCGAAGTTATTCAGAACAAACTATATATTAACGTAGTATAACTAGACACAATGTAATTCGATGTTGCTAGGATAACGTTTATGATTGACTCACGACAGATCATTCCAGAGGAGTTGCAGTCTTTGTTGTCAATTCCAAAGCTGTAACGACCGTCTCTCTCTCAGGTTTACGAAACACCGAAGACAGCTGTCGAAATGACTGAATGCAGTGAATGGCCGAACAAGCAGAATTATAGTTCTTTCGCAATTCTTCGTTGAACCTTCGTTGCATTCATCGGGCAACAAACTACACAGGATATGTGACGATCTAAGACGTTTAATGGTCCACAGATGTATACTAACATGTGTCTGAGATTACACGCGTAGGCAACGTTCACTATTTATTAGTCAACGTGTCAGAGTAAAAAGATAAATAGCAGACGACTGTTGACTATGAAACACGTAAGTTACTTAACGCAACGCAATCGAATCCTGTTCAGAGGTCTACACATGCCAACACTCGTTACACTCACGGATGAAGTCCATCATGGTAAATTACTGCGCTGCAATTAACAGTCATCATACTGTTCTTTAGCAGTGGTCTCTACTGTAAAATCACAGCTGTTCTTTAGAGTTCGACCTTAATAGATTCGCCGTTGCAATTCGTGTAGAGCGTAACTGTGGGTTAAACTGGAGACACGAACAGCCGCAAGATAGCGCAACAGCTGTTCAGACTGTAGTGGCCGCTGTTGGCCACGTTTTGCCACGATATATATATACAATTTATGATGGAACCACGGTGGATGCAGCATAGCGCCGAGTTGCTGTCGCAGAATGTGGACTCAACCATCGCATACACGTAGGCTACGCTCGATCCATGACGCTCTAATGCTGCATTCTTTGTTCGTCTCGTTTGCTCTCCTCAATTATGTTTTGCTTTTAAACAACCGTAGAAGGCATTCTTCTTCATCTGCACCGAGTCTTAAGGTTGTTTCTTCTCGGATAAGTCGAGAGAAGATCGAAGACACAGACAATACGGACGCCGAGCTTACGACAACAGCTTGGTGCCATCCCTATTGCGTATTTTCAAAGGCACGGACCTATTCCAACTTGTCATCCACAGCATCGACGTCTGGCCTTGAATCAAGATATTTTATGACTACCGTAAAGTATCTGGCATGAAGCCTCTGAACCCATGTGGACTCTGTAAAAGTCCCATATGGGAGTATTATTGATCCCATATGAGCCCCAATTGGGCAAACTGACAGGTTAGACTACAGGTTATTGACAATGGTGTGTGTGTGTGTGTGTGTGTTGTGCTGTCAAGTAACAAAATACTCTAACATTTGGCAGTAGCTAAACTTAATTGGCTGTAATCAGTTAGTTAATTAGCTAATTAGTTATCCAGACTCTGAACTATTATTACGCCTTTCAGACAATAAGTTTTCCAGTAATAAAAAAATGCGCAGATAAATAGAAAAGTTACATGCTTCTCACAGACCCTCAATATGTCTAGAACGGTCTGGCCACATTATTATTGCGGCGTGTACGGCGCGTGGTGTATTAGAGATTATTTTTGTACAGTTCATGTATAAGCCATCGCCTTAGGAGCTAGATCATATGCTCGACGAGAAACTGGTCATTTTTATAAATTAATGCAAAGTAACTGATCTATCTTGCATGCAACGATGATGAAACGGTCTATTACTATCACGCTCGTTACATGTATCAGTGGTATTGACGCAACTCACGGTTAGTTAGCGTAATTCCACGGGTGTAGAAGAAGACGAGAAAGAAGAAGAAAAATACGAAGATGAAGAAGACGAAGAAGAAGAAAATTAAGAAGAATAAAAAGACAAATAAAAATGAGGAGGAGAAGGAGGCTGAGGAGAAGAAGAAGGGGGAGCAGGAAGAGAAAGAAGAAGAAAAAGAAGAGGAAAAGAAGAAGAGGAGTAGGAGAAGGAGAAGGACGACGACGAGGAGGAGAAGGAGGAGGAGGAGGAGGAAGTGCAATCCCTAAAACTAACTCGATGAGTAATCCACATATATAAGTGTTAGCGACTTCAGTTTCTGAGCCTCTGCATATCTCATATTGATATTAGGATTTCGGTCTGGGTGTGGGTCTGGCGGTGCCAATTAGGGAATGCCCTTGGCTATCAGTGGTAGCTCTGTTGCCCCACTTCAAGTTTGGCTGGCGACGGAAATCTTCGTTCTGCATCTTGAGGTGAACTTGTTCCCTTTGCAATGCACGCACTTCAACGATGCAACGACGTGCCTTTACCGTGGTGGACGTGGAATAACCTCCCTCCAGATCTGCATGTTCTGCTAACTAGGGACTCTGCATACACCTTTCACAGGCATTTAAAACTGTTCTTTATCGCCGGAATTGGGTGGGAAAGCCTCTGAATAGGTACTTTGGAGGGGCGCTATATTAATGCTCTGAATGAATGAATGAAGGTGGGTCGCTAATACACCACCTGATCTTGTCAGTGACAGAGTACGGTCGATGTACCCATGGCCGAATTCAGATATATAGAGCGATCTATTGAAATCGAACTCTCGAGACATGATCGACGCAAGCCGGTATTTGCGCTAACGAAAAGTTGGGTCAGATGAGGTCAAGTAAGGTAGAGTTAAATGAGGGGCGATAAAGTAAGGTTAGATCAAGTGGGTTAAATTGTAAGGTCAGATTAGGTAAAATAAAGCTATGTTAAAATAAGGTATGGTTAATTGAGCCAAAGTAAGATTAAGCTATAGGGTAAGATAAGACAAGTAAATAATGTTATACTAAAGCAAAGAAAGGTGAGAATAAATTAATTATGGTAAACAATATAATTAAGGTAATGTTAGGTGAGGTCATATTCGGTGAGGTGAGTGAAGATAAAGTAAGGGTAGATATGGTTATAAGATGAGGTAAGAAGAGGTTAGGTAGAGTAACTTAAGGCAAAGTTGCATAACAATTACAACATCTATGTCAGAAATAACTGGTGCGTAAGTATTTTCAGCTGAAGCGCAGACATGACTATAATAATCCGACACCTAGAAAATCTTTCCTGTTTGTGCGCTGTATGTGTTGTCTGCGAATTGCCTGACAATCTTGCATGGACTCAGAAACCAGCGGCCGCAGAGGTCAGAGGTGAGCGCATTAACAAATGTATTACATTGTTGTCAAATAAGTATATCACCTAGACTATGCAATAATCAAGATCACGGCATCAATTTCGTATTTGAAACATGATTTAGACCCTAATATGCACGGTATGCTTATACATGTATGTGCGCTCTATATGATACTATACTTTGCTGTTCTGAGAGGTGCTCAACTATGGCACAATCTATCATTAGGCCTACATATGCGATGTTCCATGATGTTAGATGAGAAACAAGATATATGAGTCTATAAAATACGACGCCGATCACAATATGCAGTGTATGCCTGTGAAAACGAAGTGTGTTCACATGCATATACAATGCATATTGTATACACATTGCATACTGTTGGCTAACTGGTTTTTCAGTCTGAAACACACTGAATCAATCACGTACGCTTTCCTTATTTGTACAACTGCTCAAATACAGGTACAGTAAGAGATACATTGGATTCATTTATGCGGTCTGCAGTCACATCTGCCGTATTCCTTGCACGCTGTGCATGCAGAGGATACGAAATTGGCAAGGACGACGTAGATGTAGAAGTGAAAACATCCTGTTCGGTCAGTGTATACTCCGATGGTTGACCATCATTTACACAGCAGGACATCTAGGTCAACGCAATTCTTCATCGTTCCGCAATAGGCAAGTTAGAGCCAACACAAATTGGAAGATTAAGCAGATGCCATGCTGTTGGTCACTTATGAACACGCTTGAGCCAGATGATCCTTTAAACCCCGGGACCAATTTCCGCGGATGGCCTCGACTCCGGATTCTGATCTTGCACTGAAGCTAACTAACCAATCCGGATCTTGCGCACGTGATTTCATATAGCGCTAGTATTAAGCTGATCTCTCAGGCGTGTCTTTTATGAGATATAGCATCGAGAAGGTACATCATAATTATTGCAATACTTCTGACCGACTTATATATAGGGGTTTCATCGTGCGTTTAACCCCTACCATTACATAGTAATTGCATACCTAAGGAGCACAACACTTTATTATACAATACATATATATTATATATATATTATATATATATATATATATTGATTAACAATAAAACTTTATGCGCAACAGTTTCATATTTTGCATGTACCAAACCGAGTGACAGGAAATGAAAATGGAAGTACAATATGCAGATACGGAACACTGGTGAAGTTTATTGTCTATTTCGATGAACTGACGGTTGAGTGGCAAGTTTACGTCCTTGAAGCAAGGAATTCAGTGACATGTAATGAAGATAAAAGCCTCTAGCGATGGCCTTGGTAACATTGGGGGGATGTCCAGCTGGTTCCGATTCAGAACCATTGCGAGACAGATGTAGGCCCCTGCATGCGGCAAATATAGATCTAGTTCAAATAGAGCAGGAAATTCCTTGAACGAGTGTTTCGATACAGCTCACTAATTGATGCGGCGGCAAAATAGAAATACATGAGACTGATATAAATTCAATATGAGGTTCCAACTAGGCGCAGATGCTTACATGCAGGCATGATGCATACACATATTATATTGTGCGCCCATCACGTCCTACTTCTCATTTTACCAACGCCATCTAGTAGCGAATGATAGGCTGAGTGGACCATTTTTTCGAGGATAGCGAGAATCGATTCCGCTTCCTATTGCTCTTCATTCCAGTGATGTTACCATTACTCTATGCATATATGTGTACAAACAAACACATATATACATAATATAGTCTATATGTATACATGCGTACATACATTCATATGTAGTGTTTCCGTTAACGCCCAAATGGCCGTTTTTATGTCCGTAAAAAACGTCCAAAACGTCCAAATTTTCCGGTATGATATAGCAGAAATACACAAGCTATGTCCAACAGATTCTAGATCAGGGTGTAAATACGTCCTCTTTTTGGACTCTAACGGAAACACTGCTCATACGTATACATACATCTGAATAAAATAAATATATAAGTAACTATTATAATGCACGTACATAGCCAAGGGATGATCTACCATATGCATGGGGTTTTAGAGATCCCAAGCAATGTGCAAATAAATCTATGAAATTGTGTTCATAGTACACATAGAAACGAGGCCGTATACACGAGCAGTTGAGAATATATAAGAATTTAAGTGTGACAACTTAATCGGCTAGAAATCCACGCCTGACAGGCCCTCGCACGCACGTAAACAAAGCCAAAGGAGTACCGTGCGAAGCAGAGAAGCATATTATAATATGTATAAATATATATAGTTAAATGTATTTATTCATATTTCAATGTATGTCGGTCAAGCCACAAGGCCACAATTGGAAAATTTTTGAGCAGTTGATAAAATTTACGCAGAAAGTTTATTTATTCTTTACTGTCTAATTTTAAAACTTATTCAATATTTCTATCGGTGGCAGAAGCCGCCTTCTTTAAACCTTGCCTCAGATTTTGTTTTCCTGAAATCAGTTCTCTATTTCTGAAATGTTGCGATGTATGTTGCGGAGTGTCGGTCCTTGCGCCGCGAGGCTCGTCGGCTGGAGAGACAGTACAGGCGCACCAGGTCACCTGCGGACCGCGCTACGTGGGTGAAATTTGTCAGAGAAATGCACAAGCGCTATCGCGACAGGGAGCGTGAGCATTGGGAGGCCAAGATCACTGCTCACGCCGAGCAGCCCAAGCGGTTATGGGCAACTTTCAACGCACTCCTTGGCCGCGGACGAGCTGATCGTTCGCCTGATCCTCCATCCTTCACGGCGGAAACCTATCTAGCCTCGTTCACGGCTAAAGTCCAAAAGATCCGGGACGATACCGCTGACTCCCCTCCGCCGGCATTTCCACCTACGACATGCAGCCTGTCTGTTGTGACCGCCGTCGCCCCTGCTGAGCTACGCCGTATCATCCTCGCCGCCGCTCCGAAATCGTGCGAGCTCGACCCTCTACCGACGTTCCTGTTACAGGAGTTTGTGGACATACTGCTACCTCTTCTCACCACGCTCTGCAACCGATCCATCTTGGAAGGGGACCTGCCGCCGACTCAGAAAAGATCACTCCTGATCCCTGTCATCAAACGTGAGGGGCTTGACAAAACTGATCCTAACAACTTCCGACCGATCGCCAACGTCTCCTTCATCTCCAAGGTCATCGAAAAGATCGTCGCTTGCCAGCTAACGTCATATCTCGAGACTAACAACCTGCTGCCTACGATCCAGTCTGGGTTTCGTAAAGGTCATTCTACCGAGACCCTGCTGCTCCGCCTCCTCTCAGACATCTACGGAGCGATTGACAGATCGCAACTCACTTTACTGGCGCTTTTTGACGTTAGCGCGGCATTCGACACTGTGGACCATGAGATACTTTTTGATCGGTTACAAATATCTTTTGGTCTATCTGGTGCCTTCCTTTCCTGGTTGGAGTCCTTCCTTGGGCAGCGCTCCCAATGTGTGGTCCATGGGTCAACTAGGTCCCCATGGGTCCCCGCCCCTTATGGGCTACCTCAGGGCTCCGTCTTGGGACCTCTCCTCTACCTTATCTACACTTCTGACCTTGCCTCACTGCTCGCCTCCTATTCTGCTTTGGCCCAGCTATATGCAGACGATGTCCAGGCCTACTTGCATTGCTCTGCCTCTGACGCTATAGCGACCACTCGGGCTATGAGCTCGATCATGGGAGCCCTTGAGACCTGGATGTCGTCCAACCGGCTGCGGCTAAACTCTGCTAAAACCCAGTTCATCTGGCTGGGCACCCGCCAGCAACTGGCTAAGCTAGACATGGTCGCCCTCGCTGCCGCTTTTCCCCTTTTCACCTTCTCCTCTGTTGTGCGCGACCTGGGCGTCACATTGGACCGAGAGCTCTCCTTTGCTCCCCATATCAACCTCCTTAGCCGTGACTGCTTCTACCAATTGCGTCAGCTTCGCACTGTCGCCCGCTCACTCACTGCTACTGCTGCTTCCACTCTTGTCCATGCCTTTGTCACAACCAGACTTGATTACTGTTGTTCACTTTATGCTGGCCTCCCGGCTGTTCGACTGGGGTGCTTGGATCGGATCCTGCGTTCTGCTGCCCGCCTTATTGGCCGCATACCAAAATATGGCCATATCTCTGGATACATGCTCGACGTTCTCCACTGGCTCCCCTCTGAGCAGCGGATTGCGTACAGAACAGCTGCCCTAGTCTGGCGCTGCTTACTAGGTTTCGCTCCTGCCTATCTTCGTGAGCTCTGCTGCCCTGTCCTTAGTGCTAGGGGATCTCGATCCCTCCGCTCATCTGACCAGGGACTCCTACTTGTCCCTTTTGCTCGAACCTCCACTATGCAGAATCGTGCTTTCTCGGTGGGGGGCCCCTCGACCTGGAATGGCCTTCCTCTGGAGCTTCGCCTTGTCCCTAGGACCTTCTCTCCCACGTTCTTTTCTCACCTTAAAACTGTTCTTTTTGGCCGTGCTGGAGTCGGGAGCGCCTCTGAGTAGTTTCCTTGAAGGGGCGCTATACAAATGTTCGGTATGAATGAATGAATGAATGTTCCGTCAATCCCTTCTTCCCGATCTAGGCGCTTCAAGTCATTTGTACTTAGGCCTAGCTGGGCAATTAATTTGAGCTCAAACTGTTTGCGCAACTGTGCTTTGGACTAACACTATAATGACAAACTAGTAAAATGTTTATAGCGCACTAAATTCGATGGCTATTTGAAAGCAAACGTCGACGAAGAATAATTGAATAAAGCGCAGTCCATGCATCAAGCAGTTTGTCTTGACAGCTATTATATAAACATTATCACGCTACAAACCCATTGAGATCTTAGTTGAAAGCATTCAGTTTTATCGTTTTAGTTAACCCGCAGGATGATTTATTACCTAGCCTTTGCCACCTGTCAATCTTGTTTACGTGTTGGTTGGTTGGCTGCTCTATAACAACACTGTGTCATAACAAAGATGATTAGCGTCACCCTCCTCCTTTCTCGAGGCTTTGGAATGGCACTGACACAACTAGGGTATACTGGCGGAGTTTATTTAGGCCTATGTTCTCGTAATAGACAGAGTATTATAGCAGCCGCGGTGGGTGTAAGCGCTACCTAATATCAATATTTGTAAGTGCTATAATGTATGTATGTATATGGCCATTTATATAGCGCCTTACAAGAAACTCACGAAGGCGCTAAAATACCTAGTATCGATATAGGCCATCGTTCAGCTTTTCTCGTTTTGCTCTTATATCATGTGCTATCACGTGACATCGACGCTCCGTAAGTTTTTTGATTTATTTAGAAATGGGGTTCATGTTCAAAAGTAGCCTTATCTAGTAGACATTTATCAAATGATAATATCAAATTTATATGAAAATCCGTTTCTCAAGCGAGAAACCCTGATACAGCATCGTCTTCTTCGCTCTTCCCCATCCAGACGCTGAAGTCGAGGCCATCTCTCATCTGTCTCCTACGGTGGTGCCTCTTCGTGCCTTTTCTTATCGGCCAATGCCTGCTGCATCAACCGCGAAGGAGACCAAAGACTGAGCTGGTCAAATGAAGTTAAAGAAATGACGCTTTAACTTATTTTCCGTTACAGTACAGAGGCGTTACGTCAAATGACATTGCATCACATTAAAGTATAACTGCTCACCACGCATCACAGTAAATTCTAACTGCTAATCTCGCATCACATTAAAGTCTAACTACTCACGTTGCATGACATTAAACGTTAGCTTCCAACCTTGTATCACATTAAAATCTATAGCTGCTCACCTAGCATCACATTCGAGTCAAACTGCTCACCTAGCATCACAGTAAATTCTAACTTCTAATCTCGCATCATATTAAAGTCTAACTACTCACGTTGCATGACATTAAACGTTAGCTTCCCACTTTGTATCACATTAAAATCTAGCTGCTCACCTAGTAGCATCACGTTAGAGTCAAACTGCTCACCTAGCATCACAGGTATAGGCCCACTTTGTTATCTGCGAGTAACCTTGAAGTGGTAAGCATAGCATCCTAAATTTCTATATAGGAGAAGGGGAGGGAGGGTAGAGGAAACTGGGAGGAAGAAAGGATGGAAATGGGAAAGGCAGCGAAAGAAGGAGAGGATTGGACGGTATACCACGCTCTTGAGGATAACCTGTGCAGTGCACACTGTAACAGAGTCATACGAACTCTTATGTTTCTTCGTCAAAGTGTGTGGAATCGACTTGGAGGAAATGAAGAGATAGATATCCATTAATTTTTTAAACCCATCCAATGTCCGGTTTGCTGAGTTGCCTCCTTTTGTCCACGGTTGACAAATAAAATAGAAATCCATCGAGGACCGACTGAATCGTATTTATCACTCAACAGAAATCTCTGCTCGCAAGTGTAATCCGAACAACATCTGCCGTTAGCTTTAAAAAACAACACTGAAGCCGTCAGTTAGGCATTTAGCACCTTTTCGTAGACGCTGACAGCTTTTATTGCTTGCTTGCTGTCTTTTTCAGGATTCCTGCTGGATTTTATGAGGCCTTCACTGCTGCAGTACTGCCGGATAATCTGTCGGCTAAATTAACTTAGAGTTTTCTGTCACGAATCCCTCTTCGTTTTGCATGATCAAAGGCTTCTTCAAAAACAACGCAAGTATCACCGGCAAATTCCCAAGCGAAACCCCCCACATGAGAACCTTGCCCGGCGCCTTTGATGGAAAGCAACAATGACCCTTAAAACTTCAAAGTGATAGCGGACTGTTCGAGCAAGATACCATCCTTCATGTGTCTCAGTCACGCAGAAGACCTAGATCCTTCTTACACTGGCCTACTTTAAGTTTCATCAAATGCCTTCAGCTGCATTTTATGCTAGGCTATAAACTTAATGCTTTGGAGCTGAACGTCAATGGTAAGGGATAGATTGAAGACAGACAGAAACAGCCAGACAGACACATTGATATACAGACACAGACAGAGGCAGAGAGAAGGACATATGCAGTGTCGCTTCTATTGTACTGCATTGTAAGTAATTACTTTCTGTCATAAAACAGTTTTCTTCATTATGCCTACATGAATTCCATAATTCAATAGGCCAACAACACAAAAGAATAAAATACAAATGACAAATCACGTGTGCAAATAATCTGTTAACGGAAATTCGCTTGACCACAGAAAACCAGCGTAGCGCCTAGAAACGCTACACTGGTTTTCTGTGGTCAATCTATGCGAATATCTTGGGTGTTTTTTGTCATGACTCGGGTGGCGTAGTTTATGATGGATTAAAGCTATCGCAAACGTAACCGTGTCAGCCCAGACAGATCGAATGGCAGCAATCAAAGCGCGTTAAGCTAAACGAGTGAAAGAGGATCACTGCAACGTTGAATGATAGATTGTGTCATGTGATCGGTATTTGGGGCAATTTGTAGAGGCGACTAAGCCGCCATTGATAAGTCTGTGTCTAGAAGCAGACCCAGATTGCGGACGACGAGCTATTGATTCTAATCTAGGATTATACAACCTTGTCGTGCTGTTGACGACGTTTGACTGCGTCTGCATGGCGTCTGCCCAGCCAAATATATTGCGTTTTTGTTGTATTCAGCCGCGGCCGAATTACGCGACATCCATTTCTCTGCTTCCGCTAGAGTGCAAAATGTATAAGACAGACACCTAAGTACAAAGCTAACATGTTAGATGGTGGCAAGTGGAGTAGACCTACAATTATTGTGCGTCGTCGTCAGCATATTGATGAGAAAAGAGAGAAGTGACGAGCTGGGTCAAATCAGCCGTGCAAAAGAAGATGCAAAAGAAGTACTGAGCCTTGAAGGACACGGAGGAGTGGCGGTTGTACCATGCTGTGCTGTCTGAACCGATTCTTACCAAAATTGACCGTTCTCAACAAGAGAGAGTATCGTCCACAGAATAAAATACAAACGATAGCATTGGTGGGTGTAAACACGCCAGCTGGCGCCATCTAATCAGCTCTGTTTGTATGCGTGTTTGTGTGTGTGCGCTTGTTTGCGTGTGTGTGGGCGTGTGTGTGTGCGTGCGTTTGTGCGTGTGTGTGTGTCTGTGCGTGTGTGTGTGTAATTATGTATATAGGATAATATATCGATTTCTAGCGCAGAATTATGATTGCATATTTAGATATTTAAGTATAGGGTTACCGCGCAAGCAAACTGGCTCTGCTGCGATGATAGGAGCCTAGACAATTCATCCTCAGTAACGAGATGGGTAAGACCAGTGGCGTAACAAGGGGGCAGAGGGCGGCCGCCCCGGGCGCAGGACAGGGGGCGCAAAATTAGGCTTTTGAGAAATTTTTTTGTGAAAGAAATCAGGCACAAATAGTTACTAAGTAACTATTATACATGAGTCTTGCACAGGGGGGGCGCAAAATGAGAAAATGAGAGGCTTCTGACAATTTTTTTCTTCTTGAAAAAAGACGGGGAAAGCAAAATAAAGGTCATCAGAAATTTTGGTGGTAAGTAAGAAAAAATTCTCCGGAAATTCTTGCCCCCGGGCGCATGAACCCCTAGTTACGCCACTGGGTAAGACCAGAGAATATGTCTCAGTATCTAGAAGGCAATTACATGTACCTATGTACAGTAGGGCTGAGCCTGCGTAGACGGGTTTCATGTGTAAGTAGGCTAAGTGGGCAGTTGTGTATAATGGCATCATTATTGGCCTATGAGCTGGTAAAGAATCAAAGGCTTAAATACGTTGTTTGACATCAGACGACAAGAAACCCTGCATGCACATGGTGATATAATTGTGACTCCTTGCATTGGAGTCCATAGTTAGTCGTCCGCTATCTAGATACGAGGCCTAAATACGTGACCTACATACGTGACCTAGATACGCAGTATACGCAGCGCCATCTGTCTTTAGCGCCACTTCGCTCCCCCCTTCCATGAAGTCATCCATCCTAGATGATACGTATAAACAGATCACATTATTTGTGACCCACTGGGAGAAAAGGTGGGGTGTGTATTCAATTTTTTGCACTGAAGGCCATTAATAGACTCCCAGACTTCTTGACATAATCCGTTTTAGACTCGGTAGCGATAATGATATCAATTATGAAGACTTTCCAGAGGAGAAGCCATTTTATCATATCCAGGAGCTGTTCGTTTCTAAACCTGTTTCCTCACCTTGGGCCTATTTTTGCCTATGGCTGCAGTTAAATAGCTTCACATTCATTTCCGCTCACTACAGTGACGTCAGTCTTCATCATCATCATCATCATAATCTTCAGTTCCGGACGTCAGCCATTTAGAGGCTATGGGGACGAATAGAATTATCTCAATTGTCCTCGGTCATTTTTCAAGTTCATTGCTCCCCTTAGTATTAGTCCAACTGTCCAAGTGATGTCATGTGACTCATGTCCTCATTTATATTATCTATTCAGGTCGTCTTAGTCTGCCTTTGCTTCTTTTTCCTTCAAATCTTGCAGCAGTAGAGCACTCTGTGGGAGTCGGTCAACTGGCATTCTCTCCACATGTTCAAACTATCGGAGTCTTCTTTGAAAGACTTTGTCTATTGTTTGAGTACTTACGATTCTCTTACGTTATCGCTTGTTATTTTCTATAGTTTTTAAATCCCTGCGATCTTCCGCAGCAGCCAACTCATTTCTGTGGTAAGAATTCTTTTCTCTTCTTGCTTTTGCACTGTCCAACATTCCGTTCCGTATGTGAAAATAGTAGTAGGGCCTAAGTCATTAATTGAGAGAGCATCAACACCATAAGATCACAATTACAGCAGTCAGTACAAACTCAAAATCTTCAAGTAAATTATACAAAAGTCAAAACTCCAAAACAGTCTTATGGACCCGCTAAAGCTGCAAAAACTTTTTCTGGATAATATTTGGCAGTAGGCCTAGTAACAGTTCCAAAACAAAATGCAGTGTATGAGAGTAGGCCTATAATACACAACTGAAACAAACGAAACATGACGGGTAGAAAAATCAATGGTGTTATCGTCTAGAATATTTTGTCTTGGATTTCTTTATAAATTCTCTGCTTTTACATGTATACTGTTCATTATTCCATATTAATTTTTTTTAAATTTCGTCCAATTATCCTCTGTATGTCTTTTCCATTGCTGCAACCTGCGTTTATTGCCCTCCCAGATAGACGAATTTTTATACTTCCTCAATAGCTTCTCCTTGGATTGTGAAAGTTATTGTCTGTCATTGTAGTTATTGTCGGTCTGGACTAGGAACGACTTGGATGGTCCCCCGTTGTTCCCCGTAATGTCTGGCGATGCCCGCTGCCTCTAATGGTACCAATTGTTGAGTAATGGTTACCCTAGTGTTCCAGCCAATCGATGCAGGCAGTCCTGTTGATTGTATTCGGTCGGCCACAATTTAGATGACGTTCCATATTGAGGCGTATCGTGTTCATAGAGGTCGATTGGTTCGATGTCGTCCAAATGAAGTTACGAGCAGTTCCTGACATGCCATGTCGTCGTGTCGGGAATGGAAGACATGGAGTGAGGGGTGGTCAGGTCGACCTCGATCCCCTCCTGAGCGAAGTGCAGCAACACCTCTTGCTCAATGCAGTTATATATATATTGAATGTGTCAGTCTTCGCGTGCATCTAATCGTCTTCATTGGTTTTGTCAGTGGTTATATATATATATATCTATATATATATATTCTTGTGCCATCAGTTCGTGGAACTCTAGCGACCGTCGTGACCAGCTTCCTCCAATCCTCCCTGCTTCGTCCCTTAGTTGTGCGAGGCTCATCGTTGTCCTCCTATGTATCTCCTCCATCCAGCGAGTTCAATCAACAGAATAAAATAAATGACTATTGACTCACTTTTCAGTGATTATTGACTAAGCATAGTCTACATTATATTATATATATTAAAATAAAATATGTAATATATATATTATATAAGTCTTATAGATATTAAATATATGTATAATACACCCAAGTATAAATTGGAAGACAGGCAACACAACCTGTATGCTCACAGCCAGAACCATTGCTCACTGAATATGATGCGGACCCTGTTACCAATACAAGCAGATTGATTTTATTGGGGCAAATGTGTCAGATTTCCTCTCAAAACCTATCAAATAAAAGTATCTGTTTGCATGCCTGCCAAAGTTTCAGTAACGCTACTGTTGCTCCTATCCGTCCTAATTTTGCCGCCTGAATAGTAAACAATATGACAAAAACTCAGAATATTTGTGAAAACACTGCACGGGTTTCCAGCTGATAAACGAATTAAATTAAGGATTGTCCTGCTGCTAGAATTAGCTTAGCTGGACTACGTTGCCCTGGCATAAATCAGGTGGACTCAAGTACACCGTGTGAATAAATTTCCGATATATGTCAGCTCAACATTGGCTTACATCTTTACTTTCAAGCATCCAGTGTTAGAAGGCATCTGCTGGTTGCAAGGACCGTTTTTGTCAACCCTATACCTTTCTTTACCTTACCTCATGGCGATGGCAATCTTACCTTCGCCAGCTTCTAGCTATCCAACCAGTGCAACCACCTATATCTACTCGTTCTTGGCCTTCTATCTGTCTCTCTCTGTCTCTGTCTTTCTCGGTCTCTTTCTCTGTCTGTCTGTCAAGTATAGTTACAAAAAGAAATCAGAGAGTTCTGGCCAGAAGTTATCAAACAAGAATGTATGCATCCATGCGACCAGAAAGTGAGGGATGCCCGAAGAAGATGAAGAAGAAGAAGAATTTGGAGCTCGGGAACATTCCAGAGTCCGACATCGGAATTTCAAGCATGAATGGGTATCGATTATCACAGGTATTTTTGTGTTTCCTACGTAAAGCTGTGGAACAGCTGAAAAGATTAATAGGCATACAGCATCTGACGAGACTCCATGTTTGCATAGATGAACTGGGGTCAGATTTTGAAATGGGATGAGAAAAGATTTGTGGATTGATCACGCGAAGGAACGCAGTCTTAAAAACAACGCGCCGAAGCAGTAAAAAGGTTGTAAGTCACTTGTAACTCAGCCTATATATTTTAAAAGGATGACATAAGCAGATATTTGTTACAAACACATACACAGAAAGTTTGCATAGATACGTATGCATACAGAGATGCAAGTCTCGCACTATGCAATTCACTTGTCAGGCCACATTTAGGAACAAGCCAGTCTGAGGCCAGATAGAAATGAATAATTTAAGAAACTGACGAAACCTTTATGGCAATAATTCTCCAGTGCGTGAGCTGCTGACCTATAGAATGCTTTAGATGACAGTAGACCTAAAAGAAGAAGCTGGGAGGATGTGCCTACTGAGGTCTACAGATGTTGTTAATTCGGCATCCAAGCTTTTATACTAATCCTTAAACCCTCGGCTTTCTTTCTACGTGTTTATAATAATAATAACAGTGACATTTATATGGCCAAGCCATGCCGTTACAAGGGCGCCTACAGTCAACTAACAGCAGGGTCCTTAGAGAACCGCGTCTTGAGTCCAGATTTGAAAGAGTCAATTGTGTTAGCTGCTCGCTAACGCTTGATGTTTTCCAATTATGAGCCCGTATTCATTCACCATCATTATGATCCTCTTGAAAATGACTAATGACTTCGTGTTGGTCAATTAGCGATGTTACGTAACCGACGTCGACGATGATTAAGCGCGGAAAGATGCATTAACCTCGCTTCCACATTATATCAACTCTATTCCATCGCAATCCATCTTCACTGGGTCGTACTCTTGGAACAGTTTTCCTCCAACGCATTTTGATCCACTGCACTGCATGTTTATTTGTACTTTTGTCTTTTTAATGCATGTATAATGTATGTGTATACTGTATACAGTGTATAGGTGCATGTGTCTGAAGGTGTAATACTATTCATTTATGTACGCCGCTCCGGCGTGGTGGGGATATGCCGCTGCCGATGACCGCGTCCGTGTGGAGAAATTTCTTGCTCGAATGCGAAGAATGGGTTACCTCCCGGAGGACTCACGAGGAGCTGCTGTGATGGTGGGTGAGGCCGAGGACAGACTGCTACGATCGGTTATACAATTCAAGACTCATGTGCTGCGATCGATCTTTCCTCCTTATAATATTCGTCATCATGACCTCTGACCGACACCACTTGACTTTCAATTGCCGCCCAAGGATGACAAAAATTTCATTCCTAGGATAATATTTAGTAGTCTAATGTTGCCCCGATGACTATGTCGCCCCTGCTGGAACAGTGATTTAAATCCATAAATTTAATTAAATTAATTTGTAACTGGTATTACTGTTTTCTGTAATAGGTTGCGGTGTGTCAACCTATAGTGATTCCTCAATAAACGAATAATTATTATTATAATTTATAATAAGAAATGCATCTATGCATATACATAAATATAATATGAAATGCATCTATGCATACATATTATAGCAAACAAACGTACCGTACATAATAATACACGACTGTAAACACCAATCAATCAAGTTCAATCAATAAAGTTTTTTTTATTATAGCCAGTTTAAAAAACAAAAGCATATGATCCATGAATTCACAAGACATTGGCAACAATTGAGGCTCTGAACGGATTCTATAGATCCCGCGCGCTAAGTAGAGTCACTTAAGTGATACTTTCAATCGTACATGAATGTCAGCCGAGCAACACGTTACTTGACTTTATGTTACAAGTGAACTCAATAAATAATATGGTCAAGCCAGTTACAACTTGATATTAGACTATTTTTAGTCTTAACTAACAACGTAGGTTTATGTAGGCCTACAAGGAAGGTAGGTCATTTATTTCCACTAAATAAAATAATGTGGATGCGTTGTCTCTGTTTAAATTCCTGCACGCTAGAAGATGATCGAATCTTAGGAGGGATTTTGTTCCATATTGGGTACTAGCAGATTTAGTAGAAGACTGGCGAGTAGGCTATTTGAGTGTGCTCTGCTACGGCCCACTCTAGGTATGTATGTATGTATGTATGTATGTATGAGCACTTGTTATAGCGCCCCTTCAAGATTTCTATTCAGAGGCGCTCCCGACTACAGCGCGGACACTGAATCGGAGTTTCACGCCGAAGCGCATGAGCAAATTTGCGAGTGAAGGACTTGCCCAGGGTCCCTTTGCTTTGCCTGTGTTGGCCCATCAGCTTGGAACTTTCTTTCCCAGTCTTTTCGCCTTGAGTTACTAGCCCTATCACCTTCCCCGTTCCGTAGATGCCTTAAGACTTTCTTGTTCGCTGACGCAGGCACTGACGCAGGTCGAGTGCACTGCTGATTTTTGAGCGGCGCTATATAAATGTTCGGTTACAATTACAATTACAATTACAAGGTCGATATGCAGGGCCGGATTAACATTTTGTAGGCTTGGTTCCAAAATTATATAGTAGGCGGATAGGCCCCAAATATATGTTCAACCAAAATGTGCTGACGAAATTTAAATTATAGAACAGATATTCATGAATTTAAAACTGTTTACGACAGGCTTTTATAATAGAAAAACTGTCAACAATATCCTGAAAACTAGCCATTGTATAATTTCGCACTCAGTGTTCATTAGTGTTAAATGTGTCAGTCTATCTTATCCCATCGTAGATCTTAAAGCATTTTTGATGCGCTCTAGGTGACTAAAACAATCTGTCAACGCTGCATTTTGACAGAAGACATGTATGATAAATTATATACGTAGAGGCTACGGTGGAGCAATGCAAAAATTCGGAAATCCTGATTTAAAATTGTAATCCATCATTATTATTTGCAACATTTGGAAGGCGATGGCTTGGGTGGCACCAGAAGCGTAGCGAGACTTAAATTCAAGAGGAGGCAACTTCACAGACCTTTGGCAAAATCCTGGTAATTGAGGTCATTAGTCAATGGAAGTTCCAGTATATATAAAAAATCAAGAGGAGGCAACTGCCTCCTCGTGCCTCAATGTAGCTACGCCTATGGGTGGCACTGACGGAAATTGACTCAAAAATGCTCGTAATTGAATCCATTCGTCACAAAATTCCATATTCACATCATTCGAATAAAAACTCGCAAAATACTTTAGCCTAAGGATTCGTTGGAAGCCCTTCATTTACTTCGTCGACCCGCTAAGAGCCTAATGCGATAGCAGCGACAAGATGCTGGTCATGCACACGCATAGGTCTGATTTCGTGTGCTCGTGTGTACAGCTCCATTGGGAAATTGGGTTATTCATTGGCAACAACGCTGGCTAATGCAGAAAAACCTTCAGGCTTTAGCTGGGCGAGGATAAGGTTGAACATGCGGCTGATGAATAGTGCTGTGAACATGACGCCGACGTCCGACGGTGATGAACGGAAGAGGCGATCAGCAGCAGCAGCCTCAGCAGAGTAAACTGTCGTGGGAACCCTAACGGCCTAACAAAGCTAACGATCGTAATCGTAAATCGTAATCGTAAACTCGAGATTTCTACTGCGCACAGCGCCCATGCACGAAGGCGAAGTCGCGGGAACCAGCTTATTCACAGGCGCTTAATCAAAACAGATTCGATAGGCAGAGGTCAAGATCCGGAGAGCCAAGCAGGCAGACAGCCAGACGGCTAACTTAAAGGTGGATGATGCTTAGAGTTGAACTGGTGAGGGAGGTCAAGACGCTATAGAAACGTTAACAAAATAATTAAATTTAAAAAAATGCGCCACTACTACTGAGTCAATTCACAAATTCAAGATCTGGAGCGAACGTAGGCTATTAGTTGTAGCGTATTTTCACGTTCTCATGTTTGTCGATATTGTACATTTTATTTTTATTTTAGTTATAGTTATAGATATAGCTCGTGATATTTTTAGTTATAATCATAGTAATCACTAACGACATTATTGCATTTTCGTCAACGAACATTACCGTTATTGTTAATGAGAATCACACTGGCGTTATTACATAGATACTTAAACAGATAGGCCTACGTAAATACACGCACATACACGCATAGTTTGCATGCATGCATACATACATAAATAAATACATAGATCTACATTTATGCATACATACATGAACACATTATCCATAGCCTATATACATGCACACAAGCTTTCAAAACGGCACCGTCTTAATTAAGACAAACAATTCATTATAATCATGATGTTATTACTATAAAAGATTGCATCCGAAAATCTTCTAAGCACACTTACATGTAGGTTCTCTTCCAAAAGCGCGTGAATATCTATCGTTGGAGTGTTATACAATATGCTTAATATCTACATGATATACGATGATATAGGCTTTGTACATGGTGCAAGCAGCCACGATAAAAAGTTATAAGTTTTAATTCCACGTACTTGCTAAATAACTGCTCTTCGTCGGTGTTAGAATCTCAGACCGAATAGTCGGACAACTTGGCAAAATCCAGATCGTCATCTAGCCATAAAAATGCGCACCATAAAGCACTGTCGCCGCCTCATGCATAAAAATCCCCTAAAGAGGACCAGCCTTTGAGCTGACGCCTCCCCTAATAACATCAATTTGGTTAAAGAGCGCCATCGTCACAATTTCCCCATGCACACGTTTCATCGACATCGACATCTGAAGTCACCTTAATCACTTATCTGGCACGAAATGGATCGAGAAAGTCTCTTTGCAGACTCTATGACCTAAAGGAGACTTGACAGAAAATTCCAGATTCTTCCACTTAATGACTTGCGCACACGAAGTCCAGATTGACGTGTCTAACAAAAGCAACAGTCTAAATGTTTTATCCACGGAGGCTAATACACCCTTTGTGCCTTTCTCAAATGAGGCCGCGGACAGATTGACAAAATGCATTGGCCTTTAAGTTATATTGCGCTGCATTGTATGTCTTTGTATGGTATTTCATTAGCTTGGATCTCTCTTCCCCAGTCTCTTCGCCTTGAGTTACTAGCCCTCTCTCCTTCCCAGTTCCGTAGACGTCTTAAGACTTGGTTGTTCCCTGATGCAGGCACTGACGCAGGTCGATAGAGCTGCTGATTTTTGAGCGGCGCTATATAAATGTTCGCTTACAATTACAATTACAATTACAATAATGACGGTGTGTACAGTTGTTTAATCAGGACTGTGAAGTCGTAGGTCAATGCTTTACGTATTAAAACTTGTTCCAAATCCGATTCCTATTCAGCGCTCGTGAATAAGCTGGTGCCCTGCGCTTGGCTTTCAAGTGGCGCCTTAGAAGTTTGGAGATTACAATTACGATTATTCCAGGTTTTCATGCACATTTATATAGAGTCTCGACCCCAAGCTCTCACCATGGGCAAGCTATTCGAAAATCCCTCATGGGGTGTGCAAATTACCACTGAAGTAGCTAGCCAGTTCGTATGCAGGCCTACTTGGTTCGCCTCTTATAGGCCAATGCAATGATTTTGTTTATATCTTTAGGCTTCATTACGTGTGACTGGCGATTTATTTGACATGGTAGATCCCTTAGAAATGGCAAGGATCAAATGACGGCCCACTTTTCAAGACAACATTGCTCGATTAATTATTCACTTATGCACTCCAGGTCAGAATCAGAAACAGTCCACACACAAACACTGTTTACTGCGTCTTGGAGTCACATTGCTGTTTTGACGTTTTACGAGCTACAAATTTGCATAGTAGTAGTAGTAGTAGTAGTAGTAGTAGTAGTAGTAGTAGTAGTAGTAGTAGTAGCAGCAGCAGCAGCAGCAGCAGCAGCAGCAGCAGCAGCAGCAGCAGCAGCAGCAGCAGCAGCAGCAGCAGCAGCAGCAGTAGTAGCAGCAGCAGCAGCAGCAGCAGCAGCAGCAGCAGCAGCAGTAGTAGTACAGAGGCAACGGTCGCCGATCCCCGTGAGACGAGGTATCTCTTCCAACGCTTGTCAGTATGCACAGTTGCACACAGCGCTTTAACGCCGTTGCTTTAAGGGGTTCTTTTGCGCAGCACGATCGGGACGAGAAACTTTAACCCAGTTCTACAGTTTCTTATTATTATTGTTATTATTATTGTGTTTATTATTATTATTGTTATCGTTATCGTTGTCGTTGTCGTTGTCGTTGTCGTTGTCATTGTCGTTGTCGTTGTCGTTGTCATTGTTATAGTTATTGTTATTGTTATTGTTATTGTTATCATTATCATTATCATTAGTTTTATTACTACTAGTAGTGCTGCTGCTGCTGCTGTTGCTGCTGCTGCTGCTGATGCTGCTGCTGATGCTGCTGCTGCTGCTGCTGCTGCTGCTGCTGCTGCTGCTGCTGCTGCTACTACTACTACTACTACTACTACTACTACTACTACTACTACTACTACTACTACTACTACTATTACTACTACTATTACTATTATTCCAAATATCATTTTTAAGCCTTCATTCAGTTCTGGCCGACTCGGTCTTCTGATTGTTCCAATACGAGGTGTCTAAAACAGTTTGAAGGGCAACTGATAAGCGCTTAGATGGTCAGTCGTACGCTGGTTACCTGTCTCTGCAGAGATCCTGCTTCCTAGTTCTAGAACAAACTCCAGTGACTCGGTGTACCAGCCTCTGCGGTTTCGACTGCAACAGGGACTAAATGGTGTGACTGTGAGTTAGCAATGTATTTTCATTTCTTTTTATGAGTTGCTTTTCCCGCTGTGGCACCTGCGGTTTGCGATGCTAAATGCTCCTATCATGCTGCGAAATGGATGCGGCACCGGCCAAGCAACGACCTCTGGACCAAGGTATAACGGCGACTGCAATGAGACCTTTTGCCGTCAGATCTGGAGAGGCCATTGGGCTCTTTGATGGCCGATTTAAATAAAGGCGCTGCAGTGAAAGCCCGTCAAAAGCACGTCATTGATCACGTCATGTCGCTGTTGCCTTCCCGCTCCTTTGATGCAAGAGAATCCGCGATGGATTCGTGATCCGTGATAGCGACACATTTACATGTGTTTTCTTCACATAACGCAGTGCCAAAGCCGGTTGCCGGCTGCTAGTCTTAGCACATCTTCTGACGTCTGTAATCTGCTTTTGTTATGTTCATTATTATTATTACTATTATTATTGTTTTGCCCCAATGTACATATGATCCATCGGGGACTTAGTTATTAATTAATTGATTTCTGCGTTGGATAAACCTCGTACAGTTCCGGCAGAGATAAAAGTGCTGCCTAAGTCCACAGCATTAAAGCGTTGAATCGTAATTGATAGGCTCCAGAAAAGATGGCTTGTTACTCTTGCATCTCCAGATAAATTATTATTATTATTATTATTAGTAGTAGTAGTAGTAGTAGTAGTAGCAGCAGCAGCAGCAGCAGCAGCAGCAGCAGCAGCAGCAGCAGCAGCAGCAGCAGCAGCAGTAGTAGTAGTAGTAGTAGTAGTAGTAGCAGTAGTAGTAGTAGTAGTGGCAGCAGCAGCAGCAACAACAATTATTATCATTTTTATTATTATTATTATTATTATTATTATTATTATTATTATTATTATTATTATTATTATTATTATTATTATTATTATTATTATTATTATTATTATTATTATCATAAGGTAGGGCCTGAGACTACATGACGAAGCGAGTAGCAAATAGACAAAGTGAGTCATGTAAGCAACAGCAACACACTGTCCGGTGGAGAAGCGATCGAAGTCCGACGTAAACCCGAGAGATCTACGAAGCTAAGCCGAGTTGAGCCGATGGTGGAATCTATTGTTAATAAATCTGCAATGGCTTCTATGTTAATTTGATACGGTACATAAAAGCCAATGATCTACCACCAAAACAGACGATAACAAAGCAGACGACTAGAATACCGATTTGACGACCGCGTCATCAGCAGAACCGAAGCAAAACTTGCTTCGAGTCACAGAGCAACAGACTAACAGTTTAGCAATTAGTCGATGTGAGATCACCAGTTCTTTACTTACTACCTGCCTGAATGGCGTCTGTTACGTTGCATGACTTACGGCACGGTGGCCGACTGGTTAGAGCGGTTGACCTGTAACGCGGAGAGTACGGGTTCGATCCTTGTCCAGGGCAGTTACTGTGTAGGGACCATGAGCAAGTTCTTCGCGCACTATTGCTCTGCAATATCATTGCACCTGCGCCGCCGAGGTGTGTGCACTTCTGAGCTTTGGGACCAACTCGTGTTAGTCAGACGGTAATTCCTTAGTGACTTTCTGCGGGTACTAATCACAGCATGAGCGGCTGAGCCTCGATATAATACGCTGGAGTATTATAGTACAAATGCTGTGTTTTCCTCGGTTAACGGAATTACGATAAGAGAATTGAAAGTGTTTTATTTCAAAGCTAAGATGTACTACTAGACGGCTTAAACAAGAAGTCCAAGAAGTTGCTTGATTAAACTCCGTCTGATCTAGTCTTCCTGCTCTCCCTCCTATACTTATTCCTTCCTCTTTTGATGCTCCTCAGCCTTGGCTAATCCTCATTTCCACATTGTGCTTCTTCTCCTTCTCCACTTTCTTCTTTTGATGATTTTTTACCTTTGAATATTTCATCTTTCCCAACCTAAAACATCTCCTTCTCTTTTGTTACTTCTCTGCTCCTCCTTTTCTGCACTCTATTCCTCCTCTTCCTCATATTCCAAATCATTTATCTATTTCTCATTTTCACTCTGTCCTCTTTCTCCTCCTCATTTCATATTCTCCTCCTTTGGCTATTCCTCGTCCGCCTGTCCATTTCTTTCCTCCTGTTTCTGCTTTTCTCTTCAGATTTTTACTCTTTGGTCCGGTTCTCATCGCCAATTCTCCTGATTTTTCTCACTTTCCTCTCTTTTTCTGCCTTAATTCGACAGTTGATCCGCCCCCGATCAGAAAGTGTCATCGCCCTCTGCTAATAGTCGCGTGACACTGCCGAGGTTGGCATCCCTCTAAGAAGCATCGACACGCCATCTGGGCTTTATCGGTCGACATTAAGCAACCAGGAAGAAAGACTTCTACGCTGTCGAAAACAATGAGCATCTCTCATGAAACGGTCGTCTAAAACAAGAAGTCTTATGTGATCTTAAAGTCTTAACACTAGAAGGACGGCTCTTTTCTACCACCTAAAACGACGGAGTGGGTCATTTTTGACCCATACAGTTTCATTGATAGAAGTCATGTATTTTTTAAAGGATAATTTTTCTGCAGCGGAAAATTCCGCCCCAGAAATAATATTTTTGATACAAATCCGAGACAGAAGACCTTTGCGCATGCGCAACCTTCGGCGCATGCGCATTGTCCAAACTGCGTTACTTCTATAAATTGGCCTAGTGAGGGTCGGTTATGGTGAGATTAGGCTTTGTGAGGGTCGGTTAGGGTCAGGATTAGGGTTAGTGTCGTCATTAGATAAAATGCTAAACACCTTCCGCCGCAAAAGTAATTTCTTCATGCGCTGCATGGCGGAATCTTCCGCCGCAGAAGCACCAAACATATTTGAACAATTCCTGACAATAACTGAATGATTTACTGCTCTTATTGTAATAAGCTTTCAGAATGTTAAACTTTTAATTTATTTATGCTGCCCCTAAAGTACCTGAAGGTAGGCCCTACTAGTTAGAAGCGTCAAGTTCCTCAAGCGATACTGAACATGAGTCGTCTCCCAGACACGCTCGTGCTTCTCTTTCAGTGCATCGTTGGATGATATGACGCATCATGCATTCATCAACTAGAAGTTGAAAGTCGCACAAAATAGAATCTTTACTTATTCGCTGTGTCCAAACAGCGTTAGTCCTGAAACTTCGCTGAGCATGGTCTGACTACTTAGCCTTCCACGATGTGCATCATCGGATGAAATCACAACCCAGACAGAGCCGTTCCTTTATGTTTCCCTGGTTTCTGTAGCTGCTGCATTCGTTCTGTCACGATGTTGAAATGATGAGCGGCCCCTCTGTAACCACGACCTCATCCTCGACCACGTGCACCCCCTCGACCACATGCACGCACACTTCCAGAGATAGAAACTTTAGTATTTCTAATGCTAACGGTTCGTCTTGTCCACCATGATCATTTTCGACACTTGAAACAGAAGAACTGCTATACTTGCTTCAAAAGACAGGTTTTGTACTCCGGTACCTGAGACAGAGGCCTCACTATCATTGTCTTCCGATTCGCAGATGTGTCCTCACCGATTTCTTGAATCAAACGAAGGGCTTAGTATGCTGTAGGCATATAGAACCTATCGTACACGACGACTCATTTTAGCGCAGGTATCGATAGGCTAGCCCTCAGAAATAGCTGTTTTTTATATCAATTGTGTTTGAAACAATAAACAAAACTGTTCACAAATGGCGGGAAGAACGTGAGCTTTGCAATGCCGTCATAAATAAGTAAGGTTAATATAAGATAGACACTAGAAAAATAGGCATTTGCAGTAATAGTGTCATGGGTCAAAAATGACCCCAATCCGTCCTTCTAGGTATTGGCTGCTCTAACTCCTATACCTGACCAGCTACTAATAAGATTTTTCGTCCATGCCTTTGCGGCCACAATGCCATAGATGTCCTAAAATATTTTCCTTTAATGGTTACTGGGTGCTACATGGCACGCTCGCAAAGTGCGTTATGGGTCAAAAATGACCAATCCCGTCGTTCTAGTGTTAACACAGCCACACAACGGACAATTCAAACAAATCCCATTGAAAGGGTATAGGCACAGATGCGTCAAAGTGATCACTGTAGGGCCAATGACACCCACCACGTTATAACAACAGGTTTAATGCCCACGGACATTTGCATCATGTGCATAATCAAATCTCGAACTTCTATTGCGCCGCTATCACAAGGTGCAACACAATGGTCCATCGGTAACACGATCATACGGTTGCGGGTTCGACTAACACAGTGTGACAATCCTGGGAGAGTTGTTTGAGCCCCCGCCGTGTCTCTGTCACCAAGTGCAGTATAATATGGTATCGTCTCAGCTGGGAAATAAACGGATGGCCTGCAACATGCAGTGACCCAAAGATTTCTTCAGAAATGGAAAGACTTTGCATTGACCCTCTGTCTTGCGATTCGTCCATTGCCTTTCTCTTGACCAGTTCCTTGACTTATTTTGCGGACCGGCAACTGAGGGCCACCACTATGGGAAGCACTGCTATAGAATACATCCTATAGCTATATGCAATACAACGCAGCCCTGCAACTCCAGCAGACCTATCTCGAGGTATACAGTCACGCATAAGACGTTCACGAAGGACGTCATGAACAAATGCGAGGCCTTCAGATAATTAGGTCTTGAGATATTGGGACAGTTCACGAAGCTTGAGGTCAATTCCTGGTTCTTAACTATATGGAACAGCTGCCATCTGTTGAAAATAGACCGAAGAACAAAACGAGATTTCAGCGGAGTAATACACTTGAACAAGTAGATGGTAATGAATAGCCTGAGAGAGTTGAAAAACACGAATTGAGTGACGTCTAACGTTTGGCTAATGAGTTGCGTACAAAGTGGACTAAGTGTGTTTTTGAAAAACATCAAAACACCTCACATGTTAATTATATTCTGTCATCTGCATTGCAGACACACTCACCCACACACACACGTGTAAGATCCGGCAAGTGATGCCTTTGCGACAAATTGCCGGAGGCAGGTGTCAACTGCGAACGTTAATTTTATGGTGGTTTTTACTTATTTTTCACCATATTTTGCGTGAAGTCTTAGATACCTGGCCTACATGTGTCTATTAAGTAGTCGTAATCGCAATCGTAATCTTCAAATTTCTAAAGCGCTACTCTAAAGCTAAGCACAGGGAACCAGCTTATACACGAGCGCTGCGTCATATCCGAAGGGTTGTCGAGAGATCGATGTCCAGTGGATATTAGTGTCCGGTTGCCAGAAAGACCAGAGAAGGGAGGCAGAGTGGCTAAAGTACCAAAAAATACAGGATCAGTTTCATTGCGCTGTGTTAATATAGTCAACAAGTAGGCTACTGGTTTTTTGCTATCCAACCTGTATAATATTACACATTATGTCGTAGGCCCTTATTTGTTCTATACAGTGCAATTGAATCGCATTCTAAAGTTACATGTATATTATGATCAACTGCCTGCATTTCATCTACATAATTAAAAATTGTCTTTCTCGATATTTATAATTGAAATTGTTTTCTTTTACACTTTCACATATAATTGTTTCAACCCTCATCACTTACAATACAAGAATAAGGTTCGATATCTCTTTGATAGTCATGTATGCATCGACTTTCAGAGATACATGTAGCTATGTCCGAAAGCGCTATAAAAATGAGAGATCATTATCCTTGCACACATATCTGTATTGTGATGGACAGTTGATAATACCAAGCACGGCTGAGTGAGTGAATGTGAGGAACAAAAGTGAGCTCATGGTCCACAGTAACACCAAGGTCGCGGACTGGAGAGGAGAAGACAAAATGAGAAAATGTGGTGGTAAGGGCATCCCTATCTACCTTATCCAGTTGCTGGCGGATGCCAAATGAGCTGAGTTTTTAAGGAGTTGAGGCGGAGACGGTTGGACGACATCCAGGCCCTCAAGGTCTCCATGGCCAAGCTCATAGCGCGGACGGTTACAACGGCGTCAGAGGCGAGTCAGTGTTGGTGGGGATGAACGTCATCTGCATACAGCTGGGCCAGCATAGCGTGAGAGGCGAGTAAAGAGGCGAGGTCAGAGGTATATATTATGAAGAGAAGGGAACCCAGACGGAGCCCTGATGAAGACCATAGGGAGCGGGGCCCACCGGGACCTCGAGGACCCATGGACCACACGAAAGGAGAGCTCAACACGAAAGGATCTAAGCCAGATGAGCAGGGTACCAGAGAGGCCGAAGGATATATGTAACCGTTCTAGCAAGACCTCATGGTCCTCAGTGTCAAACGCTGCACTGACATCAAAGAGAGCTAAGACGGAGGGAGCCCTGGGGAAGACCGTAGGAGCGGGGGGTCCTGAGAGACCTAGAGGACCCATGGATCACACAATAGGAGCACTCACTAAGAAAGGATATCACCCAAGGAAGCAGCGTACCAAAGAGTACCAGAATGATATATGTAACCGTTCTAGGAAGATCTCATGGTCCTCGGTGTCAAAGAGAGAGGCCTATTGTTACGTCACTTTGATTATGAAACAAATCTATTGTATTATAAGTTCATTTTGAGAATATAGACTAGTCCTATTGTTACGTCACTTTGATTACAAAACAAATCTATTGTTATATAAGTTCATTTTAAGAATATAGACTAGTCCTATTGTAACGTCACTTTTATTATACTGTAAAACAAATTTATTGTTATATAAGATCATTTTGAGAATATAGACTAACCCTGTTGTTACGTCACTTTGATTATAAAACAAATCTATTGTTATATAAGTTCATTTTGAGAATATAGACTATAGAGTCCTATTGTTACGTCACTTTGATTACAAAACAAATCTATTGTTATATAAGTTCATTTTGAGAATATAGACTAGTCCTATTGTTACGTCACTTTTATTATACTGTAAAACAAATTTATTGCTATATAAGCTCATTTTGAGAATATAGACTAACCCTGTTGTTACGTCACTTTGATTATGAAACAAATCTATTGTTATATAAGTTCATTTTGAGAATACAGACTAGGCCTATTGTTGTGTCACTTTTATTATGAAACAAATCTAATGTTATATAAGTTCATTTTGAGAATATAGACTAGTCCTATTGTTACGTCACTTTGATTGTAAAACAAATCTATTGTTGATTATAAAACAAATCTATTGTCATAAACAAATCTATTGTCATATAAGCTCATTTGAGAATATAGACTAACCCTGTTGTTACGTCACTTTGATTATAAAACAAATCTACTGTTATATAAGTTCATTTTGAGAATATAGATTAGCCCTATTGTTACGTCAATTTGATTATGATACCCATCACAGATTCACATTTCTCTGTCACTTTAAGCGTCTTCAAAACGTTGGTAATAATAAAACTATCTAGTTTCCTAAAGTTTACTTTGAGAATTTAGGCTTGGCCTATTCTTAGTCACTACAACGATTAAACAGGTCTATTATTAAGAATTATAAATTATACGAATAATGGGATCTTTATAATTGAGGGAAGAGTGGAGGGGAAGAAGACAAGAGGAAGACCGAGAACGATGTTGTTGGACTGGATGATGGAGGAGGATTACAGCAAGTTGAAGGAGAGAGCCAGACAACGTGATGAATGGCGACATTGGACGTATGAGCCTGCCTATAGGAAGGCAGAGAACCAAAAGAAGAAAACGAATAATGGCCCAATGTTACGTCTCGTTCATTTTGTTATGTTTAATATTAGCAACTTTAAATTTAGAAAATAAAGGAGTATTGTTACGTCACTTCAATTATGAAACACGTCTGTAATTAAAAAGATGCTTCCAAATAGCAGTTCAATGGCTCGATACACAACAGGCAAGAGTAACAATGGACATGGAGCTCATAGCGGCGAGATTCCCGGACTGGATTCCACAACCCGTCGCCCGGGACATTGGGGTCATTCTGGACGAAGATCTATCCAAATTGGACCACGTCAACTCTCTGTGTCTCTCTGTGTGTCTCTGTGTGTCTCTCTCTGTCTCTGTGTGTCTCTCTGTGTGTGTGTCTCTCTCTGTCTGTGTGTGTGTCTCTCTCTGTCTGTCTCTGTCTGTCTGTCTCTCTGTCTCTCTCGGGCTCCGTCTGTCCATCTGTCCGTCTGTCCGTCTGTCCGTCTGTCCGTCTATCCGTGTGTTCGTCTCTCTGCCAAAATTCTCACATGTTTCAAACTACTGTACATGCGAGAGACACTGCAGGGTTTCCGGTTAAGGATCGAATTACATTCAAGATTCTCCTCCTCGGCCGAGCATCGATGGTCGGTTCGGTCCCATAATAGATCCGGGAGGATGTATTATGGGACCATTGTTTCGTCACTTTGATTATGCAACACAGTATAATGTATAAATAATAATTTTTATAAGTTTAGAGAATAAATACCAATTGTTACGTTACTTCAATTACGAAAATGTGCATTTATTAATAATTTTTGAATAAAGGCCTAGTGTTACGTCACGTCACATATTACAATTTTAAATTTTGAGAATAAATACCAATTGTTACGTCACTTCAATAATCATTACTTCATGACGCCCGAAGGCAGAAACAAATCAGACGTCGCAATCAATCAATCAATCAAAACTCTTTTATTGGGCGTATACATGTCAAATAAAAATCACACAACATTCAATATCAGGATTGGCCGCAAGAGGAGTCCCAAAAGGGATCAAGATCCCGCTAACTAGGGACACCTAAAACAACATTTCAGAAATTTGAATTAGTGATAGCTAAATCCTTGACTACAAGTGCAACATCAAGTTTCATACAGCAATGCAAACAGTATATGAGACTTTCCTTTCTGGATCATTGTCTTCATCTCTCTCTCTCCTTAAAACATATTTCTTCTCTTGGGGTTCTCGCACTGGGAGCGCTACTGAATGGCCTCGGCTGTGAGCGGCGCTATATAAATTACTAATTACAATACAATACAATACAATATAGCACATAGTACACGGTACATGATTAACACAATTCAAAACACTATGAAAATAAAGAAAACAACGAAAACCTTAACTAACAGTGAAAAAGAATATCCGGCAGGGTAGGTTATAGCTAATTTCCATTAATCAGGAAGGCACGCAGCATTTTTTTAAAGTGTCGTAGGTGCGGGGCACAACGTATGTGAGAGGGAAGCATGTTCCAGGTTGTGGAGCCAACAGATTTTAATGGAAAATAGGCGAGTATTGGTGTGTGCATATATGGGGCGATAAGAGTTAAAGTTTCTGGTGTAGTGAGTATGAACATCGGATCCTAGATGACAAAATCCCTTAAAACATGCTGGAAGTAAACCATGTTCATAACGGTACATAAATAGGTCAATTTGTAATGTTCGAATCTGCTCTAATTTAAGTAGCTTCAAGTCAGTAAATAGTGGTCCAGAATGAACGCACCTTGGAACTCCCACAATGATACGAACTGCACGTTTTTGCAATAGAATTAATCTCCGTAGTCAACAACAACAACAACAACATAGGGCGTATACATGCACAAATCTGAACAAACATAAACTTAAGTCAAAAGCACAGACTGCGAAAATGTTCGTAAAGATCATTAAATTTACCGTTCAAGATGCCGGCGAGTTCAGAGTCATAAAGAAAGACTAACGCTCAACAACGTAACACCAAAAAATTTCCTGGAGAAAATTAGATGTCGAATGAACTATAGGCATAGTCGCCTATAGAGCATCATGCGACGTTTCTTAATAATGCGATATAAGTCTAGTCTACCAAGGCCACAAATGAAGCCTTTAACAGATTCCCATTTATTAAAACCAAATGACTTTCTATAAACAGAGTTCAAACATGCATTCAGTTCATCTTCCTGATCTAACAATTATTATGACACAATTCATCTAACAATAATTATTAAACAAGTCTATTAATAATTTTAATCTAGTAGCTAAATGCCCATTGTTACGTCATTTTATTTCTGAAACACGTTTCTTATTGTCAATTTTAAATTTCGAGTATAAAGGGTGATTGTTACATCACTCCAATTATGAGGCCGTCCTCTTAAATGATAATCATTCACTCAGAAGCCTGTTTCCTAACCAACATTTTACGCCCTATTTTCTTAGGGTCAGACAACATAACTTTAACTTTAGATAATAAAGGCTTATCACTTTAATTATGTGAAGCACTTCTATTATTATTAGATTTAAAACTAGAGAATAAAGCACCATTTTAACGTCATTTTAAATATGAAACACGTATATCATTAAAATTTGAATTTAGAAAATAAATGCCTACTGTAGGGGTGTCCAGAAAAATGACACATCGCAGAAAACACCCATACTCAAGTTTTTCCCATTATTCTATTCATCTATTGTCTATAAATATGTTTTACAGAATTTTAAAATGTTATCCAGAGGTCCCTCAAAGCCCCCGAACATACCCTACTTAAACTCCCAGAACTGAAGACGCCCATGCTCGGATCTTGGAACTTGGGTCCATTGTCGATTTACTCTTTTATCACAAAAAATTAACGAAGAGTCTGATCTAGAAGAACTTTAAGTTGTTATGTTTATCTCAATGAGAGCTACATCCAGGTAAAATATACATACTAAATTCAAGGTCATTCAATGTCATTTCAAGGTCAAAATAACCGAAATCTAGCAAAAATCAAAGAAAAATGATCAGATCTCAGCCAATAATTGTTGAAATTTGTTAATTCTTTCTTGCATTTCTCGTCTTGAAAAGGGCTACCTGTGATGAGAAACAAGGATACCAAATGTAAGACGATCAAAAGTTATTTAAAGGACAAAAGGTCAATTTCAGACAATGATTTTAACTCTAAAATTGACCTTTTGTAATTAAAATAACTTTTGATTGTCTTGTATTTGGTACTCTTGTTTCTTATCATAGGCAGCCCTTATCCAGTCGAGAAATACAAGAAAGAATTAACCAATTTCAACAATTATTGGCTGAGATCTGATCATTTTCTTCAATTTTGTTCGATTTCGTTTCTTATGACCTTGAAATGACCTTGAATGACCACGGATTTAGTATCTATATTTTATCAGAATATGGCTCTCATCGAGACAAACAAGCAATAAAAAGTTCATCCAAATCTGACTATTCGTTAATTTTTTGTGATACAAAGAGTAAATCGACAATGGACCCAAGTTCCAAGATCCGAGCATGGGCGTCTTCAGTTCTGGGAGTTTAAGTAGGGTATGTTCGAGGGGCTTTGAGGGACCTCAGGATAACATTTTTTAAATTCTGTAAAAAATATTTATAGACAATAGATGAATAGAATAATGGGAAAAAGTTGAGTATGGGTGTTTTCTGCGATGTGTCATTTTTCTGGACACCCCTAGCCTACTGTTACATCACTTCTATTATGAAACACATCTATTAATTATCAATAATATAACATTATTATTATTTTGTTTGACCTTAGGTACCGAAGGGCAATCCCTCAGGAATTAAAAAATTAGGAGCTGTTACGAATATCTGGACCTTAAATTATTAAAATTAAACATATTATTATTTTATCATCATCGTCGTCGTCATCATCATTATCATCATTATACAGAACGCTATCATATGTTATTTATAGCTGAAGCGTCATATATATAAGGCTTGGGTGTTTTCTCGAATGCTGAACAGACTGGAGCACAGAAAAGCCACAGTTTGATTAATTCCTTTGGTCTAACTGGGAAAGAAACATCAGCTGTCTCCTCCATCAATCAGTCTACTCTCTCGATTCCCTCCTTCTCCCTCTGAGTCCTCTGTCTCGATTGATTTGCGCTGACATATTAATCTTTCTGTCTTGAATATCAATAATCTGTCGTCTGAACTCTGAACTCCCGTCAGCGCTTTTTTCGCTGTAGTTTATGATTATTGAACGACGCTGTGTCACAACAAAGATTATTAACATCGCCCTCCTCCTTTATCTGCGCTTGGGACTGGCAACGCCCGAATACAGAAGTGGTTGATTTCTTTCGTCAGATGGTAGACGTGTTTATGTCTTGTCAACCTACTCGCCATAAATGTCAAATGAAAATGTAAATGCAAGTTTTTCTATAGCGACCGGATGACCTTGACCCGGATCATTTTTAAGGAATTGATCGGGTGAGGTCCCTCACCACGTCTGCCCGTTTGACTGGGTGCAAGGTAATAGTTGCGTGACTCTGCATACTGGTCACTGCATGCACTGACTTATTAGGTCATAATATTATAGCGTGTCTTCGGCAACAGCGCATCTCAGCCGGCTGCGGCCAACCGAGGTGTCTTTCTTAATCAGTCTGCAGTTTGTCAAATCCTTCACAATATGTATATATACATTATATATATATATATATATATATATATATATATATATATATATATATACTATACTATACTGTCATGAATGAATACACAGATGTCTATCACAGGTGTCTATATGTTTGCGAATATGTGTGCATACAGACATACAGATAAAACTGTAGGCTAAATATACAAATATGCGTGTGTCTGTGTGGCGATATAATTATCTTGACGATTTGGACATCATGACATTGACAAGCATTTTAAAGTGAAGCAACGTTAAGACTTGTAAGCATTGGATTGGTGACCCAAAAGACTGGATAGTAATATGCCACAACAAAGCCATTACAGTTACGCGTTACAAATCCGAGTTACTTTGAACGTAACGTATCTCAATTAAAATAAATAATTGTGGAGTGAAAAAACTAGTCTGTCGCTGCATTGATTACGAAACGAACGCAATGCTTCTTTACTTATTATTATTATTATTATTATTATTATTATTATTATTATTATTATTATTATTATTATTATTATTATTATTATTATTATTATTATTATTATTATTATTATTATTATTATTATTATTATTATTATTATTATTATTATTATTATTATTATTATTACAGTAGTTTTATATAGCGCCCCTTCAAGACAGTCTATACTCAGGAGCGCTCCCAGCCCAACCTCGGTCAAACAGGACAGTCTTAAGGCTAGAGAAGAACTGAGCAGAGTGTCCTATTGAGGTCAGACGCAGTGCCACCGGAAGCCCATTCCAGGTCACCGGGCCAGCCACTTAATACACTTCCGGCAATTGTGAGTTTTTGTCGACCACAGCTGCTACTCTAAAAAAGAAGCTTAAAGGCTTCGAAATGTAGTGCTTAAGAAGAATCCAGCGGATTCCCGACATGAATAATTATTACGTCAGTACCATGGTGATGAAGAGGAGATCAGCAACAATACCAGCCTCTCTGACATCGCCTGCAGACTCAGACTGAGCTTTTTGGATACGTCGTGTGAGCTCTGGAAGAAGGTGACTACCGGAAAACCTTGTGGATGCAATGAATATTATATATATATAGAATGAACAAGGAAGGGCTGGAAAAGACCTAGGATAGCCGACCTAGGACCACGTGGAGAAGGACCTAACAGTCCTGATATTCGTTCATAATCCAGTGCGAAGGAAGGCCAATGACAGAACCGATTGGATTTGCATTGCTGACACGGCCACCGTCAACTGGTTTCACCGTATACAGAAGAAGAAATGTTATTTTACTTTCAACACATCATTATTTAACGCTGTATGATAAATGGGAAGTCCAGCAAGCAGTTCAGATAAGATAGATAGATATTCGTTTTATTTTCTGACAGGTTGACAGACCGCAACCAGTTACAATAGAAATATGTTAACTAATGAAATCAAAAACAAACAAAAAATCAGACAGGTGTGCAGTCAGGTGATAAGTCAAACACAAACACAAAAGTCTTGCTGTGCTCTTAGCGGCTGATTTAGACTTTCTTAGCAATTAATAATGAGACCGATTGCACAGGCGAAAACATGTTTCTATTCTGCAGACAAGCAGGCAACACTTCAGATGTCATTGACAAATCGGATCACTCTATAGGAAGACGTTCAGCAGTTTCATCTGCAGTCAAACAGCTTAATCATGCTACAGTTGCCACCTGTAACTGCTTAATCATGCTACAGTTGCTAACTTGCTACCTGTAACAGCTTAATCATGCTACAGTTGCTACCTGTAACAGCTTAATCATGCTACAGTTGCAACCTGTAGCTGCTTAATCAAGCTATAGTTGCCACCTGTAACTGCTTAATCATGCTACAGTTGCTACCTGTAACAGCTTAATCATGCTACAGTTGCAACCTGTAGCTGCTTAATCAAGCTATACCTGTTACTGCTTAAGCATGTTATCTGTAACTGCTAAATGCTACCTGGTACTGTTTAAGCATGTTATCTGTAACTGCTAAATAATGCTACCTGTTACTGCCTAGTCATGGCGCTTGTATGTAGGCCAAACATTGTTCGTCTCAACTTATGTCGTCATCTAATCGCGTTTTCTTTCGCCTCCTGCCATCGTCGTGCAGCAACTAAAGAAGACTTATGAGACTATTACATCAGATTAGAACGCCCTCTAGTGATAATGCGCAGAAATATATATGAGGACATTTATGTAGGCCTAACGCCTTTCGCTGAACCCCAAAAAGCAGCATTAAACGTGTTATATAGCGTGTGCAACTCGCTGATTAGTAAGCAATAGACGCACGTGTATACTGTAAATCACTGACTTTCAAGAGTTGGACATAGATGCGAAAGGCCATTAACCCCTTATCCTGATATCCTATGGCAGCCCCGGTATTTGTTCTGTAGATAGTTCTGTACACCAACACGAACATTATAGCGTAATAGGTCACACAGCCTGCAAAATCTGAGACAGGAAAAAGAGAGAAAGACAGAGAGAGATAAAGAAAGACAGAGAAAGATTGAGAGAAAGGTATATATATATATATATATATATATATATAGAGAGAGAGAGAGAGAGAGAGAGAGAGAGAGAGAGAGAGACAGACAGACAGACAGACAGACAGAGAGAGAGACAGAGAGACAGAGAGACAGAGAGACAGAGAGACAGAGAGAACGAACTTTTATAACTTCCCGGATGGTCGGTCGGACGCTTTTTGGCGTCTCGCCCATGCACTATCTGGCGAAACGGAAACAATCTCTGTCGTCCACCTCTTATAAATACATATGGAAGTTTATATTATATTATATGTGTGTATTATGTGTAGGCTTACATAGATGGTTAGACAATCAGCCCTACGTATATAACTGCAGATAAATAGACATTATAGAGATAGGACAATGGTCCCTCCAGCGGCATTAGTGCGAACAATGTGGTCAACTAACGATCATTTGTTGTGGTCATTGGATGGAGCTCACGGGATATGAATTCCAATTCGGATTTCTACTCTATTTAACAGAATAATATGGTTAAGACTTCTCACAGTTATAGAGAATGGTACTGAGGAGGTTTACCGTCCCACGCACATAATGGACTTATTTACTTCTGTTTTTCTGGATCATGACGATGCATGATCTTCTCTGTCCAGTGTCAAATAATGGCAGTTTATATAATTAATATAAGTCCTAATTCACCAGACTTAACATTTTTAGCTACGTCACTTGATTAGCTTTCTCTGATCATTGCCTAAAGCCTATAACTGTACTTGGTGAACAACCTTTTTCAGTTTCGGATTTTGGAACTCTGTCCCTGTAGACTATCTGCTCGTTCAGAGCAGTCGCTTGTTTCATCCTCAACTCATGACTTACCTCCGCAGGTTCCAATCTACGGATACACTTATTATGCACCTCCTCACTGATGTGTCTGATGCCTTTGACAGCAGCCTTGTAACACTTCGCTCTTTTTGACGTCAATGCTGCTTTTGATACTGTAGATCACTCCATTATTCTGCAGCGCCTGCATGGAGACTTCTTTTGGTATCTGCGGACTTCCGTTTACATGTATGTATGTATGTAGGCATGCATGTATGAGCACTTGTTATAGCGCCTCTTCAAGATTTCTACTCAGAGGCGCTCTCGACTACAGCGCGGACACTGAATCGGAGTTTCACGCCGAAGCGCATGAGCAATTGCGAGTGAAGGACTTGCCCAGGGTCCCTACACGGCGGCTTGAGGTGAATTCGAACCCGAAACCCTCCGGCTGCAAGGCACCAAACATAACCCTACACCACCGCGCCCCACGATGTATCTGTTATTCCCTCTCGGCTCGCTAACAGACAGTTATTTTTGAACCCACGCGTTCTGCCTGATCCCCTATACTCTTTCATCTTCCCTCAGGGTTCGGCCTTAGCGCCCCTTCTTTAAATTCTTTATATCGCTGATCTGGGTAGTAGCCTATCCTCCAAGAAAAGGGGATTTCCTCGCATCAGTATGCTGATGATATCCAGGCTTACGTTCATGCCGTGGCCCGGCTGCTGCAGCTGCTGCCCTGGTTCAGTACGACAGAGCTTAAACGATGCATCGAATTTCAATCCCGAAGCGACAAAATGGCTGAATGTTTTGAGCCCCTATACTGTAAGCCATTACGCATTATAGGCCTACGCGTAGAATCTTCAGGTGACATTCTCGCATTTCCATTGTAACAGCGTCAATGTGTTTGCGTGTGCGTCTGTGCGTGTGTGTTAGACAGCGTCAATAATCCTCACAGTAGCTGAATGAATGTGTGTGGGTTTGTGTGTGCGTGTTTGTATACAGTTACCGTGAAGAAAACACGGACTCATAATTAATTCATGTTACTGAATCGTTGTCGTCGACCTCAGTAACTCGTTTCGACTTATAAGACTTACTTTATCTAATCACGAACGAACACGAGAAGCAGCATATGGCAATGACAGTTTCTCATCTCTTAAACTGTTGTGATGGGTGTTAAACAGGTGAACCGCTATTCAGCAGGTGCGTTAAAGAGACTATCTATATATACATAATTACATATAGATATATATTTTTATGTATATATTA
>JACEVL010000491.1:825000-900000 GCA_020284085.1 Aporrectodea caliginosa | reverse complement strand
GGTGGCTCGGTCGCATTATAAACTGGGGCGCGGTGGTATAGGGGTATGTTCGGTGCCTTGCAGCTGGAGGGTTGCGGGTTCGAATCCACCTCAAAAAGCCGCCGCGTAGGGAACCTGGGCAAGTCCTTCACTCGCAATTGCTCATGCGCTTCGGCGTCAAACTCCGATTCAGCGTCCGCGCAGTAGTCGGGAGCGCCTCTGAATGGGCAATCTGGTAGGGGTGCTATAACAAGTGTTCAAATACAAAATACAATACAATACATAGGCCTACATGCATTCATACATACACACATCATCATCATTATTGCGACCATTGGTACGAATAAATGATTTGCATTGTCCTCGGTCATTTGTCAAGTTCAGTGCTCCCTTTAGTGTTAGTCCAAGTGATGTTATGTACTCATTAATATTATCTATTCAACGTAGTCTTGGTCTGCCTTTGCTTCTTTTTCTTTCAGATCTTGCATCAGTAGTTCATTGTGTGGGATTCTGTCAACTGGCATTATCTCTCCGTGTCCACACTATCGTAGTCTTCGTTGAACGACTTTGCCTAGCAGAGTTGCTTGTTTACCTACTGGTAGCCATCGTTTCTTGTATTCTGTTGTCTTGATATCCCTGCGATCTTCAGTAGCCAACTGATTTCTGCTGTAAGAATTCTTTTCTCATCTTGCTTTCGCATTGTCTAGCATCCCGATCCGTGTAGGAAAATCGGTTGTGTCATCATCTTGTATATCTTTGTCTTTGTTCTCTTTGATGATTTTCTGCTTCTCCATATCCTGTTCATTGTTCCAAATGCTTGTGAAATGTGTCCAATTCTCCCTTTTTATGTCTTTTTCGCTGCTGCCATCTGCGTTTATTAGCTCTACTAGATTGACGAATTGTTCTACACATGTAAGTCTATACATGCATGCATGGATACATACATACATACATACATATACATTTAAACATACATATACAATTAAACATACATGTAGGCTACAATTGTACATATACGCATACATGCATGTGATAGGGTTGACTTCACCGCGTCAGATAATTAATGCTCTGAGGCGCAGACTTAGACGTCCGCGCATGCAGAACTCAAGACCGAAATACCTGCAGGCCTTCGAGGAGCACAGACTGACTGACCAGCATGCCACGTGGACAGAGACACATAGACGGAGAGAGACGAATACGGACAGAGACACATAGACGGAGAGAGACGAATACGGACAGAGACACATAGACGGAGAGAGACGAATACGGACAGAGACACATAGACGGAGAGAGACGAATACGGACAGAGACACATAGACGGAGAGAGACGAATACGGACAGAGACACATAGACGGAGAGAGACGAATACGGACAGAGACACATAGACGGAGAGAGACGAATACGGACAGAGACACATAGACGGAGAGAGACGAATACGGACAGAGACACATAGACGGAGAGAGACGAATACGGACAGAGACACATAGACGGAGAGAGACGAATACGGACAGAGACACATAGACGGAGAGAGACGAATACGGACAGAGACACATAGACGGAGAGAGACGAATACGGACAGAGACACATAGACGGAGAGAGACGAATACGGACAGAGACACATAGACGGAGAGAGACGAATACGGACAGAGACACATAGACGGAGAGAGACGAATACGGACAGAGACGCATAGACGGAGAGAGACGAATACGGACAGAGACACATAGACGGAGAGAGACGAATACGGACAGAGACACATAGACGGAGAGAGACGAATACGGACAGAGACACATAGACGGAGAGAGACGAATACGGACAGAGACACATAGACGGAGGGAGACGAAAACGGACAGGGATGAACAAATGCAGCTATGTGAGTAAGCGAGTAACGTAATCGACTGACTTCGTCTACATGAATAGAGGCTGGTCTTATGGCAGTATGGGTCCAATAAGGTCTTCGTATATAAGGGCATGTTTGCAGGGCATATGCATGCATACACAAACGAAAGGATACAGCTAGGCATACGGAATGGGACATGAAATGAAACAACGAGAAGACCTTGCTAGATTTCCGTGGATTAAGTTACTTAGCTTTTTAAAGAGAACTCGGATACAGCGGCAGGCAGAATCTGGCAGGCGGAAACACTTCAAAGACAAAGAGGAAGTCACTGATCATCTTCAACTGAGCCCGCCCCCGAGACCAGTGTCTGTCTGCATGGCTGTCTATTTCTGTCTGTCTTCCTCCCCCTTCTCCTCTTCCCCCTTTCCTCGCTGCTAGCTCCTCTCTTCCTCTGTTTCACTCACTATATATATATATATATATTATATATATATATATATATATATGCTAATAAAATTAGTGCTTATGTAAATACAAGAGAGAAATCTTTCTTGCTTTCTTGTATATATTTAACTATATATAGTACAATTATGCCTATAAATGTTAGTGAAATGGAGACCGCTCTTCACCTCTCTTTCTCTCTTTATGCATATATATATATATAATATATATATATATATATATATATATATATATATATATATATTAGGGCTGCGAATTTTAACGATTAATTAATCGAGAAATCGTTAAAAATTTTATTCGATTAATTTCAGTTTGTTCTATAAATCTTTTACTTATTTTATGATGTCGAGTTTTTTTTTCCGATTGATTTTTTTCCTTGTGTGTGGACATAGAGTTGTCTGATCTGTCATAATTTTTATTAAAAGAGTTGTCTGAGTTTTGCCAGCGGCTGGAAGAGGAGGACGATGTTCAGAGCAGAAAGCAACACGATCCATGGACTCAGCTGCTCCGAGTACAAAACAGCTGTCAGTCTC
Organism: Aporrectodea caliginosa; assembly: GCA_020284085.1. Classification (NCBI taxonomy): domain Eukaryota; kingdom Metazoa; phylum Annelida; class Clitellata; order Crassiclitellata; family Lumbricidae; genus Aporrectodea; species Aporrectodea caliginosa. The sequence goes on along the minus strand of JACEVL010000491.1, from coordinate 897,188 downwards.
TAAAATTTTACGTTATTCATTCACAACAGTGGTTTTGTGTTTGAGAACGGAAGTTCACGTGTGTGTGTGTGTGTGTGTGTGTGTGTGTGTGTGTGTGTGTGTGTGTGTGTGTGTGTGTGTGTGTGTGTGTGTGTGTAAATGTGTGTGTGTGTTGAGTGTGTGTGTGTGTGTGTGTGTGTGTGTGTGTGTGTGTGTGTGTGTGTGTGTAAGTGTGTATGTATGTGTGTGTGTGTATGTATGTATGCTTGTCTGTACGTTTGTGTGTATGTATGTATGCATGTATGTTAGCTACGTTTGTCTGTGTGTATGTTGAACGAATTCATCAGTGGTTATACTTTACATCATCATAACCAGTTCCTGATGCCAGCCATTTGGCGGCTTGCATGGGTACGAATTATTGTCTGCATTGTGCTCGGTCATAATTATGTCAAATCCGTTGTGCCCCTTAATCTTAGCCCAAGTGATGCTATGTCTTCATTTTTATTATATCTATCCAGAGTAGTCTCAATCCATCTTCTGTTCTGTTTCCTGGGAATCTTGCATGTAGTGCATTGCGTGTATATATACGTGGGAATCTGTCCACTGGATTTCTCTCTACCTGTCCAAACCATCGGAGACTTCGTTGAACGACTTTTGTCTAGCAGAGGCATTTGATGTAAATCAATTAATCAATCAATCAATCAATCAATCAATCAATCAATCAATCAATCAATCAGAGTAGCCAATGTAGCCTACTCGTTTAATAAGTTGTGCAATCATGCAGCAGTCAACCAACTTGCTAAATCTGTCAATAAGGCATTGAATGATGGTTCAACGAATCCGTACTGCAGTGGAAGCGATCTGTCACTGAGAGCAAATCTGGGCATCAATATAAATCACCGAACCACTGTAGGCTTATACGTAAGAGTGCAATGACCTATTTCGGGTAATTCTAGAGATGCGCGTACGTAACGAGAACTTGTCAATAATCATACATTTTCAGTTTTTGTCTCGATTGTCGACTCACTCATCTAAATATCTTTGTCGTCTGAGCTGTCATCCTGATGAGACCTTAAGATGATGGATGGCTGATGGCTAAGCAACAAGAAATGATTGATAATGAACTTGCGTAGGGTCTACCATCGTTGACAATGTCATCCAGTATTTATGACTGTCAAATGCATGTCTATACGATGTCCAGTCGTTACCCGACTGTTCATCCGGCGTTTCCCAGTGCACTTAAGACTATATAGGGGCCTAGTTTCTCAGGGTCAGATGATGAATCTTCGCTAAGACCACAATGCTTCAAGGTCAATGATGAAGTCAAAAGTAGGACGTGTTCAACTAATAGTCGCAAAATGGAACAATGACGTTGCACACTAGTTACTGAATTTATATTTATTTTGCACTATTTTTAGATTACTATATTTATTTGCTCCACTGGCTCCAAAGACTTGTGGCTATTTTGGCATCAATAATATTCCCATTTCTCATAATCTTTATCGCAAACTCCAGAGTTCTACATGTTCAGCGTTTCCCCGGGAAAACCGAATCCCTTATTAACCGATGTTCCGCGAAAACAAAATCGATAGGCGGGGTCGGTTCGGTTCAAATCTGAGATCAAAGGTCAAGTCAGGTCAAGTCAAGTCTCTGATTGACTCGGTGACGGGAATTACCTTTTCTGGTTGTCTGTAGAATAATATACGACGCAAGCTCAGAAGTCTAACTCTTCATGTCACGAAGAGAGCAGCGTGTCCGTATGCCATATTATACATTCAACGCATTCTGACGAACTGCGTTTCATCTCCATAAATAAAGTTTAATCGCCTTCAGTGTAGTAATCCGTCAGAGTCCGAAATGGAGACGTCTGCTTTTGCCATCTGGCCAGCATAGAGCAACAGATGATATCCTGGTATACGCTTGAGTACTGTTCCTCAACCTGTGAAGGAATACGTTTGGGATTGGCAGACACTCTCACCCATCGTCGCTTTGTCTTCGATGCTGCTCTGTTCAGGGACTCTTACCATGGCATCATATATATCAAAATGTAGATATATAATCTTGAAGGGCGCTATAACAAGTGCTCATACATACATACATACATACATACATACATACATACATACATACATACATACATACATACATACATACATACATACATACATACATACATACATACATACATACATACATACATACATACATACATACATACATACATACATACATACATACATACATACATTCATTACATGAATTTGTATAGCGCCATACATACAACTACTCAGAGGCGCTCCCAATACCATAGCGCGGCCAAATAGGATCGTTTATTGAGAGATTAATGACTGAGCACGGGTTCTAGGAAGGGAGCGGAGTGTCAGAGGTACTGCCATTGCCAGGTCGATGGGCCAATCACAGAGAAGGCACATTTTTCAGCGGCGCAATATGGTGGAGGTGAAGAGCAAAATAACAGAGAAAAGACCCTGTTCAGCTGAACGGAGGGAGACAGCCTCGAGCACTAAGGGTGGGGCTACAAAGTCAAACGAGGTAGGCAGGAGCAAGACCCTTCAGGCAGCGCTCTTACTAGGGCAGCTATATATCGAACGCTGCCTCGAAGCGGGAGCCAGTGAATAATGTGCACAATAGCTGGAGCCGATGGTCGCTTTTAGGTATGCGAGCCACAAGGCGAGCTGCAGAGCGGGAAAACGCGAAACCAGCGCTTAGTCGGGCAGCCGGGAGGCCAACATAGAGAGAGCAGCAGAAGTCGAGTCTGATAGTGACAAAAGAATGGACAAGGGTAGCAGTAGCCGTAGGACTTAGCGAGCGAGCGATAGTGCGTAGTTGGCGCGGTTGGTAGTACAAGCGGTAATGAGAGAATGAGCCGGCAACAAACATACATACATGTTAAGAACTTGAGAACATGATACATAAGGAGACATACATATTTACATAAGCCTTCTACATCAGAAATGGTCAAGATTGAATTGGCACGGGTTGCAAACCGTCGACAAGATATACTGATTTTCAGCAATGGAATATGTGAAAATATGCTAGTTTTCCAAGTTTTCAGCGGTGTCAAATCGTGACTTGAAGGCCTAATAACCAGAAATTAATTCCACTGGGGATGGCATAACGATATTTTCCGTGGCTTAATCCGGTCAAACGATGTTTCTTACAGAAAGAAGAAACTCTTCCTCTCGTTCTCTTATTGAAGATAAATAATCTAACGTCTTTCAAAGCGCTGTTATAATATTGCACATTGCATCAACCTATGTCACCGATAGTCGCTTCAAGTCAAACCAAATTCAAAGATCCGTTTGAGAAGGTCCTGTGACTCCTCTCAAATCTGTAGTTATATTTTCTTCATACATTTCGTTCTCTTTTAGGTATTTTCCTCCCTTTCGCCAATCATAAATCACACACTGCTCACAGGAAGCGTAAGCTTTTTTGAGAGAATATACAAGAACAGTAATCGACTTGACCCGAGCCGACCAATCACTTGAACTTGACTGGACACAATTCTTGCGTCTACCCTTCAGTAACCACATTACTTGGACCTTCATCCTATTCTGAAACTTAGCTTTACAGATTTACGGCAACTAGGTTAATGCATCCATCTTTAGTGATGTCTTTCTGCGTATACGTTGATCGCCTAATTGCTATAGGCCTATACCTAAACCTGATTACTTCTGGCTGAAGGCGCCAATCTTTACCCTTTTTTTATCAACGTCAATGCGTTTCTTGGTCGCTAAATAATACGTTAAATTTCAGGAAATTACTTTCGAGTAATTTCGAATATGGCGAAAAGTTTAAGCGAAGCATTAAATTGAGGCTTAATCGAGTGCTCGTGAATAAGCTGGTGCCCTGCGCTTAGCGACATCGAAGCTGCCTCAGGCAGACCAGCTTCTTCACTGGCCAATATTCACAGTGTTTCCTAAAGACCGGAAAACCTGCTGCACTCTCTGAACTATCACGTCCTCGACTCGTGTCATTGACCGCCACTCAACGTAATGTGTCTGTCTGTCTGTCTGTCTCTCTCTCTCTCTCTCTGTCTCTCTGTCTGTCTGTCTCTCTGTCTCTCTGTCTCTCTCTGTCTCTCTCTCTCTCTATATATATATATATATATATATATATATACATATACACAGCAAATGCACCGTCAGTCTCTCTCCTATATAGACTGATGATGCATCGGTGCTGTCTATATACATATATATATTCGGTATATATCGGTGCTATATATATATACCACTCCACCAGCTGAAGATTACAGAAATCTCATATAGTTTTATATATATAACATTTCTATTGTAAGCAGGTGGAGCTGATTAAAAATGAGACTGATGGTATATTATATATATATATATTATATATCTATAATTGTATATTATAGCCTATACCCATCAGTCTCATTTTAGTCAGCTCCATCTGCTTACAATAGAAATGTTAAATGAATTTAATCAACTCTCGCATGCACGTAGAACCCAACCAACAAAGGAATTTCATAGATAGAGTTTAGAGTATAGACGCTAAACTCTTTTGTGATAAATTATTCGATTGATTTGAATGATCGCCTTTCAACACAGACTGTGCGGATTCGAGTCTCCTCTGAGACGGTTGCAAGGACGTTGAAGAACATATCCGTACAACGTATAACTGCTCAGCGCCATCGACTTATGCTTTGTTTACATAGTGGCGCTAAATAAATACAGAAATGACAGTGATGTTCTGAGTTCCTGGTACGTGATGCATTTGGGATGACTATAACATGACAAGTGACATCCGAAGGAAGCAATTATTCCACAGAGACAATAATTAGCATCATTCAGGAAATGACTTTTTTCATATCCGTAGATAGAATCACATTAAAACCTCTTCTTCGTTTGATCATACAGTATATATATATATATATATATATATAATATATATGTAGTCTATATATATATTATATCTATATATAGAGCATGCATTCAATCATATGCATATATGCATGTAGCTGGCCATTTGTGTAAAGCGTCTCCTACGAACCTCACAAGGGCGCCAAAGTACGCGCACACGGACACAGATAGACGAACCGACAGACAGAAAGACGAACGGAAGGACAGACAGACAGAGACATATGCAAAGGGCTTCATCAAGGGTATTAGAAAATTCTGTCAATTGTCTTAGAGTCATTGATTCTTCGACGCTCCTTCGAAATCCGGATGAGACTGTTTTACAGTCGTCACGATTTTCAAGGTGCATTCCTTCGTTCCTTTTGCCCTTTCTTGGTGTTTATCTCCCGGTCTTTATCCCATGTGGAGAAATTAAGCTACAAAATTGTTCAGCCATAATGGTCAAAAGCACCTCTGCTAATTAGTTCCAGATGGAGCCACGATGCATGTGTGTGTGTGTGTGTGTGTGTGTGTGTGTGTGTGTGTGTGTGTGTGTGTGTGTGTGTGTGTGTGTGTGTGTGTGTGTGTGTGTGTGTGTGTGTGTGTGTGTGTGTGTGGGTGTGTGTGTGTGTAGGTGTGTTGTGTGTGCTTGTTTGGTGCGTTGTAGGCAATATTGACACATGCATATACATGCATATCTATTATAAATAATAATCATGTCAATACGCAAACTATCCATGCTCATATCCTGTATGAGTTTTGTTTATTATTTCTTTCATCAGCAGAATTGGACATAATTATTATAATCACACTACTAGTATCTATTTAATGTCATACTTTAAGCCATTATGTGCACAAGCAATGCACACATCTGTCTTCATAGTAGTTTTATTTGATCTGATATCGTAATCGTATACACTAGAAATGTCTGCAGCGCTCAAAAAGCGAAGTCGCTAGAACCAGCTTATTCACAGGCGCTTAGTAAAACCAAATCTATAGAGAGGAGGGTGCAAAATCGGTTCCAGGTCAAGATCCGAAGGGGTCAGACATGCAGGCAGACAGTCAGACGGCTAAGGTGAATGGTGTTTAGAATTGAAATGGTGAGGGAGGTAAGTGGAAGAGAGGGAATCTGGATTTGATTTGTGAAAGAACAATTTGTCAGGTTTGAATGAGAGACCAATGAAGAGATAGCAAGAGTTGTGATGTTTTGATGCGTTCTTCGGATGTATGTGATACTCATATGTTTTTTAAATAAGAATTATATGACTGTCGCCGATTTTTGAATTCATGTACAGCGTCATTATTGGCTTCGGTCCAGAGATGGCGCTATATAAATTCTCTAATTATTATTATCATATATAGTATGCATAGTGTGGCACATATAATTTTACAATATATATATATATATATAATTTATATATATAATATATATATATATCAATGTAATCATCTGAGAGGCACATAGTTATTTCGTAATAAAGCAGGAGTCATGGATTGAGAGGTTGTGTAGGTCGTTGATGATCGTTAATAATGAAGATCAATAGATATCCCGGTGGCGTAATGAACAGCCCGTTCATGCCTTTCGATCCTTTGGGTCAACGCAGAGAGATCATCAAGCGACAGAATGAAACATCAGCAGCAGCAGCAGCAGCAGCAGCAGCAGCAGCAGCAGCAGCAGCAGCAGCAGCAGCAGCAGCAGGAAACAGAACAACAACAAGTTTATGATGTCTATTAATAGAAGAATAATCCGAGAGTTCTATAGCGCAGCTGTAAACGCTCAATGCACCAGTTGATGGTAGCTACTAAGCGAAGTCGTTGTCAAATACTTATCACATCAACATCAGACGATCTGTGCTTTCACCTACATATTATGATAAGCAACGTTATGGTAATTCAAAATGTATTGTTTACTCAATAAAAGTCGCTTGCTTAATTGATATTGGTTGGATTTCTTCGAAAACAAACGATTACTAGTGTTTTCTCCAGCAATCGCTAGATGGCCGCATTCGCTTATGAATAGACGGAAATACGTCATAGCTCGTCAGAGTCATAAATGCATTTATCTATATGTATGCATGTATATATACGAAGTGTACACGAAACAAAGCAATATATTGCAACTGTAACTTGATGCTCTCTTTGCAATGTTCACAAGTGTACCCTGAAGCTGTGCAACAGGAGACAGTATACGAAGCGTGAAACAGACTGGAAGCGGCAAGTTCTCAGTTTAGAGCGAGAAACAGGTTGCATGCATGTACGTATGTTTGTATGTACTTATGAATGCATGTATGCATGTATTGTATGTTTTTAAAACTTTACGAAGCGCCTCTCAGAGTGCACACCAATCAGAGACTCTCCCAGTGCGAAAGTCTCCGAGAATAAAGACAAGTTTTGAGGTATATACCAGTACATACATACAGTACATACCGTATGTATTGTATGCACTGTATGTATACATGCATGCATGCGTGTATGTATGCATGCGTGTATATTATGTGTCTGTATATGTATATATGTGTAAATGTATGCAAGCATGTATATATATATATATGCACGTATATAATGGAAGTCTTTATGTTTACATGTATGTATAGTTGTATACCGGATTATACGATAGTTCGATGCAATCCTCTTAACTACATAATTATTCAAAACGTGACATGCTGACCATTCCTCGCAGGCATCCTGTCTCTTCCTGCTTAGAAGATACTTAGCGTACATATAAATACCGATTACCTACCGTCAGCTGCAGGGCGTCGTAAAGGAATTCATAATGATTACGTGTTCGGTGCGTGAAAGGAATAGGCAACGTCAAAGGATAAACAAACCGCAGTTTGGCGGCATCGTCGATTATTATAAATACTGCGCGATGTATAATATAGACACGATTCCCTCGTAGACGTGATGTCGTGCATGATGTAGATCATCGTTTACCAAGGCTTTCTTCAACAATTTGCAAATAACCCGTTTTGTCATATTTTATTCTCTTGTTGCGTTATCTTATGCTGCACGGCGGCAGTGACAACGACTATGGCGATGATGCTAATCATAAAATTGACGACGACGACGACGATGATGATGATGATGATGATGATGATGATGATGATGATGATGATGATGATGATGATGATGATGATGACAGCAATGCTAATGATCTCAATCATAATAGTGATATTCATGAAACCTCTCAAAAATTATAATTTTATATGCATGTGTGTGTATGTATGTATGCATGTATGTATGTATGTGTGATTGTGTGTATGTGTATATGGAAGTATGTTTGCGTATAGACCTATGTATATAATATATATATGTGTGTGTGTGTGCTTGGGTGTATAAAGAGTAGGCTACAAAATCGACAAACGTGAAAATGCGCTACAACCATATAATTATAATAGCCATATATGTTTGCCCCGGATTTTGGATTTGTAAATTAGCCTAGTATAATTATAGTGGTTCGCTTTATTAAGTTTAGTTAATTTTGTAGACGTTTCTAAAGCGATTGCGATCCAAGTTGACTAGACCAAATTCGCAAAATTAATTGTCATAGTAATCTTTTAGTCAATATGTCTCTAAAGATCTTGAGCAATTTCGCTTAACCTCATTGTAACTAAGTAGTAACTAAAATTTTTAAAATCCTGTAACTATAGCTATAACTAAAATATAATACTAGCTATGACTGTAACTATAACTGAAATGAAAAACCATTAACTATAACTGTAACTGAAATAAGGTCTGCAAGGAGAATTACATTGCAGTTTAGAGTGAGAATCGGAGCGTGAGGCATGATAGCCGACTGATTAGAGGGCTCTTACTGTAACGCGGACGTCGCGGAGTGTACAGGTTCAGTATTCCGTCGTATACGGCCGTGTGCACTTCTGAACTTTTGAAGCAGGGCGATAGCAAATGCTGTTGCATTGTATTATCAGAAGCGCTCTTAGCACACATGTATATTTGGAGTTAGATGGGTGACCGTGGGTTTCGTTGTCACTTACTAACTAACAACATAACCCCTTCCAGCCCAGTGAGAGTGGAATATATGCGCCGGAGAGATTTCTTATGCTGTGATTGATTAAAACGACGATTAGTCGATGACGATCGATGATGATGACGTTAATGCTGGCTATGATCGTCACCAAGTTAAGTGTGATGATGGCGACGATGATGACGATGACGAAAACGATGATGATGATGATGATCACTATCAACTCTATTGAGATGATGATCATGATGGTGATGAAGATGATGATTCTGATCATGATCGCATCAAGTGAACTGTGATGATGATGACGACGACGACGACTGCGATGATGATGATGATGATAATGATGACGATGATGATGATGATGATGATAATAATAATAATAATAATAATAATAATAATAATAATAATAATAATAATAATAATAATAATAATCAACGGCACTTTTCCTGCAAACCCCGAAGACGAGGCCTGACCCTCCAGACAAATTTCCTGCTCCTCATAGCAATTTTTCATAAATCCTGAGGGATCCTTGATACCTCGGGTAAAAAAAAAATAATAATAATAATAATAATAATAATAATAATAATTTTAGGCACCACAGATTGCAACAACAGTAGCCCAGGACTGATCGAAGGCTTATAAAAATATTGAAAACAGTTACTTTTAATCAGTCTGTACATACATTTGTTGGCTTTATGAAAGAAAGAAATTTGAGTTTATAATAATAATAATAATAATAATAATAATAATAATAATAATAAAAAACTCTCTGTTACGGTCCAGCGGTTCAACGCTGTCGCATGCCTTGGCACAATAATAATAATAATAATAATCTAATAATTAATAATAATAATAATAATAATAATAATAATAATAATAATAATAATAATAATAATAATAATAATAATAATAATAATAATAATAATAATAATAATAATAATAATAATAATATATGTTTATTCGATGCATGTAGAATTGACTGAATTGTAGATTGTAGATATTGTTTTCATTGGAAGGTTGTGGATTGATGTTAAAGGTGCTTCATTTGATAGCACTCTCAACTTGGAACCCCTCCTTTAAGAAGCGACAGTGACAGACTGGCATAATAAATGGCAAGGACCTAGTCTGACATCTCGTTAAATAAACATTTCTATATAATATTTATAGGGAATCAGACGCAAACCTGGACAGATTAAATGCCAGTGATGCCTAAACTGTAGTATACACTTTCCCAGATAGATGTCCTTTCGTTTCAGCAGAAACCTTTCGGTGGCTTCTGTCTCAACGTCTAAGTATCTAAGTGCTTATATATGGCTGTGTTTAAGAATCACTCATGAGTCTGTTTAGAATTAATTATTGAAGACCCGGATAACACAACCTAAGCGCTTTCGAATGTGTGGTAATTGGATAAAGCATCGCTGACCTCTCCGTTACGTCTAAGTCAAAATCCGCTGCAAACGGTAATGCGATGGAAGTGATTTGACCTATGTAAAAAAAATTGTACATGCATAGACACAGCGTGGAATTAGAAAGTGAAGAAAAGGAAAGCAGTCGGTTAAGCTCTGGTCCGGTGGGGACTTGAACCCCGACTTCGTGATTGACAGTCCAGCACTCGCGTGTCAGTTGGGTTCCTGACACAGTGATTGGTTGTTGGTATAATATTATAACTATAGAAACAGTATAACATTATCACTTAAAATAATTTGCAACTAAATGCACAAACTTTCACGTGTTTACGAAAGGAAAAAGTCCAGTTTTCATATCCTTCAAATTGCCTTCTATATGGGGTACACTTAATTATACACTAACCTGTACACTTACATGTGCACTTACATGTGCACTTACCTTACCTATGCACTTACCTATGCACTTAATTATACACTTACCTGTAAACTTTCCTATACACTTACTTGTACACTTACCTAACACTTACCTTGCACTTACCTGTACACTTACCTGTACACTTACCTGTGCACTTACCTGTACACTGCTTACCTGTACACTTACCTGTACACTTACATGTGCACTTACCTGTACGTGCATAGTTAGCTGTAGATGGCGGAATTTGCTCAATTTGATACACGGTGTCGATGTTCACATTCAGCGTAACAGTTGTGTCATAAGTATGCGCAGAGAAATAACAGATTCCGAAATGTCAGAGTCATGAACTTCAGAAAGGACGATTGTAACTCATATCCGCTCGAAAGAAGTCAAGGAAATCGGAAAGTTGGTCATCGATTAAGAATCAGTTTCCACTCCTCAGCCGATGAACACGTCAGCACGCGCATGCGCATAGGCCTGTTTACTGGAAAGCCAGGAACGCTTTTAAGGTCAGCGTAACATAACCCAATAATTGCTCTGTGTAACATATGCCCCATATAATGTAGGCTGCAATATTAGGGGTGTCCAGAAAAATGATACGTCGCAGAAACCACCCATACCCAAGTGTTCCCATTATTTTATTCATATGTTATCTATGACTATTTTTTTGCAGAATTTATATATATAATAATATATATATATTATATATATATATCGCAGTATTGGTGTTCAGAAAAATGATATATGGCCGTAGCTCAGCCAAAATGTTGTTTCGTGACATCAGGTTTCGGCCTTCAAGTACACGTATTAGGTCTGGTACTTGCATTATTACTAATAGTAGTAGTTTGAGTACTAATAGCAGTACTAGCGTACTAGTCCTAACATTAGTGGTATTATTAAATATACATACCATTAATATTAAGACTAGAACTGTACTAGAACTGCTATTGATACTCATACTACTACCAGTAATAATACAAGTAGTCAAGTACTAGACCTTTACAATTTACGCCCTGTAGCCATGGCCTCGTTGATCATGGTCTTGGTTCATGGCATATAATCGACTATAGTCTATAAGCAATAATAATTCCGTGGGCATTTCTCATCGGAGATGCTCTCATATTATATATATATATATATATATATATATATATATATACCAATTCTAGCGCCAATACGATTATGCTCAAGGCATCAGTCAGTTGTCGTAACCATGCAATCAAGCTGACATCGATGATGAGTATAGGATCGAAATGCATAAAACATCAATCGATGTTCTTGATTTACCTACTTACAATCTTACATGCATGTATAAGAATGATCTGTTGAATATATAATCGGTCTGGATGTGAACGTTGCGGTAGACACGAGACCCCCGTGTGAGCCTACAGTCTGCTGACGGAAGCAAATGCTTTCGCGCCCCCCGTTTCCCACGGAACCCCGTTATGCACTCCACTCTGCTTTCTCCGCACGCCAGTCAGTAGAAATACACTGTGAGCAGAAAGTAATATATCCAAAGAATTATTTCAGTTGCTAGTGTAAATTGCTATTCATGTTTAATGCAAACTAGAAGAATTTTTTCAATGATTACAGATTTAACTATAAATTTATTTTAACTTGAATTTCCATTATTAATAACCTCCTTCAATCTCGAAGATAACCTATAGGCCAATCTATCAATCAATCAATCAATCAATCAATCAGTTTATGGTTCCCACATGAATTGTACATGAGATACATTGTAATCAGTTCATAACAACAAATATAATAGGCAACAAAATAAGACGACAATGAGGCAATTCTTGGTGACAATGGGCACACCTGAAGGGAAAGAAAAAACTCCCGCTAGGTAGGGCCCTAGGTGCAAGATAGCCCATAAAGATGTTGGGAGAAAACTCTTTTATCCTCTTCAATAAATGCCATTCTGCCAAAGACGTAACTGTGACGTGGTTGTTAATAAAGACTGTTTATTATCTTAATTTATTTACTATTATATTCACAGTTACTGAAGCAGTATTCGTTTCATTGACAAAATCAAACAAATCTGCATGATTATTTTGACATTAATTCAATGGTTCATTTTTTCGTTCACAGTGTAGGTGATATGTAGACCCTGTGATGTTTACGCATTCTTGACTAAGCTGATACATGCAGTTTAACTGACGAATGGTCAGACTTGCATAACTGTCGACGTTTGTGGATGTTATTCCAATCAGTTGAACGCAGAACAAACCTGGAGTGAAGATTGATCGCTTCCTATTTCCGGCGTGCGGACCGGTTTTTCCTGTTATATGGCACCACTAAATTCTCGAGCGTTGGCTTTAGGCTTTGTATATATAGATGAACTGTTGCTTCTCTTTGCGCCACTTTGAGAGAATTCTCGGCACAGTCGTGCATGTGGCATTCAAATCAAGATAGAACTATGGGTCTAATTTGGCCGACAGATGCAATGCAATGACTTACTCTGTCGCTGCAATAAGCTACGTATAGATATACAGGATTGGACCCTATAAACTACGTTTAAATATTAGCTGTATATGCTAAACGCAATTGTATCACAAATCTATTAAAACATCGCGTATAGGCCTATGTATACGAATCTATTGAAAAACTGCCGTTATTAGAGCTAACATGGGAATATATATATTTTGGAAACTGCAGCATAATATATATATATATATATATATCATAATATATATATAATTATATATATTATATTATATATACCTATCTATTTCTTAATATTTAGTTGCTTTGCATCAAATTTTGATTCTATAGACGTACAGATGTCATTTAGACTTTACAATTTGTGTAAATAGATCTATTGAAACACGGATAGGCTGAGCTCAACTAGGTCTTCTTGAGTCTTGATTGATTGATCGAGAGAAAGGAGAGACTGAATGGTGTTATTTTCTAAAGAAAGGCCAGAGGTCAGTAATGACGCAATGGACAATCGTGCACCATCGCACAGATGGAATTTTAACGGTTTAAAGAAATACATGAACAGAATTTCAGCCTATGTCCATCACGCAGAGTCCCTTGGAATACTGAAAACCCTGTGTGGCCAGACTGTGCCCAGACATCACACATGTACGCTTTTAGAAGACACTGTTAAGTGTCTGCAAGAGTGGATACACAGTGTCTATACGAGTGTTTCTCCTACCTCCTTACATCTCTTATACGGCAGGGTTCTCTCGCATTCCACGTTGCTGCCTCTAAGAAATGGAATCGACGACCAATGTTTATTTCTCCGATTTCTGTAGTCGTTCTCTTCCTTCAAGAAACGCATCAAACCTCACTGTTTCTCACTGACTTTCAAACATCTGGAAATCTAATTGCTCTTCGCCTGCATGGCGACTGACTAACTGCGCTTCGTGCACATTCGCATTTATGCGTAACCTTTTGCGCATTAAAAGGTTTTATAATAATAATAAATAAATAAATAAGAATGGATATAGAATGTCTGCAAGAGTGGATCCAGAATGCACTTCAGCAATGATCCTCGACCCTTATAACCTCAGATGGGAGACTTATCTCCCAGGTGCACACTTTCCAGGATCCGTATTGGTTGACTGGTAAAAGATCCAAACCTGCACTGTGGGTATCATCAAGCAGACAGTTGAGTCTCACTAGTGTTTAAAAGAGCACACTAAGTCTTAATGGTTGATGTAAAATCACACGTTAACTACAGCATCGTCGTCGTCTTTGAGAGTTTCTAGAAAGACGCCAAATACCTAATTAATGCCTTTCATTGAATCGCTTAATTATGTTCTCCCCTTGCTCATTATTCAGACTCATAATAGACTGTGAACTGATTAGAACAGAACTTCTTTCCCAAGTTTCTCAGTTGCTGGACCGAAGCACAAGATTTTGCTATTTCTGTCCATGATTTCAGTTCTCTGATGTCCTTTCAGGCCCAGAAAAAGACCTCCTTTACGATTGCTGTCGATCGTATAGTCAGTTTTCAGTGTCTCTTAATGGGTCGATGTTATCATCATCATCATCATCATCATCATCATCATCATCATCATCATCATCATCATCATCATCATCATCATCATCATCATCATCATCATCATCATCATCATCATCATCCTCATCATCATCATCATCATCATCATCATCATCATCATCATCATCATCATCATCATCATCATCATCATCATCATCATCATCATCATCATCATCATCATATCTATAATATTATATATTATCATCATATATGGGGCCTATGCATATCATTATTATGACTGTAATGATTAATTATCACGCAGAGCTATTTTTTAGCATCAGCTGAAAATCTATGTAAGATAACTGCACAGTTGAAGTTTCCAGACTAGGTTGTACACAACCGAAAGCCTGATGCATGTGCGGCATGATGTGCCTGACCTAATAAAATTGACAACAGTAACTATCTGCATTCTGCAATCGTCAGCGGTGGGTCAGCTCTGTTTAAAATCTAAAGAGGATTGCTTGTAAGAGGAACGATGTCATATCGATGTTAGTCGGAGACATGAATTATATATGTCCAGAGCACTCTAATGTCAAAGCAAATGAATATGCATCAATCAAGAAATGCGAGAGACGACATTTCTGTCATCCACAGCCAGGTTGGAAGATGTTTTCAGTGTTTGCATATGAAGAGACGATGGAAAGAGACCGTGTTGTCAACAAGCATGCAGTTGAAATATTCATCTAAAGATCATCCAGGTTTGCGATTAAACCGGGTCTTGAATCAACCCTTCTGGGTTGAACTTAATGTGAGGGAGAGGCTTAATGGTAAAATCTTGTCCGTAAGAACAGCGTCAAGACCAATGGCTTTGGTTGGATCTGACGCACTCGGGGAAATTGGTACAAAATTTGATGCTCCTTAACAATCTACACGATGATGCAAAGGCGCTTGACACATGCATGTATACACCACATGCATGCATACATAGTATTACATACATACATACATACATACATACATACATACATACATACATACATACATACATACATACATACATACATACATGCATACATACATGCATACATACATGCATACATACATGCATACATACATACATGTACATACGTACATACATACATAAATGCATACACAAATACACATATATATGCATGCATAGTTGCATACATGCACACATACATGAATGCATACATGCCTACATACATACATACATACATACATACATACATACATACATACATACATACATACATACATACATACATACATACATGTCTCATCCTGCATAACATGGACCGTCGTACTACACATCCGAAACGCATCATCGGTCTTTTTGTCTGGGTCAAAGTTCCAGACGATGGAAAACACGGACATCAAGCGTTGATCCGAAATGAATCTAACAAATATAATTATAGAAAATGAAGACAGAGCAGCGGCACCTTGCGTCGAACGACGACGACAGCGCATTTCCGGTTAATCGTTGAAACCTCGTCTAGACTACAGTCTACAGATCCCATCAGCCACTCTTGAACCGTTCCACTTATCCCAATTGCCTACTAGACAAAAGTGGGCGTGAATAATTGATGGCAACCGAAGATACGTACGGGGAAATGCACCACTAATAGTCTTAACCAGTTTGTGGAAGAAATCCCGCTTTCCAGTGCAAATGACACCCCAGAGAAGAAAATAAGTTGTATGTTTGCATGTATGCATATGTTTCTGTTTGTATCTGGACACTTATTGCGTCTTTATGTAGCTCATAAACACGCTGCCTGCGTCAACCTAAATGCTGCTATGGTCACTCAAAACAAATTTTAAATGAATGAGAGAACAGCGCTGAGAAAACACACATAAAACTATAGAAGTTCTGCATGGTGGGCTTTGTTGGTTCTAAGGCATTAACCCCTTGGACAATAACCGCGGGCAATAACCCCCCGGGCAATAACCCCTGACCAATAATCCCTGAGGTCCCAGCCAATAACCCCGCAGGAAAATAACCCCACAGTCAATAACCCTTATAGCCAATAACTTTCTGGGAAAAATAACCCCCAAACTTAACAAATAAGCACATTAAGAAATGTTGACTATGTGTTACATAGCTTCTAAACTAGTACAATGAATCGCTTGAGGATAAACTGAAACAGCCCTGGAGCCGTGAACCTGGGATTTGTAATAACAGTAATTTTAATTAGTAACTTGCAGACATCGGCAACAGAACTGAGTAATACTAAAACACTATACTAATAAGACTCCATACTCTTACCAAATTCATTGTCAAATTAATTACAATTTTAAAACATGACGTTTAGTATGAACTACAATACTACATCTATTAAGAATATTGCTAATGTCACAATAGTATGTATTATGTGCTATCACAAAGCGAGCTTCATGACTACAGAAATAAATAAGCTACATGCATACATACATACTCAGTTTTTACTTTTTACTCACATACACACACGTACATACACACACATACATACATACATACACACATACATACATACATATACATACATACATACATACACATACATACATACATACATACATTATACACTGTCGTACATGTATAACAAACTGGGCCTGCAGGTCTCGTAGATATACCAGAGACTGGGGCTTGTGTCCTAATTAAGTACAGTCTAAACGACTGTCTGAATGACGGGCTGAACTGAAACGACCCATGCGTGGACGGCTGACTTGGTGGTCATTTAAACGCTTGACATCCCGTCGAAACAATTCTAGTAAATCAGAAAGTCACGCAGAGATGAAGTCTTTGCAGACAGCGAGAATACTCACAGACAACTCGTTGTTGGCAAAATAGTCTTAAGTATTGACGACGAATCGCCCACGATTTTAACCAAGCAATACTATAGAACAAAAGTAGGCCTACAACCTTATAAGTTGTCTCATACATAAATAAACAAATAAATAAACAAATTAATTAATTAATTAATGCACACATTCATACATACATGCATACATACATACATACATACATACATACATACATACATACATACATACATACATACATACATACATACATACATACATACATACATACATACATACATACATACATACATACATACATACATACATAATGCATATATACATACATACATACATACATACATAATACATACATACATACATATATTTATACATACATACATACATACATACATACATACATACAAACAATGTCATACACACTTACATACACATACATACGCGATAAATCTTAATACAATATAGATTGTTTCATCCATGGTTCTCCGTCATTTCCTGCAGTCCAGTGGTTCCTCTAAGGTTTCCTCTTCCTCTGCACTCCCTCCTCTTCTGTCGTCCTCTGGTCAGCACAGCCACAAAAACCTCAACGGCGGTGTTCTTTGATCTTTTTCATGGAATCAAAGACAGTGACTGTGAGAAATGAACATTTTTTCCTATTGACGTCAACGTCGTTGATGCCGTCAGATGTTTCTAACCTGTTGGGACTAAATGACATCCATCATTTAGACTTTGCTTTCTTTGAAATTACGACACAACGTGTCTTCTTCAATTAGGTTTTTTTATTTTTACACAATTTTTACAAACAATATTGAATTGTCTGAATATCTTTGAGCTTACTTTGAGGAGCATTTCTTCAATTCAAGTTAAGTTTTGGCCAGTAAAACATTAAACCCAGCGAACTACGTTTTTAAGCAGATTTTCTATCAGCATTCGGACCCAGACCGACGTGAATAAACTGGTGACCTTAGCTTAGTTTCAGAGTAGCACTTTAGAGATTTTGCATATCCGATTACGACTTATCTGATTGATTAAGACTACAGCAAATATTGACTAAGTCCTGTATGTACAATTAATTATAAATGAACTGAGTCGACTAGAAGCTAAATGGTCGCTATAGAAAAAAGGTGCACCTATATAATAACATCTATAACTATCTCCTAAGAGGCGCGCCTTATCTAGCAACATAGAAGTGATTGTAACGAAGTTAAAAGAAGCGCTGGTTCTATCTGGCGAATAACGTGGGAAAACACAGTTCTTTATGTAGTTTTCGATAAAATTAGGACAAAGGCATGGATTGGTTTGGACCGGAAAGCACCGGAACGGCGTTCCGGTTCTGTTTTGACAACCGCAACGCCGTTTCGGTTCCTTCTTTGATTAGCATGGCGCATGAAGACGGCGTTCCGGTTCTTCCTGAAACCGAAATTCCGGTTCTTTTTTGTCTAAGACGGGATCACTGGACAAAAGGGAAAGGCGTCAAAGACGAGAAGGAGTGACTGTGTGTGATTATAAAGAGGATGAGCGAGATCATCTGCAAGGATGGGCAAACGGAACAGTTTGTAAAACTACTTCGAAGATCCTGTGCACTATATAGTCTACTTTATACATTATGTTTGTATTGTCGTGTATGGTTGGTCTGAGACAGAAGAAACGGAAAATGCAAAAAGTGTCTGGTGTCTTTTTGTGTCTTCTAAGAAAGCAAGCGTTCAATGTCTACTGATACATCCTGCAATGAACGCCTCTTTTGCAGTTTAACGACACTGTGTGATAACGAAGATCAATGATCATTAGCGTCGTCCTCCTCCTTCATCGAGGCTTGGGACTGGCACTGGCTGACAATGAGAACGGATGTGCAATGCACGGACATCCAGTGGCGGAGGTTAATTTTTATTGCGTCGCCCTTGCGCACTTTGTCACGGACTCTCGTCTCCGGCAGGCGAGAAGTCAGAGTCGGCTGCAGGAGCTGCCTCGCCACGACAAGGCGGACGCGTCGGACATTTACACCAGCGAGTGTAGGCCTGCTTCTTGACCGATGGTGATCCAAGGGAGTCCTGCAATGAAGCGACGTGTCCTGTAAATATGAATAATGGAGAGGGTGTTTGTCATCGGGTGGGATAATTCTAGAGCGGAGTGTGTCAGTCGCGAAAAGATTCTCGCACCTACCGCAACTGTTGTCATTATAAATCAAGCATTCCATGTCCAGGAATCCGGCTAATGTAAAAAAATGCACGTCACCTGTTAGGAGGATAAATGACCGTGGAAAAAGTGGCAACGTCAGTCGACACCATCATTTATAAGAATTTACATAATCATAATGCTAATGAATTTGGGAAAAGCGTAGGATTACGTCTTTGGTAACCTTTTGTTTTAGTTCGACCACTGTAGTTAATCTATTCTATTCTGCACCACTAAAGCATCGCAGCCTTGCAATGTGTTTGCAACTCCTAGAACTCTAAAATATATTTTAATGAAAGGTTTAAATGGCTTATGAATCCTCAAGGTAAAAGTTCTTACCGTAATTGTACTCATTTAAAATCGTTCGAGATCGTTAGAAGACAGAGCAATGCTTCAAGATGTCTGCTCAATTTGCACCTATGCAGAATTACTGAGTGCAGGGATTTCAGATTATAGGAGAGAGACCGGAGAGAGACAGAGACATAGACAGAGGCAGACGGAAAGACAGTGAGAGACGGTACAGATCGTAGAGAGACGCAGAGACAGAGACAGAGAAAAGCAGAAAGATGAAAGAGAGAGCGCCGTTTTTTGGATAATGAAGCAGGGCAAATATTGAGTCACAATAAGACTGGAAGAGGTAAGGTTTCAGTTCAGACCGAAATACAGTTTCATCCAATAAATTCACTGAAAAATTAGAGGGGTCGAGACCACACGGTCAGTATAGGATAATACTATTCGCTTATTCAATTTAAACTCACAAACCGCAGTATGATTAGGCCTACATGAAATAGTAGGAACTAGGAACACATAATAACAAGTTAAACAAGAGTCGATTTTACAACTGTATATATGGCAGTCTGTTAGGCGCCGATCCGTCCTACTGCTGCTCATTTTACCATCGCCTCTCCCCCTTATAGTGTGCACATTTACATTTTATTGCATAGCATAGGCTTGACCGACTTAAAATTTGAAGGCTAGGCTAATCGTGTTGTTCGAGTTATCGAACACGTTTATTCGATTATGAACGTGTGAAGGGTTTTTGACTTGATAAACACCAGTCCTTATCTTAGAACAAATGATGTAGCGACGCCTTTGGGACATAATAGCCTACAAGTGAGCAGCTTTTATCGTATACCAGCGAACTGTATTTTATCTAAGAAGTGAGGGAGGAGAGGAAAATTTACTGAAATACGACCGCGAAGACTAGGCCTAATTATTTTACCCGGAGTAACTACAATTAAGAAAACTACTCAGCAGATCCTTTAGGCCTGAATGGTAGGCTTGTAGCCTATACCCGGCTGTTGTTTAATACTGTTACATGTCAGTTGAACAAAACAGTTATAGCCTACGCTCTTTAAATAAGACGTATGGTCCAAGGAGAAATGGCGTGACCTCCAATTGAAACAATTGAATGTGGGCCTACAGGGCATGAACTCAGGCCAAAAGAACTTTACTCGATGGCAAACACTTCTGTGTACCGTAGTACTTTAGCATCGGTTGTGTAGTCCTGTTAGGTAGCTTGTTAGTTAGTTTGTGCGTACGCGCCCCTGTCGTTGTACTGTGACTATGGTAAATCGAATAACTCGTGAGGGAGTCTATATAATATATTATATGGCAGAGAATGACCTTTATATTTGGGACTATCCATCTAGAAATTGCTGCCGCTCTACTGAAACTCTCCCTTTCACGCATTTTCTTGGACGTTGTCTGATCTGACTTGACCATGGAATGATTATCAACGATTCTTTGAACTTTGATTTCGACCAATGTCCTATACATGTACAACACTTCAAAAAGAGACTGCCTGCAGGCAGCAAGTTGGGTGACCCAGATAGATAGCTTTAGATAGAGACACAGTTCAATAGACGACCAACAGACGTTGATGCGTTGCCTGTGACTCTCAACTCAGCAACACGGTAAGCCTACATCCGATCTGCTACATCGCCGATCCTTCCTGGACTATTTGTATGCTGGACATAATTATTATGATTGTTTTGAGCACAGAACATAATATAAACACACTGACATTCTCGCGCACAAACAAATTCTTTGTCTCCTCTCTGTTGTCCGTCTGCCTCCTCTCTGTGGTCTGTCTCTCTGGCAACCGGACTCGGGATCTACAGTGAACATCGATCTCTGGACATTGGACAACCTCTCTGATACGACGCAGCGCTCGTGAATAAGCTGGTGCCCTGAGCTTAGCTTTAAAGTAGCGCTTTAGAAATGTCGAGTTTACGATTAGCCCTACGATTCGCAAAGCTTATGATCCTCAAGTAGGCCTACTAATTTTCATTAAAGTGTTTTATATCCAAGTGAATTAACTAACAATCGCAAGGAGAAATGAAGGACTCCTTGAATCGTTCTATATTAAAATCGGACCCAGTTGGAAAGCTATAGACTTCCTAGGGCGTCGTTATTACATCCCATTTCCATTAGGCTTAACTTGAGTGCACCAAGCAGCGTGATATCTACAACACACTCAACTTTCTGCTATAAACTCATTGATCCCTCTGAAACTATTCTGTATGACAGTATATCTGACTCTAGGTAGAATTAAGTTACTACAGTTCTGAACACTGATTTAATACCACAACTGTGTGTACAATTTTTGCGGACTTCATTTGGGTTTAAATAGGTCTCGGTGAAAAATTGAGACAGTTAACGATATTTTCTGGCTAATCCCGGATTCCTCTAGGTCTTAGAATTAGCACTGAAAGAAACTTGTACGTAATAATTTAACCGTCAACCTCTCTGATCACTGCAGGCATAAGTGGCGCAGCAGAAGTTGCGAGATGTTGATTATATAAGCTGTAATGTTGAAATAGACATGCAACAATTAGCTTACCTGAATCTACCTTACATGATCTGACCCTATTACCTGCACTGACTTCACCTTACCATGCGTACTTTACCTTACTAGCACTGACCATATCTGAACTGAGACTTACCTAAACGGACCTTACCTTGCTTGAACTGACTCTACCTGAGTTGATCTTAGCTAATCTGAACTGAACTTACGTTACCGTATCTTACCAAAACTTATCTTACTCTGCGTGTTTGAATGACTGCAGCACAGGTCTTCTAAGGATGTCGCTGCCCTTACGTTCTGCGCTGTACTGGTCGATCGGACTCTACCTCATCTACCTCTTCCTCTACCAAGTCTTCTTCCTAATCCTCGCAATTGGTATCGTCTACACGATCGTTGACAACGTCATACGTTGGCCGAGGGTTTCCAGAATCCAGGACAGGTACGTCCTTGTGACCGGAACCAGCTCAGGACTCGGTCGTCACGTCGTCAAGTACCTCGACAAGGTCGGTTGCCATGTGCTCGCCTGTGCCCGGTCGGAGAAGGGAGAGAAGGAGCTGCAGAGTGAGTGCTCCGATCGCCTGCGACTCGTCAGACTGGACATAGCTAGTACAGAAAGTATTCACCAAGTGGTCGATCAAGTTAAAGCCATACTTCCTAAAGGCAAAGGTATGCATGTTGTGTAGCTGGAAATCTGTGTCGATTCAATGCGAATATTCAATATATGTGATGAAGCAAGTCTCTTAATTATTAAACAAGACTTGAAATGAATTCTTTGTGCGCTAGATCGAATTCAGATTCCAACATTAAACCAATAGTAGGAATGACAGACAGATACAGGTACGAATTGTACGATAAGATAAGATAAAGATCATTCTTTAATTGACCAATTGCTATCTGCATTTTGGTGTGCAGACATAGTAATAAACGATGTCTGGACAATTCGGAGCCGGACAATTGGGAGCGGACAGTTCGGAGCGGACAGTTCGGAGACGGGCAATTCGGAGCCGGGCAATTCGGAGCGGATAAATCCGAGCGGACAATTGATAGCTAGGTAATTCGGAGCCGGGCAATTCGGAGCGGATAGAATAGCGTCGGGCTCTCACGTATTTAGTTTTTGTAATGACATCAATTATATTAAAGGCCTATGGCGATGCAAAGCTGGGGCGCTTACGGCTTTCTAACCATGATCGCCATTTACTATTTATTTGGTGGCAACAAACAAATCGTACTCTGATCTTCCCCTCACTGTGAAATATTATAGCAGTGTGGTTTTAGATTATCAGTTGAAACATTAGTACATTTCACTGAAATTTCACTTCGTAGCCTTCTGGCTAAGAACTTTTTAAACTTTTAATTCGTGACTTGTTTGCTATGCATAGTAGTGTGGTTTTAGATTATCAGTTACAAAATTATTATATTTCACTGCAATAAAATTTGATTTACATTTTTAAATATTCGTTTGATTGTCTACGGCGAATTGGTCGCACCGAATTGCCCGGCTCCGAATTACCCGGCTCCCTATTATTGTCCGCTCGGATTTATCCGCTCCGAATTGCCCGTCTCCGAATTGTCCGCTCCGAACTGTCCGCTCCCAATTGTCCGGCTCGGAATTGCCCTAGAACCGTAATAAACATACAACATCCATAGACTTTATGCGCAAACCTTTATCTGGTATACCTTGCTTCGTTCGTTGCTCTCTATATACGGACCGATTGGATCTTTTTGTCCCTCGGACCAGGACCTCTTTAGCCCAACGTCGGTCATTTGTTGTTGTGGGCCTTTCAGCTTGGAATGACCTTCCCCCTCCTCTGCGTGCAAAACTATTGTCTGGGTAATTGGGTTATCCTCCTCATCCGCTCGTTCCCTCAAGACGTTTCTCTTTCCTCGGGGTTTCTACACAGAGCGCCTCTGAATAGTCAGTCCATACTGCGACAGGCGCTTCATAAACAGTGGCGGCTCTAGATGATCTAGACTTTTGCAACGGGGGGGGCACGGAGGGGCCGGGGAAACAGATGGAGGGGCCAGTCTATTTTCGTCAAAAGTGAGAATGGTGACAAGAGACCTGTATTGGAGCTACATGAATTGCTTAATCAACAGCCTCAAGTTAAGACGCAAATGGAAACACTCACTTTGTTAAAAGTAAAACCTATAAACTACAAACAATACTTACACTTTTAATTAAGTGCAAGTTTAATTAATCATGCCTAGAGTTAGACTGTTCCACAAAGGCACCCATGATAATCGACTCTGCACGAACACATTCAACTAACGGCATTGATAAACTGTTCTCTGAAACGAATATTAGACATAGTGCTTTGCAGATAATGTCTTAATATAAGAAAAGACTGATGTTTTGGCGTTAAAGATTGTATACCAATCATAATTGTAAGCGAATGGTCAGAGAATTGTCGATTTGTTGCCTTATTGTTTCATTGTTCTTTTTCTCTTCTGATGGTTACAGAAATAAATGATTGATTGATTGATTGATTGATTGATTGATTGATTGAGTTCGGAATGATATAATAACTGGATGTAGACAAGTTGCCTAAATGCAGTCTGTGGGTCCACTTCAGAACGATGCCCAGAGTTTTATCTGCAGCAGAGCCCGAAAAGAGCCTGGGCATTTTATGAACACACTGTTTGGGTAGTACAGTTTTAGGTTTGTTGAGGAAGGATTCAGATAGAGTCTCAGTGTGTAGGCGTAAATCTAAAGGAACGCCGTTCCAAACCACTGGGCCTACCACTGAAAACTGAAAAGGCTCGATTCTTCATAGTTGCAGTACGAGCGAACGAAACCAAGAGAACTCCCTTTTCCGTAAAGCATTGGGGACGACGTCCTTGGATACCCTAAGTCAGACAGCATTGCTCTCGGTAAATTGGGCGAAGCCTTAGCTGGTGATGTCGCCATACCAGGGCAGCTACTCTGTACTCAATATTCTTGAGGATAGGGAGTCAGTGATGGATAGCAGGAAGTAGCTTATACGACAAGAAAATAATTAAGACTCTAAGGAAGTAAATAGATCGTGTCTGTGAAAACACCACGAATAAAATAACAACACATCGGATTTCATCATGCATCATGCTTAAGCAAGTAATTAATACCTTTGAAAATATCAAAATTAAATGATACCACATTTCATAATATTTTGGACTAAAATTTGGGGCCACTGGGGGGGACCACAAGCTCAGTTGGGGCACTTGCCCCTCTGGTCCCCCGTAGAGCCGCAACTGTTCATAAATGTCCAGATACAATACAATACAATACAAATAATAATATTATACAAATTTATAGGGCCTATTACGATATCATACAATACTTTTACATTTTTTTTTATTGCTGTATGATAATTATATTGTAGTCTTCTTCTTTTGGTTCTCAGCCTTGCTAGGCAGGTTCGTACGTCCAATTTCGCCATTCATCACGTTTTCTGGCTCTTTCCTTCAGTTTGGTGTAGTCCTCCTCCATCATCCAGTCCAACAACATCATTCTCGGTCTTCGTATTGTAGTGGGCCTACAATATAAGTATAATATCGTAATAGCAATATTGTAGTGTATAGGCTAATAAAGGTGTTAAGCACGTGACCGCATTAATGCTTCACAGGATAATTAATAACGTAGGTCAAGATCATAACACTCTTAGTTTGCCTCTTCAGCGGACAGGATAAGAAGACGTTTGAAGATCGATGACAATCATAACGAGACACCTAGAATTAATTAATCAACCTAGATGTACTAAATTAGGCTGACATATAGTTTCAATGTGTGATCGATTGAAATGTCACGCCAGTCAACAGCATCGGCAAGGTGTCAGAGGTCGTGACCTCACTTGAAAATGGTGAGAAGAAGGGCTACTTTTGATTCTCCTCATTTTTGACCCAACAGATTAACTTTTATGTTGTACCTAATTCCTCGCTTTGCTAAACGTTTTGAAGACCTGCTGGGAAAGGAAAGTTAATGAATGGAACAAAGTTGGGAAAGTCATTATAAGACGTTAAGGGGGTTTAAGAAAGTGTGACAGTTTGTGACAGGGGGAGGGGTCAGGCCATGTGTGACGTCACACATTTATTTTTTTATATTTTATTTATAATTTATTTTTTATTTTTTAGTAGAATTTCATAGCTTTAAAAATAATTTTCAAAAATTTTCTGAAACATTTTAATTAGTTTTATGTCAAAATAGCATGAAATGCATATCTCCTGAATGTGTTTTTCACGATTCCTCTCGCTAGGAGCGCTAGTAATAATGCTGTTGCGAAGCCTTGTTTATGTATTAGCTTTGCTTTCGGAAGTATTATTATTTCTATGTTGAAAGTGTGACGTACTTTAGGGGGGGTCCGAGTTTTGTGACAGTTTGTGACAGGGGGGGGGTAAAATGGTCAAAAATAGCGTGACGTACTTTATGGACGGCCCCAAAGTCATTATAAGACGTTAAGCTTGTGCTAGAAGTTGTGAAGCATTAGCTTAAGTAAAGATAGAGAAAAAAATAATTGTCGGCAGAAAATTTTCTGTGAGAAAATTACGGTCTTCACTATTCCGGATCAACAATGTTCATGACTAAAAATGATTCCTGTTGCCCCGACTTTAAAGTGCATTACTGAACTATTATAGAAGACGTTATCTAATTTCAGCTGTGTCTTTTGTGTATTGTATTGTGCTGTGCTTTGATGCATTCCATTGTATTGTAACATATGAAATGACGATACAAGACAACAAGTTGTCTTGTATCTTGTTGCATTGTATTGTCATTTCATATGTTAGCTAGTCATAGTAAGCTAGACCTAATCCATTATCTAACTTCAGTTGTGTTTTACAGGGACGATTGTGCCGCATTCCATTGTATTGTTGTCCTACATGTTCTACAGTTGTTGTATCGTATTACTGAGTCATGAAAAAAGAAGATGCAGAGGAGATCTCATTGAGACATACAAGCTGATGACAAACAAAGAAAAAATACCATGTGCAAGATTTTTCCAGTTGGCTGACAGAAGCGGATTACGAGGACACCGATTTAAGATTTCCAGGAAGTCAGAAGGCATCACCAAGCAACAATTCTTCAGCAGCAGCAGAGTAGTGAGTGCCTGGAATGAGTTGTATGATGAGACTGTTTCAGTGGAGACACTCGACAGCTTCAAGGCCAGACTCGGACAGATGGGATACTAGTGACATGTAAATTTTAGTGGTGGTTCTCACACAGATGCTAGTCTTCTGAACCACCGTAAACCTTGTTATTATTATTATTATTATTATTATTATTTTTATTGTTATTATTATTATTATTATTATTATTATTATATTATTATTATTATTATTATTATTATTATTATTATTATTATTATTATTATTATTATATTATTATTATTATTATTATTATTATTATATACATTGGCTTGTCATAGTTTGGTAGGTCTACATAGCGTTGTTGAGTTTCTGTGATCGGTCTGTTTGGCTGATGCTCTTATAGGACTGTGGGGACTGGTGAACAATGCTGCCGTGAGCGGGAAGCGAGGGCGATTCGAGTGGCTGACGGCAGACGACTTCCGACAGGCGAACCAGACTGACCTCTACGGACTGATCGACTTGACCTTGACCCTTCTTCCTCTCATCAAACAGGAGAAAGGAAGACTCGTCAACGTGAGCAGCTTCGGAGGCCGAGTGGCAATGCCCTACGCTGTGCCTTACACCGTCGCTAAGTACGGAGTGGAATCGCTCTCGGATGTTCTCAGGTTCAGCCATTTGTTTCTATCTAATCTCTAAGACATAGGCATATTCATTATGAGTCGTGCTATCCAATCTTTGTAAATATCCGTTCAGACCGGTTCTCCTTCAACTCTTAAACATAGCCTTGATCAGAGAAATCCTTGTACAATTGGGTCAGCTCTGTGCACAACGGTTCTGTCCCAAGAGCAATTTAGTCATTAGGCCAGTGGCGTAACGAGGGGGGCAGGGGGCGGCCGCCCCCGGGCGCAGGACGGGGGGCGCAAAATTAGGTCTGAAAATGTGTTTTTGTTAAAGAAATCAGGTAAAGATAGAAAAATTGTAAATAAAGTAACTTTTTGTACGTGAGTCGGGGGCGCGTGGGCAAATGGGGGGCGCAAATGATATTTGACAAGTTTCTTGTTGAAAAAACATAGAAATAGAGGGGAAAAGCAAAAAAAAAAAAAAAAGTCATCAGAAATTTTGGCGGTACTGAGAAAAAATTTCAGGAAATTCTTGCCCCCGGGCGCACGAACCCCTAGTTACGCCACTGCATTAGGCTGCTGATCAAATGAGTTCAGATCAAATCTGAGACAATCTTATCTAATATATATAATCTAATCTAATCTAGAAACTTCAACACCCGTCATCATTATACACAAGACACACGTTATCGTTATACACAACTCACGTTGCCTAACGCGTAGGTTGGTTTGAAGCAAAACCGCTTTCTGAAATCAGAACCTTTGGGCAGAACCATGATCTATGATCCTGTTCGAGATCGATAAACTATGATCCATGATCCTGATCGAGATCGATGAGGCCCCAGAGACCGGAAGACAGACCACGGAACATAAAATTTATCAGAAATTATGAGATATTAACATCGACCTGAAACGCCGTCACAGAAATGACAGCGCGGCAGACGCAGCGAATCCCAAAGCCTCTGAGCAGCAGCTAAATAAGATAATAAAGCCGCAATCTGTCTAGTACAATCGGTGGCTGGGTTGTATACATGTATAGGTGATGGAGAGAGTGGGGGCAAGACGTTCATGCTAACGAAATATGAATTTTCATGCATGAAAACTGGAAAATGAAGGAATGGAACTGGTGTGGTGTAAACTGTATGATACCCAAATATGATCATCACACGAAAGCACAAATAGGCTGTATGCCAGGAAAGTGGGCAATTTCCCCGTACTTGGGACGTCGTTAAATAAACGATATTAAGCTCTCCCCTACTAATTTCGGTTAATTGATGGACTGCAGCTGCTGGAACAACGAATTTCACTTCTTTTTAAGCTGTTAGAGCTGCGATTTTCACAGTTTGATTTTCATTTATACCATATTGCTTACTTCTGAATATTAGGGCTGTATAATAGGTCCTAACTGCAGTTGCTTAGATATTTCATCTGGTACCGTCTAGCAAACGTTTAGGCTTTTTAGCTAGGCATGCATAGCATTTTTCTTGTAGAATTTTGTGTTTAAAATAAAGAGGCCATTGTCGAAGACGAAACTCATAAATATAACGAACTGGCTGGACAAATTGTTGTGCTTTAGGTTTACGTTGAAAGACTACGGTGTCCAGGTGTCCATCATAGAGCCAGCGGGTTTTGCAACTGCAATGAACAGTTTTGAGGCTACGCAGGCCTCTCTCGACTACACCTGGAGTTTTGTTCCGGAAGATGTTAAGAAGGAGTATGGAGAAGAATACTTCAGAGCATGTAAGTCAGGTTTAAAAAAACAATAGAGTGTTAAGCTGCTTTTGTACGAAGTGCCTATGACTTCAAGAATAGGCCTAACAATTGAAGAGGCCTATTGACTCAGGGACCAACGAGTCCAATAGGTTCGGTACGCCCAGAAATTTACAAATCAAAGAATGAGTCTATCAGTTCAAGAGGCCTATCGACTCAAGGCTCGAAACCGTTTTAATGGGCAGATAGGGCCTACAGGCTAGGTCAAGATCATCTATATATTTAGTACACGAATTAGATGTAAACAGCCTGCTATCTTGAATGCTTTAGAGAAGGTCCAATGTGAACTCATGTCTCATCATTAGAGTCCAACGATAAAGACGATAAGCACCTTTAAAAATGTATCAGTCGAGTCCTTCCTAATGGTACTTCAAGAGGAGTTGCAAACCATTTACAGGAAAAGATAATGACTAAATTTGCAGTCGATCACTTCAATCCTTGTAGGTCTACATGTGTATTTTTCATTATTTTACAACCGTCATAAATTATACTTCTAGACAGACATATATAGGTCTATAATCATCGTTTACTGGTTTACCTTCTATGACTAAGCTAACTCACTCAAATGCTCAGAGGACTTTAAGCAAGCCCATAATCGATCCTTGCGAAATCCCCAACGACCCCAAGAGCAAAGCCACAACCCTTCTGACACGACGCAGCTTCACTGTCTTCGTAGGTAGCCCTAGGCCTATACTCGTCTGTCTTTGCATGTATATTATATACTTACATGATCAGACATGCCCCATATATGAGGCTAAATTCACTTTGATTCCTATTAACTCCTGTCTTATAATGCCTTTTGACAGCCTAGGAAAACCCTTTGGGAAACGATGGTCTTTGGTAGTCAAGTCAGAAGCGCCTCTAAGTAAAGTTTATCTTGAACAGGCACTATAGAAATTAGTCATATAAGGATTACGGTTGCTGAAACGATTACAGAGTCGACTAATCGCCTAAGAATACGTCACCAGGGATGGGCATTAATTGAAATTACGTAATTGAAATTACTTGAAATTGAGCAATTTGTAAAATTGTAATTCAATTACATTTTTCCAAGTAATCTGCCCATCCCTGTACGTCACTCTGGATATCTATGTTTTATATTGATTTTGATATTTGATTGACAGACTGCAAGGGTTACCATTCCACCCTTCCGAAGCCGGAAACCCTTGCTCGCCTGGACGAAGTGGCCAAGACCTATGCGGACGCCCTCTTCTGCCGTTTTCCGCGTCCACGATACATGACGAATGCCTACACGAATGCCATTCTGCTCGTACCCTACCTTCCCGAGTGGATCCAGGATAAGATTGTGGACGCAGCCTTTCCGATATTCAATTCGCTTCCAGCGGGTCTTCGTAAGGATAAAAAATAAGGAACCAATTTTTAGTGTAAGGAACCAATGAAGATTTGTTAGTCGGTTTGCCAGACGTTCTACGGGAATTTTTAAACAATTAAACTAATAAAGCCTAATTGAAATTTAGTTTGTCTTGAGCATTTTTAGGATGGCTCTACGAAAGTTCTCGAATTATTATTAGTGGAAGAAGATGGGCTCAATGGATGTGGGGTTTGGGTCTCATAGAAAAATAGAGAAAAATATTATGAGGAGTTTTCATTTGTAACAAAAACTGCAGTGGAACCAATGGCGTAACGAAGGGTTTCAGCGCCCAGAGGCATGATTTGATGATTGTGCCCCCTTTTCATTTTCTAGTTGACTTTTAATCGTTCATATCATAGTACTGTGTACCAATGAAGGCTAATTTTGCGCCCTCTTGTGCTGCGCCATGCATGGGTCGGTTGCCCCCGCTGCCCCCTTGGTAGCACCACTGAGTGGGTGGAACTTCAGATGACCCGTGTTCGTCCAGCCAGGATTGAGGAGGCTGCTTAAATAACAAAGCTACTAACTGGTCAACTTTGAACGGCCCATGATTGGAAATGAAAGTTTGTCCATCAGTGGCTTAGATTACATCCCAAACTGGGAGGCATTTGTCTATACTCAGGAGTCTTTTATGAATGGAGAAGCTTCTATAGATACTGGTTTTAGACGATAATCCTCAATGCGGTGGTTTTTCTCACCAAGTAGTCTTTGCAATGATTGAACAGAGACTTTGACATTAGTGGCTTAGAGTCGTCTTAGACTTTATTCCACACTGCGATGTATTTCCGAGATGTCTTTGACAGGGTGGGCGCGGAAGTTAGCAGTCAGCTGTTACTGCGACGCATTTCATACCCAGTGGTTCTCCCAGGCTGTCACAATTCTGACCTGCTGTAGGCCTACTATTACTAGTTACCGGTATATTTAGTTGTGCATATACGTCTATGTCTGTGTAATCGACTACAGTTAATGTTATAGTCTATTTCAAATTTGTATGTAGGCTAATCGTTTACATTGTAAATTGTAATGCATGTGCGATTGCTTGAGTCAAATAAAAGCTACTGACTTACTTACTTATTACTGACGTATGGGAGTAATTTGCTTAAACTTAGGCCTAACATCTACAGACTATAAGCCGTTTATAAATGTGTCTATTAGAGCAGTCTCACATGCGCAGCTTGATCAATGTAACGTAGGCCTACACGTTTCTCCAGGGGCTTCTATCCCTATAAAGGGCGGGCGCAAGTTGAGCCCAGTGAAAAACAGAGGGGGTGTTTCTTTTCAATTTTTACCACACTGTCTACAAGTTACAGTCTTCACTCACAGTCCTATGAAAGACTTACTTTTCTTAACCTTGAATCCACACAACTCAAGCGTCTGCAACTCATCCAAAACTCACTAGACGTACAGCTGTCACCAGAACGCCCAGACATCGTTATATCACTCTCATCCTCAAATAACTCCATTGGCTAAAATTCCAGAGCAAATCCACTTCAAAGTCCTATTCCTTAGCCTACCTACAAGGCTACAACTCCCTACAATCGGGCACGTATAGCTAGCCTTAAATTTAAGAGGAGGCAACTTTACAGACTTTACAGCAAAATCCTGGTAATTCGGGGTCATTAGTCAATCGAAGTTCCAGTATATAAAAAGCAAGAGGAGGCAATTGCCTCCTCGTGCCTCAATGGAGTCAATGTAGCTAGTAGCTACGCCTATGCATACAATACTCCAAGCCCAAATATCTTCGCCTATCTGGCCTATCATCCTCCTGTTTCAGTCTTGAGATGAGTAGTGACCACGGTCACTACTCATCTCAAATTCTCCAACCGAGCCATATCCAACACTGCACCACATCTCTGGAACGATCTGCCTCTTGAATTCCGCACTTTTTCGGTTCCTCCACCATCACTACCAATCACCCACGTGACCCACCATCACCTTCCTCAAACTCTTCTATCCATCACCCCTCGGGTTTCTACTCGAAACTACATCTAAAGTCTCACCTCTTCAAGAACTCTTACCCCGATTCACCTGATCCTCCACCTTCCAATTCTCAACCTAAACAACACCCACCTTAACATCTACTCTGACCCTCTGGAAACCGGACCTTCTTCGGACTACCCTCTGGCTCAACCCAGAGTTCGTGAATAAACTAGTGCCCTGCGCTTAGCTTTCGAGTGGCGCTTTAGAAGTTTGGAGTTTACGATTACGATCACGGAGGAAATGAGTCCATGACAAGAGGAGTAGTTTTTAGCGAATATCTGAAGCTTAGAACAGGCCATCATTAAAAAAGGCGCACCTGCTGATTGAAAGCTCTCCTTCAAGTCCTTGCCCACGGAACAGTCAGACTGAGAAAGTCTGAAGACTTGGTCAAGCAAAGAGAAGTCTTTGGAGTTAGCATCAACTGAAGGTAATAATTATATAAACTTAAATGTTAAGTCTTATAGGCTATACTTAAAAGTGTAGCCGTGGCAGTTACTTGCTTTGATATCGGCAAAAAAGGCAATTATTTTAGGAATCTTGTTACATAGATGCTCATAATTAGGAGTTCTATGACGCATCATTGAAGCATTCAAGTGATGAGTTAGTATTTGTTGAAGCCATCAACTAAAAATAAGTTTTGCTAAACATGTCTCGAATTTTTATGGTTAACTTAAGGTCTGCGAAGCTTCGTTATTCAATTCGAAAAAGAATCAGACGGCAGTTTTCGATTCCATTATGATGTCATGATTACAAAAATGATTAGCCCTTGCTAGGATTAGTCCTAGGCCCTTGGCTTGAAGTTTGTTTAAATTATTTGTGGTATTATAATTCTGTTAATTTAAATATGCTTAATTTGTAGGTTCATTGATTTTAAACTGCAGAAGTTATTAGGCCTACATAGATATATTGATGACTGCTACTTTGGTACGCCTGTGCTATCAAGTACAGACTACATGAATATCAACTGGACCTGGTACCCGCTGATTCGAATCAGCAGTTATCAAAATAGACCTAATAATTGTATGCCTATCCTCAATACATTGTTTCCATTGAAGAATTCCTAACTGGTCAGGCATAACGCTGTCTATTATTTAGGTAAAACAAACACAAAAAGATCACAAGAGAATGAGGTTCTAGACCCTATAATGCAAAGTCACCGTCCTGCCGACTCTGTAGAGTGTAGAGGACTGGGTCATTTCAGTTGATAGTCCTCTGCTGGCATGTCCACATGGAGCTTATGTAAGACTCATATTCCTATTTCCTATACAGGACCTGCATAAAGCCTATTTGGGTTCCATGTAATGGGCAAGGACATGCTGGCAAGGTGACTGATGTTAAATTTTTGCCACTCCCCACCCCAAATCTAATCTGAAGCTTCTATGTCACAAGAAGAGGAGGGAATCCCAGTTGTCGTAACGTAATAACATAGTAAATAACCTAGTAAATTGTGATAATATTTTAATCAGCTGGTCCTATCAAGCGTTTCCATGCACTTTGTCCTCTTTGGTACACTGGAGCTAGTGCATACTACCAAACTCATGAAACTCCACACTGTTAACCCTTTAACAATGAGCTGCAATGGTTTCCCAGTCACTTTTAGTACACTCATCGTTAAAGTGTTAAACACACTGTTCATCAGACATATTTTGAAATAAGCATTTAGACATAGTTTAAAAAGAAGTTCTTTTACTTCAAGAACAACAGTCAGACATTTTAAGTTCTTTATTTACAATAATGATTAAATGATTATGATATAACGAAAATGAACGTGATGATACCATTCAGGTTGTTGCCTTTCAGTGTTTACCAGTGTCCACATAAATACATCAGAAGTAAAGATTGCTTTCTATTTCCCTACGAGATCGTGCTGATATATGATGCTTTGCCACATGTTTAAGAATGAAGTACTTAAAAAGCTCAGAAGAAAACCAAATTAAATAAGATAAAACAGACATTACAGATGCTATAATTGTCGGTTCAGAATTCCACTGATACCTACAGCATTTCAATTTAATGATCGTACGGAGAGATTGGCTTTTCTCTCACAGTAACAAAACACATGCTTATGTGCAATCGTTAAAACATTGGATACAGGGTTTACTCTGCTTTTCAGAAATAGTTCTAAATAAGCTGTTATACAAACGACCAGAAACATGTTACACAGGCTGTATTTTGGTCTGAAACTGGAAATTTTTCCATATATCAGATATCAAACCCGGTCACAACAAACACAATTAACCTAATGGGGCAACATTGTACTTTCAGCAGTTGTAATATACTGTAGCCAACTTATCAGTGCAACAGGCTGCCTGCTTGCATCACATGTGGACTTACAATGACAAATAATGCATATAAAGTTATAAACCAAAGACACCCTGACGTGCAGTGTTACAATGTCATGATACATAGACCAGAACAGCAATGATACCCAGGACTTCACTACAGAAAGTGTAGACCTGTTGATAGCGACACATATCTGATAGTTGCAACTACCAGCAACACAACTTGAATAGAATGATCCAAGCAGGACAAAAACATTAAATAAATCAAAGCCATAAAAAGTTCACAATGAATGTTCTTTAACTTTAAATGTACGAGTCTCCTAGTTTTCTTGAATAAAATAAATTCAGGAAAACTGATGTGGCTTTCTGACTGAATTCAAGAGCACTTGGTCAAGATTTTGAGTGTCAGAAATAGCTTATAAGATTTGCATAGTGTCCAAAAAGTGACAAAGTGTCATGATGGCTATCTTCTAATGTCTCTCGAACCCCTTCATTCACATTTTAAATCCCATGCATATCCAAACTAGCAATATCATGATGAAACATTTGTGGTAGCTAATACTCAAAGTAACCCTGGCTGCAAATCACTAGAAATATCCTTAAAATCCAAGAATAGACTGTTGCTGAAAGAGGCATTTTAGAAAAGAATGACTATAGTACTGTATGTAACCTTATCTTCTTTACTTAAACTTAAAATGCTATCTGAGTAAACAAGCGTAGCATTAAAAACATTTGCTATATCAGACAAAAATCCCTAGTAATGGACAGCGTTTCAAGTCAAACTGCAAGACAGGTTCACTGGATTTACAGGTTCATGTTAATATACAAAACACTGGAGAGCAACAATGAAATTGTAAGTTGCTGCAACGTTATACATATTAAATAAAAAAGTTGCTCAACAAAATGCTAAACAACTGAAAACCTGATTTGTACATTGAAGGCTCTACACTTCTACAGCCAGTCAACCAAACATATGATATTGAAGGCTCTAACAGCCAGCCAGTCACCCAAACATATGATATTCAGAATCTGCACAAATCCCAAAATTACATTTTTTTATTGTAATTCTTTTCTTATTTGATTTGTATTATTCTTATTGTTATTTTGATATTTATAAAACAATTATAAACAATGAAACGCAAACAATGCAAAGGATCAGTTCTTTCACAAGCTCTGGTTAGTCATTGGTAATAATAATGAGGTGTTAGGCAATGACAAAAGCAATTGTGGGTTTGGGACTTGCCAAGGTCTCTGCACAGCAGAATCTTGTCACATCCATATATGTATCTCAATATGATACTTTAAATCAAGCAATGGGTCATTTGCAGTGGTTACATTGCTCATCCAGAGTTGGCAGGATCTCCAATTGATTCTAAAACCTAATCATATCTGGTGAAGCAATAACTGATGCTTGCTACTTGCTGTTTGAATAAACACAAAATGTGCAAAACATATTAATTATTGTTATAAAAACACATTATTACAAACATTTTCACATGTGCACAAGACCACACAGAAATGCGAATCTGCGGCAAAGAGCCATTACCGGTAGTTATCCAAATATTTATAAGCCAAAGAGAAATAGTGAAATACAAATAGTTAGTTAACGGGTCTTCTCTTTTAAGTGGTGGCTCTCATATGGCAGATGGCTGGTCTTAAATCAGAGTTGCCGAATCTCAGACCCAGCGGGATATCACTGAATATAACCAATGGTAGCATGTCACACTTGGGTACTTCATGCCACAGGTGGTTCATTCTCCTCTACGTACAGATAAACTAAACAGTGTAAACCAACCGGAGAATTGATCATGTACCGACCACAGGCATTAATGAATGCAAGCATAATTACACCAAGCCGGTGTAATTATGCTTGCATTCATTAACGCCTGTGGTCAGTACATGATCAATTCTCCGGCAGGAGTTATTTCTTCATCACGTGTTTTATTGTTATCCACAAAAACAAGTCTATTCAGCAAACACAAATAGACAATAAATGTTTTAGATGAATTTCATTGTTCAAGATCTACTGTAAATCTCATACTTTTGGTAAAGGAGAACATAGTCATGAACCACGAAGCCACCACAACTTGACACGAGTTATTTAAAAGTGCAATGTTAAAATTAGGCTGTTATTCCCTGAGAACTATTTTAACATTCAATTTCAATGCCTACTTAAGAGTCTTAGAGTAGCATAATAACACAATAAGTGGCAGCGCTGCCATAACATCCACAGAAAAAGACTAGTCACTTCCTGTTTCAAACCCTGACCAGGATAAGCTGACAGACATCACAAAAACTTACAAAACAATATTAGATGTCTTCTAAGTAGTATTGAAAATCTGAATGTATCAATAATAACAAAAGCTTTCCTGCAAAAATAATTTTTAAAAAGTTACGAGTTCTTACGGCGTTTCCTATTTTCAAGTTTTGAAAATAATTATACAGAGCAAATCAAACTATGACAAATAGTGAAAGTGACAACCAGCTACGCATTTTCCCAATTTTAAAATCTGTTTGTCAATATATAAGTTAGTTTACTACAGGCTACAGTTCAAGGACCTGGAGCCCAACGTTCATTTGCAGCTCAATACAACTGGAAGCCAGCACTGTAAGGAAATTCCAATGTATTATGAAAATGAAAAATGATTCATTTCCCATTATGATACATTTGGATACATGGATGGAATTGGGTCAACAGCATATTAAAGAACTGCACACTGGCCAGGCTATGCAGTGCTGTGTGGACAGAAATTTTATCAGAATGCCATGTTTCTTTTATGATTAGTTTAAATAATACAGGCAAGTCTAAAAAAGTTCATAAAAAGTGCATTATTTCAAGCAAACAAGATCACAAAATGGACTGAAATAAGTCTATAGATTACTAAACTTATCTTCAGCCTAGATAGTTAAGTTTAACGCTTCCTAAATACATTCCTTGTAAAAGTAGCATTTTCTATGTGATATAAAATTCAAATATTTTAATCCACAGACTACCTGAATAATTTGAATTGCTTAATTTCTTCCTAAACCATTTTTAGGGTTCTGACTAGAATTTTGGAAAACCACAAAATTCAGAAATATGCAGATGAACTTTCAATTTACCAGGATAAGTTGATCAAAAAATTTCATTTACTCACATATTGAAAAGTAATGTAGAAAATGGCAATTATTAAATAAGAAAAAAAGACAATTATCAATTAGATGAAGCATTTCAATTCCATCACAGAGGCTTCACTTTCCATTGTATTCCTGATATTTATTACACAGATATTACTGCTCAAAGATTTGCCACTTATTATATATAACTTTATAATTTTGCAGAATGTACATTCACAAAATCTACTCCAAAAAACTGCCCATTACAAGTTTTCTGCCAGTTATATAATTATTCTCAAGCGCCAGCTACAGCTCATCAGTCAAATTCACTTCAAAAGTCATAATTTGCAGGTAAGCCATAAAATTGGCTTTTGTAGCTCAAACATAGTCGAAAAACAAACTTCAATCAATCGTCACCTCCTCAAACGGAGGGCAAACTAATTGTTGTTGTCGCTACCTGAAACTTTATCTTCAAAACTGTCCGTTTCCGTCACAAGGGCGCGCTCCAGTATGACGCGTCCCTCTTTGTAGCGTTGTGTTTCTTCAGTGGCAAACTCGTAAATCCAGCCGAGCTTGGCATCACAGTTTTTGCATGAGACGTCGCGAACCATGTGGCGACCTGTCAACATAACCCGATCCTGAACCTCGCTGAAGCACAGGTTGACAACCCGGTTGAAGAGAAATGCCCGTCCAGTGGCGCCTGTGAAGCGGGTCGAGATCAGTTCTGTGCGATTGGTCAGCGGAGTCTCACAGTTGGCACACAGAAAGAGCCTTGCGCCTCCAAGGTGACTCAAGAATATGCGTCCCATGGCTTGAAATCACGTCTCCTAAACAGCAGCACATCAAACATAATGTAATTTTGCAGCACTCCTGATAGGTGCTTTAAAGATTCAACATAAGCCATAGCATAATGAGAATAGATAAGTTTTTAATTTTGATTTAAATTGAGCA
This sequence comes from Aporrectodea caliginosa, assembly GCA_020284085.1. Lineage (NCBI taxonomy): Eukaryota > Metazoa > Annelida > Clitellata > Crassiclitellata > Lumbricidae > Aporrectodea > Aporrectodea caliginosa. Next base: position 857,644 of record JACEVL010000491.1, on the reverse strand, counting down.
GCAGATGAGCAATGATGGATTGTAAATATGGGAGACTGTTCCATGAACAGTAAAGTCCTCGCATAGCTGATCAGTCATCCAGACTTGAAGCAGAACATGGCACAACCATGGATGCAATATATGAGGGGGAGGTTCCAGAATGGATATGATACACGAGGAGAGAGATTTTGAAAGTGATATGGGCGCAAATGGGATGCCAGTGTAGTTGTTGAAGAGATTGTGTGATTTGATGTCTAGGGCCAAGACCTTTTATTAGGCGAGCGGCGGCGTGCAGTACAGATGTTAAGAGGTTGCAGTGTCAAAGTCAGAAGACCAGATAGGATAGAGTCACAGTAATTGATGCAATGAAGGAAATGTGTTGAGTCATTTTTAGATCGCAGTCTAACAATACTCTAAGAATGCAAACCACTATCAGCATAGCTGGCCTTTCCAAAAGTGCAAAAGCTTTGCTGGCAAATGTATTCTTATCTTAAAATCTTGGAAAACAGTATATTATGTGCATTCTGCTGTTGTGCATGAACAGAACTATGTCTGTAGATCCGGATGAGTTGGAAGACAATGAAATACATATAAAAAAACTTCGAGAACATGTGGATACTTTCAAAAAAAGATACAAAACAGAAATTTGGCCCAAGTCATGATATTTGCCAATTGATGTCTCTATACAAGTTCATCTGAAGAAACACATTTCATTGTAAAAATATTTTATCAAACAGTCTTATATGTAGGCCTATATATTAGAAAAAAGCAGGATGGCCATATTTTTTCATGCAATAGAAATTTCATTTAGAAATTGGTAATCATAAACTCCAAACTTATAAAGCACCACTCAAAAGCCAAGCGCAGGGAACCAGCTTATTCACGAATGCTGCATCGAGTCAGAGGGGTTGTCCAAAGGATAGTCAGAAGGATTGATAGTGAAGGAACCAAAAAATGTGCAGAATTGGAGGTGGAAGATCTTTCCAGAGACGTTGTGCAGCGTTGGATATGGCTTGGTTAGAAAACTTGAGATGAGTAGTAACCGAGGCAGTGATGTGGGTCTCGAGCCGTGGTCTTGGTCTCGAGACCAAAAAAGTGCAGAATTGGTCTTGGAATGTACCGGTCTTGGTCTTGAAAGGTGTGGTCTTGGTCTTAAAGGTGTGGTCTTGGGCATCTGGTCTCGGTCATTCGCCTTTGGTCGTGGCCATTGCACCTTTTGGTTTGGCCTTTGGCGGGAACAAGAGTGGAGTATTTGTTAAATGTTGTCGATATTTCCGGTTATTCAGGGATTACTGGGATAGCTTCGAATTCATGCGACGACCCGCCAAGGATAAAGCAAGAGAGGACCTCGTTGTTCGCTTCTTATCAGAAGAGACAAGAAAACGTTGAGACACAGTTACATCTGACTTCTGGTGCTTTAGTGACTAGTTAGCCTTACACTGATGCAGTTTCTTTAGATAAGGTCAGTAGTCGGGCAAGCATTGGAAATCAGGTATATGGTGGGGAATTTTTCTCTACTGGCAAAATTTTTTTATTCCGCAATACCTGCGCCTGTTGAGAGTGTGTTTAGCTGTAGTGTGCTCTTCATGAGACTTGGGGACAAAAACTATAAATATCATAAGCATCTTATTTGAATTATGGGAATATGTAACACTATAATTGAGAATTGCGTTTATGGTCTTGAGGCGTAGGCATTGGTTCTGGACAATGCGGTCTTGGTCTTGAACCACACAGTCTTGGTCTCGGTCTTGGAATTTTGGTCTCGTGCACAACACTGTGACCGGAGGTCGAGAAAGAGTGAGAACGGAGGATGATCGGGTAGAGCGGGTTGGCTCGATGGTGAAGAGTTCACGAAGATATCTGGGCTGGGAGTATTATAAGGCATTGTAGGTTAGCATGAGGACTTTGAAGTGGATTCGCTCTGGGATTTTTTGCCAATGGAGTGATTTGAGGATGGGAGTGATGTGATAATGCTTGCGCGTCCTGCAACAGCTCTGCCATGGCTAGCGAGTTTTAGATAAGCTGCAGATGCTTGAGTTGTGTGGATTCAAGGCTGAGGCTGATTACTTGTATACCTATTTGCGAACCTCTGTGTTGCACTCGTAGCGCTCTATTGTTTCGCAATCTACGCCGATCGTCGAGTAAACAATATGGCCGCCTAGATTGCGACAGAACAAGGCGTTGCGAGTGCACACAAAAATCAAATGTGTGTAAGCGGCTCAAAATTTAGTTTTACCTTTCATTATACTATATTAGTTTTAATCCTAAAAGCAGTTAACGATGTTTGAAATTGTTGCGGAACATAAACTCGTGTTACATCTGAACGACTGCAACGCATTTTACAGACAAACCATTCTGCTGTTTAAATGAGCAAAATAATTTTCTATCACTGTGACGTTTCAAGTCCTCTGTGGCAAAGGAATATAAATGCAGTGCATAAACTACACACATAATTGGAACAAAACTGTCAGTTACGCAAAGAAAGGTAAAAGATGTATTTTGAAGTCGAGTGCGCCCATCTGGTCCGTAACGATAAGGTCAGAACAATGTCAGCACAGTTTACTAACTGCTTCTAGCTTCAAAAAACCAATAATTTATCACATCTAACCCACCAGGACCAGAAAAATCTATGTTTGGCTGATGTTTTCTTTCCGAATACGTGAACAAAGTCGAAGAATTGAACGGCGAAATGCAACGAAACGCAAACAATAACAACGACGCCACCAACAACAACAGGATGCCTGCTGACTGACGATCTATTATTCGTCATCGTTGTCACGTGGTAAATAGGTCATCGAAAATGGGTCATTGAGCATGCGCATACGGCAAGACATTAAAGGTAACGCAAAATATGCGTTATCGTAAACTCGTGAATCCTCAAGCGCCACTCTAAGAAGTAAAGTAAGTAAGTAAGTATAGCCGTGCCTATTTAAAGCACAAGACACCAGATTTTTGCTAAATGTAGATTACACGTTTTCATAACATAGCGGTCGTATGGCCTCGATCCTGCTAATATTTCAATAAATTGATCGGTGAGATCCTCACTGCCAGTTTGATGTAGGCCTACCCGTGTCCGGACAATGTTAGGCTAACACGAGATTTAAATCTGTGATCTAAGTCAGTATCTGGAGGTGAACCGCCATCCGCACGTTCTCTTACACAGAGTTGCATGGGATGCAGCCAACTGGACCAGTAGCATAGGCTACTACAGCTGGGTGAAATTCCTCAGAACCCCGCCCCAAGCAGGTCACAGAGGCTTGTACGGGCTATGCACATCCATCAGCAGCAGTAGAAGTAGCAGTATTTTCAAAGATCATTAGCGTCACCCTCCTCCTTTATACAGGCTTGGAACTGGCACTGCGTGGCACTAAGGCACGTATACTTCAGTGGCGGAGTTTGCTCATCCAGTCTTTGACGGGCCACTCTTAAGAGCTTAAGAGGTGTAGGCTACATGTAGCCTATATTGTGGGTTCAGCAGCTCACCACTGATGTGGTATAAGAGCATCGAATTTTAAAATAGATGCTCCGATCTCAAAAGTAGCCTACATTGACTGCTGAACTATGTAGTAGGCTAGTAAGATCTTTAACGACGTCCGACGTAAAGAAAAACTTCTATTAAAAGTTGACGTCCATTGATTTCGTAGATCTCATGGATGACGTGACGTCATCATGACGTCCATAGATCTCTTCCCTACATTCTGCTTGTTATCGACAATTTTGTAGCATGGGGCCACAAAGCAGCCACGGCTGAATGATGCAGCAGAAGCCCTCGAACGATTGCGTGAACCTGTATCCTAGATTCCATGCAGGGGCGCTGGTCCAGGTATGCGTATACACGGCTAGATCGGATGACGAGACATGCATGTTTCCGTGACCACCAACTCCACCAACACTTCCAAGTGACTGGCTACGATCGTGTCCACAACGGAAAAGTAGGCCTATACACCTATAGTCCTATACCTGTTCCTCAGCGATTTAATGCTCCAGCTACTGCTAGCGCGTGGACCTTAATTGCCGTGACGTCCATTCAAACGAGCAGCCATGGTGACGAATATAATTATCACCATGATCAATTCATTTATAAATGAGCAGGATCGATGCCGCACGCTCGCTGTTTAAAAACGTTTACATTTGTATACCCTATTTACATTTACATTGGCTGACCCCTTCGCTGGGATGGATTAATTCCAGCCTGAAGGAGAAATATATTTGTATTTACATTTACAACTTTGAACTTGCTTGAAAACGGACTAAGCTTATTGTCGGAGGACACACATCAGGAGGTGATGATGAACGTGCCAACACTGGTAGCCTACGTTTGTAAATATTCGAAAGAGACTGGTTTAACGTTTAACAAAGAGCAGAATAACTCAGTTTATAAAAGAAAAACTGACATAGGCCTACTGAGTCAAACTGCATATGTTTATACACTGAGAAATGCACCGGAACTTTGCGCTTCTTGCGGAATGGATAATTGTGATTTGACACAGCAATTGTGATGAGCTGATGCCTTATTGTGATTAGCTTGGAAGTATAGTGCCTCAGACTGCTTGAGTTTACGAAACAACGGTTATAATTTTAGACTACAGGAGAAAGTTCTCCAAGATCCAATAATTAAAGTTGAAATTCTGACAAAAGATCAGCCAAAGATTGTTGCTTTCTATAGGCTGCGGCGTGCAACAGTCTGTGAAGACAACACGCGAAATTTGCCTACAGTACTGTACGTGATTAATTTGCAGGGTAAAGCCTTCCATAGTTTCATTTTCTGCTGCATTCAGGCAAGAACTAGGCCTATATAATATATTATAAGTAAGTACATCATGTGTGGCTTGTTCGTTTAGTCACCTCAGTGAAACATCCGTTTTGTTGGATTAGAAGCAAGGACTAAAGTGTTATTTTACTTTTATAATTATAACAATCTTAACGTGCGTATAGTTTATGTTTAACTACAGAGTCGTAACGAAGTTGATTACCGTCTCCTTCCTTCTTTACCTAATCTTTGGACTGGCTCCACACGAACACGGCAGTGATCGACGGAGTTCAGTCTTAACGTGGTTGTCGTACATCTGATAGGCTATAGCCAAGCGTTATTTTTAAAAGCTTAGCACAAGTAATGACAATGGGCTCGAAGTCTTGATAGAGATTTCAATTGTTTACAAATTGATATGACGACCACGGAAGAATTTGGCCGGAGACCATCAGAGATGACTTGAGGTGCTTGATCCGTCTTGGGACAAAGCTGGACGATCGGCGATGGACAGAGAAGACGAATAGAGAAGCCGCGATGTTCGATCTGCAGTCTGCAGACTTGGACAGGTCACAGGAAGGACTATTGTAAAGTACTAAGTACGTACTAAGTAATTATTAAGTAAGTACTAAGTAAATACTAAGTAAGTACTAAGTAAGTACGAAGTAAATACAAAGTTAGTACTAAGTACTCTAAGCTTACGAAGTAAATATTAAGTAAGTACTAAGTACCGTAAGTACAAAGTAATTATTAAGTAAGTACTGAGTAAGTACTAAGTAAATACTAAGTAAGTACGAAGTAAATACTAAGTAAATACTAAGTAAGTGCTAACCACCACAGATCTGAGCGGCAATAAGCCAACAACGGTCAACTTAGGTAGGGACCGTAAGGGACTGTGAACTGCAACAGGTTATCAGTGAAAATGAGAGCAATGGGACAGACATGTATGTTTGTGGCACGGCTACACTGCTCTACGTATTTAGACAGACAGGAAGAGAACGATATAAGAAGTGCGTGTTCTTCATTGTTTGCAGCAACAGACTTACATGGAAAAGTATACAGGAGACCCAAAAGAGGAATATACCCGAACGATTCACAGAATCAGTTAGACAGATAGTCAGGCAGACAAACACGCACACATAGACAGATAGTCAGGCAGACAAACACGCACACATAGACGGATAGACAGGCAAACGAATGGACTGTCATCTGCGAATCGACTTGTAAGCTGTCGATGTAAGCTGACTGACATGCTGCACTGACTGATGAACTGCAACAGGTTTCGATGGCAGTTGCGCTTGGGGCAATGGCGACACGGGCCCCTAAAGAAGAGACAAGTGACACTTAATTCTGCATCATTCACATCAAACGTATTTACATATCATGCAATAATAGCATCAGTTTATTTTTATATACACAGGCCTATAATTATAATGTATAAAGACCTAGAACTCTTGGTCGTATACATTTCGACAACATAGTTGGTCTCGCTGCGTCCCACGCATTGCCAAACGGTCAAGCTGTTAACCGTATAACGTATACGCCAATGTCCTTTTAACGAGGAGGTCGACTGTTTCCGCGTTTCACACTGGCCAGGTCAATATTAATTAAGGTCATTAGTTAATTAGAATGTGATCGCCTCAGTTGATCTTTTCCTGTTTAATTGCGGCCTGAAGTAGGACTGGACTGACGGACTTTGTGCGAGACCGGCTCCGTATTGACGTTCCCCCGTTGAGGGCGAGGGCTCCGTGGGCCGAGGCCCCTGGGTCGTTGCCCGCTCCCGCCAGGGAACAGATGTCGGCCCCATCGTCCGGTGAATGTCGGGCTAGTCTGGCTACGGCTGCTGAGGCTGACGAGAAAGAAGAGGATGCTGATGATGAGGTTGGAGCACCAGCGGCGATGGGTGCTCTGCCGCAGACGCGATGGTGGCTCTCCCAGTGACGGTGCTGGCAGAAGGCACCGCAGTAGCGAGCGATGTTGCATCCGCTGCACGTCTGGCTGGCGATACGACCACAGTTCCAACAATTCTACAAAGGACAAAAAGACAAGACAATGGGTTATCCTTTGTCATTAAACTCTTACAACGTGCATACATTGCATAGTCCACGGCAGGAGGTAGAACGGGGACGGGATACAGGAAATTGTGGATGGCAGGATTCACGATGAAATGGAATATTGACTGAATGGATAGATGAGAAGAATAAAGAGGATGGATGAATAATTGGATAACATTTTATGGATCAGCTGAATAAAGAAAAGATTGGATGGACGGATAGGAAGAAATGGCAGACAGACAGACAGGCAGACAGACAGACAGACAGACAGACAGACAGACAAACAGGCAGACAGACAGGCACACACACAGGAAGGCAGTCAAACGGACAGACATACAGACAGACAATCAGACGGGCAGGTAGGCAGACAGACAGACAGAGTCGGACCTCATCGGAGTCCTCCTGTTTGCTGAGTAGATGTGTGACTTCGTCTCTGGTCTTCCTTCGTACTTCTTCGAGCGTCTGTTCCATCTTCATCCGATCAACGGCTAGCATCTCCCGCGCCTTCGTCTCCGATGCAGCCACCGCCTTCTGCAACTCCACCAACGCCTGACGACGGAAGTCCTTCACAGACTCCTCTGTTGTCGTTAACAAACAAACAAATAGATAAATAAACAAATAAATACGCAATTAACTAACAATTAAATACGTAAACTTGAGGACGTTAGTAGCCTACGTCAGTAATATAATGCAATGTACAGCGATGTTTGAGAAAAATAAATAAATACGTATTTAATTAACAATTAAATAAATTTTAGGACGTTAGCGCCTCTGATTAGTTTCTTGAATGGGCGCTATACCAATGTTCGATATGAATGAATAAATTAATGAATGAATGAATAATGTATTGTAAAGCGATGTAATGGCAAAAATTTATTTATACAACCAGATAACCTAAGCTAAGCGGGTGAGTAAGCAAGTGAGTGAGAGAGTAAGCGAGTGAATAAATGAATGAATGAGTAGGTAAGTAGATAAACGAGTTAGCGAATGATTAAGTAAACGAACAATTGTAATCAATCATTGAACAGTAAAAGAAGAAATAAGTAATCGAAATGATAAGCGAGACATTTTTCAATCGATCGATCGATCTATTGATTGATTGATTGACATCGCACCTGCCCTTCGGTAGGCCTCGACCCTTTGTTCCTCCGTCTGCTGGTAGTCGTGGTGAGAGAGAAGGTCCGTGACGTATCTCTTGATGTCCAGCTGTCCAGCCAATCCATCGACCGTCCGTCGGATCCTCGTCGTCAGATCCTCTCTGTTACGAACGCTTCTCTCCTGAAGGACGAGCAACGCCCTCTGACACTTATCCACCATTCCCATTATACACTGCAACAGCTGAACGAAAACACATTCCACATGTCTTCATCATAGTTATTGGCGTCATCATCATCATCATCATCATCATCATCATCATCATCATCATCATCATCATCATCATCATCATCATCATCATCATCATCATCATCATCATCATCATCATCATCATCACCATCATCATCATCATCATCATCATCATCATCATCATCATCATCATCATCGTCATCATCATCACCACCACCACCACCACCACCACCTCCACCATCGTGGTCTTCGTCATAATAAGCAAACAAAAGAACAAAATCTTATCAATTATGTTGTTAATCATCAATTAGAACCATCTTCATATTAATCATCACAAACATCATGACCATATGAACATGACCATCATGTCGTCATCCTCATTAGCAACAGCAGCAGCAGAATCAGCACCAGCAGCAGCATCTTACGTGTTCGACGTGTTTCCATTCATCGTCTCCTCGGTCGAATGGATCCGGATGATAGGTCGTTCTTGTATGGCAGTCTGAACAGACAACACACAAGGCAACAATTGCAACATATAGACAACGCATAGATAACAAAAGCACATTACGTGTACAACACAGTCATAGACAACACGTGCACATTGAGGGTGCATCACTACTTGTAAACTCACAAAAGGCGCTATAGAAATAATCCGTTAAAATTGCAGTATCAAGTGAACCCATGGAAGCCTGTAAAGTGAGGAACGTTGGATAATGCAACTTACAGTCATCGTTATTATTACTATAATGTATTTATTAAGCGCCAGTACGAAATGACGAAGCATCAATCGATGGCGCTGAGCAATTGCGAATGATGGACTTGCCCAAGGTCTCTACACATGTAACCGTCTCAAGGGAGGATCGAACCCGTACTCTGCTCATTACAAGACGAGCGCTCAACTAATCGGCTACCCTGTCCCTAAACGCTTATAATTGATGTAGGGACAAAATGACCCAAGATGCAGGCTCTCCGTCTGAAGATTGTCATTGCCTTCAGCATCACGAATATTAGTTATTTATTGATGATCATGACACACTTTCAGATACTCTCCCTCTATATCGATTAGCCAGTGATCGATGTAGCGTCAAGTAGACATCGCTCAGTGCGCTATAGAAATGCCGAGATACATGCATAGTTGCATACATTAGAACTTGTCCCTGCCAGTACGTCCCTGGGCATTAGATGTGTTCCATATGGACTCCATAGGGGTTCCATATGAGAATACGGGTTCTGTATACAGTTTACATGTGGCAATGTTGACAAGGATGAGGCCTACGAAAAAGGACGTAGACGATGAGGAATTCTTCTGATCTGCATCTGTTTTCACTCAAAGGTGATATTCGTGAGAATTCACTTGAGATCATTCATTTCAGAAGCATGCCTCTACTAATGACGTCCACAGTTAAATAGGCCGTCTGCCAATTGCCGCCCTTACGACTTAATTAACCGCCAGTTATAGTTTAGCTTCTGCAGCGTCTAAACGCCGCATCCTACACATGCATATTTATAGATACTCGAACACATGCTCTGGATATTGGAAACGCAATGACACACAGTTAACATCTGTCTTTCTTCGACCTAAGTTGAACGTCAACAAAACAGAGGCCAAGAACTTTCTGGTCCCCTATAAACATTAAATATTTTTATCAGGGCTTAAGCTAACCAAGGAGGTCTAAACACAATCAAGGATCCATTTGTTCGCACCCACAGCCGCAAAAGGCCTGGCCTCAGGAACGATGATGATGATGATGGTGGTGGTGGTGATGATGAGGATGTTGTTGTTGATGAAAATGATGATGATGATGATGATGTTGTTGCTAATGATGATAATGATGTTGTTGGTTGTTGTTGTTGATGTTGTTGATGATGCTTATGTTGGCAATGATGCTGATGATGCTGATGATGAGTATGATAATGATGATGGTAGTGGTAGTGATGATGAATTTGTTGACTTATTATACTGACTGTAGTTGGAGAAATATCGTTCCCTGTCTCGCTGGATTCGATCCCTGTCCAGCTGGTCAGCTAGTAGACGGGCGGCACTGACGTCCTGCAGAAGGATCGGTCGACTTCCGGTCAGTCCAAGGCCAAACGGAAACGACTCCATTCGCACGTATCCGCCGGCATCCGACGGATGGTCAGCGAGCAGTGGACTGCTACGTGTGCGAGGGCGCTTCGGGGCGGGGCTGGAGTCCTCCGGGTGGCTGTCCAGGCTGTAGCTGGCCCCGTGCTTCCTGTTGATTGAGAACAACCGATTAGTCATTGGAATGTTCATCATCACAATCGTCAGCAGCATCATCACAACCACCATTGTCATCACCCTCGTGATCACCAGCATCATCATCACCACAGTCGTTATAATCAAGATGGCCGATTGGTTAGAGCGCTCGTCCAGTAACGCGTATACAGCGCGGGTTCGATCCTCGTCCGAGGCAGTTACTGCACAGGGACCTTGAGCAAGTCCTTTGCGCCCAATTGTTCTGCTATATAATTGCATCTGTGATCGTATGGTCGCGTGTGCTCTTCGGAAATTTGGTGGAAGGAGGGCAAGATCAAAGTACAGTTGTATTGTATTGTATAAAACCGCCATTGCCGCTCCCACCACTACCACCATGATTATCATCATCCAAACACCGCTACCACCTGCACCATTATCATCACCACACTACTACCATCATCTTCATCAGCAACACATCATCATCACCGCCACCACCACCAACAACTTCATTGTCGTCGTCGTCGTCGTCATCATCATCATCATCGTCGTCATCATCATCATCATCATCATCGTCATCATCATCATCATCATCGTCGTCGTCGTCGTCGTTGTTGTTGTAATCGCTGTCTGTTGTGATTGTCAGAGTCTTAAGTAGATGTCAGCAGATGTGCGTCGAGTAACAATAGAAACGGGATACAGTGACGATCACAGTTCTACCACCCGTCGTCGTCGTTACCTGTCCGGGTGTCGCCTTTTACCCAAAGGCTCGTGAAGTGGTAGAGCGGTCGACGGACAGTTGCCACCGCTGGCAGCCGAGGGGCTGATGGACGAAGCGTTGTGGTCATCCGTGTGGAATATGAGATGCTCGTTCTTGGCGAGGAATTGATGTGGAGAGAGGCGACACAGCTCAGCCTGGTCCTGCAACTCCTGCTGAAGAATCGGCAGACTCGACTACAACACCATCAACAAAAACAAGTTAAGAACAACATCAAAAACAATATTGATTTGATCAATAGGAACTGCATGATCAATAACGATATGATTAATAAAAACAATATGATCAACAATATCAGTAATTATTGTATTGATATGATCAATGAAAACTGTGATAAATTAGCAATAAGGTCGACAATGATAATTATGATTAACAAAACACTGTGATCAACAATATCAATAACTAATATACTAATATGATCAATAAAAGCTGTGTGATAAATTAGCAATAAGGTCAACTTCGATATGATTAATCTAACAATGTGATCAACAATATCAATAACCTCTCAATTATGCCGAACATACAAAAGTAATCGACATGATGATGAATTTTATCCCTCTTGTTACGCACTCTTACGGCGAATGGAGAAATTGCATAAACAGGTATTGTATTGTATTTGATCATTTTAAAGCGCTTCTCATAGCATAAGCCTTTCAGAAGCGCTCCCAGTGCGAGGTATTCCGAGAGAAAAGGAAGGTTCTAAGATGAGAGAAAGAGGTAGAGATGCTACCAGAGAGGATTGTAGAGCGTAGAGAAGAAGTAGCGATGGCCATGTGAAGGGACTTTCCACTTTCCTAGTAATTGCAAATTCATACAGCGCCACGTCAAGAGAGACTCATCAAAGGAAAGAAGCCGTCAAAAGCAGACGTTCTTCGGTACTTAAAGCTGAGAACCGTTGAATTAACTCTACAGTTAACTTTATAAACGGTATGAATTACCTTTAGAAACTGTATGAATTACCTCTAGAAACGGTATGAGTTACCTTTAGAAACGGTATGAATTACCTTTAGAAACGGTATGAATTACCTTTAGAAACGATATGAATTACCTTTCGAAACGGTATGAATTACCTTTAGAAACGGTATGAATTACCTTTAGAAACGGTATGAATTATCTTTAGAAACGGTATGAATTACCTTTAGAAACGGTATGAATTACCTTTAGAAACGGTATGAATTACCTTTAGAAACGGTATGAATTACCTTTAGAAACGGTATGAATTACCTTTAGAAACGGTATGAATTACCTTTAGAAACGGTATGAATTACCTTTAGAAACGGTATGAATTACCTTTAGAAACGGTATGACGAACGGTCTGAGAGGAAAGTTCGTCGCTCGGTGGAGCTTTTCATGAAATTCTTCGATGCTTATTTTATTATTCTGCAAAAAGTCAATTTAACTCAGTATTACATACACAGATGCATATTTAGATCAGTACATAGATGCAGAAATACAAAGACACCAGCAGTACACACAATGATAGGCAGCAACACCGGGAAGGTTTTTGAAGTTTCGTTAAAGGATAGAGTTAGAAAGATTAGGAAATAGTTGGACGTGAGTAATAGTATCCACACTCTACAGTTGCAACTTTTAACGATGTTCAAGCGTTCATGACTGCATAAAGCTAAGACAAAGCGTTTACGGCCTAAAGGTACGAGAGAGGAAGAAAGAGAGAGAGAGAGAGACATACATACATGCATACATACAAACATACATACATACATAGTATGTATGCATACATACATACATACATACATACATACATACATACATACATACATACATACATACATACATACATACATACATACATACATACATACATACATACATACATACATATGCATACATACATACATACATACATACATACATACATACATACATACATACATACATACATGCTTACATACAGACATACATGCATACCTACATACAGACAGACTGATAAACGCTGCCAAAAGACATAAAATGAAAGAATGCAGGACTCATTTGAAGTCGAGTGATGTGCGGAGACAGACTTACGCATACTTAAGACATAGGCACAGAGACAGCCACGCCTACAGACAAACATGTGAGAACGGCACGTCCAACACGCTAAAACACACACAGACATGAAGAGCAGCACTACGTTGTATATGTATAGCAGAAAGAAGCACACAGACAGACAGACAGACACGGGTGGATGGAGAAAGAGAGACAAAGGCAAAGAGTGAAAGTGGAGGAAGAGGGAGTGCAAAATGAAACAGAGAATCGAGAGAAGATATAGAGAAAAGCGAAGCGACAGAATGGTAGACAAAGAGACAGACAGACAGACAGACAGACAGACAGACAGACAGACAGACAGAGAGGAAGAAGGGGAGACGCACAAGGATTGAGAGACAGATAGAGAAAGAGAATCGTGATACGCAAACACTTAAAACGAGAGCCAGAACGAAAATAATAGTGAGAACGACACAGACATGTATATATACATATTATACACATATATGTGTGTGTATATATATATATAAATTATATATATATGGGAAGGAGAGAGACACACAGGTACAGAGAGACAGAGAGAAAGAGACACAGAGGAGAGAGCCGAGATACGTAAACACTTACAACGAGAGCCAGAACGAGATTGCGCACAAGTTCTCCGATCTCTGGCGAGATGTCGGAGCCGAGGTGATGGATTGTCTTCAGGAATCGTTTCAATTTACTCAGCTGCTTCGTCGGCGACGTGGGAGAGTCCTGACCGGAGGAGGACGTCGTCTCCTCAGCCACAGCAGCTGCCATCTGCTGCAGGGACCCTGGTGACGGAGTGGATGAGGCCGCCTTTCCAGATGAACTCCTACTCGCCTCTGGTCGGGACTCGAATTCCGACTTGGTCGACAATCGACTCACTTGACCATCTGCCGAACAGAAAATATTGTTCAGTGTACTCAATCTCCCTACACTGCTCAGTGGGTTTACTACTACCTCTGCTAATATCAGACAATCATGCCCCACGACGCTTACAATGTGGTGCATAATTATTGTGATGTGATGCATAATTTATGTGGCGCATTTTCCTGTGTCTATATATTCGGAGGCGCTGCCGAGTCAGTGCTGCTGACCGAGTCTCGATGAAGCAGTCTTTAATTTATGGTCTTAAGGCGTTTGGTTTAAACGTAAGGCAGAATGGATCAGAAGACCATTCCAGGCAGATGGTGCCACGGCAGAGACAACAACATTTCAACGGTACTAGCAAAAGGGAAAGACAGGAGGCAGGCCTCAGATAGCAGGGTCTTCAGAGAACGAAAGAGACAGACAGACAGACAGAGCGACATACGTATGAACGGATAAAAGTACTTAAATTTCGCTGTTTGAAAAATCAGTATTGGCAGCATTGTGGGTAAATTTCAGCCGCAGTGTCTGTCTGTCTGTCTGTCTGTCTGTGTGTCTGTCTGTCTGTCTGTCTGTCCAACATAATTCTACAAGTGAGTTACCTCTCCTCGACAGCGTCATCGTGTGTGCGAACGCTGTCATCTGTGGCTGCTCTACTCTATCGACGCAACTTGGTCCAGAGACTCTGAGCATAAATGCCATCTGTCAGCTTTCAATGGGAATCCGTTGGTTGGTTCCACGTGTGAGCGTGGACCCGCCACTGGTGACTCTTCTAGCTTACTGTGCATTATTTTGATAACTGATGTAATATTTTCGTTCGTCATGACATTTAACATCATAATAGGCTAGCGCAGAGAGCACCTCTGAGTAGAAGAGGTGCTATATAAATTCTCAGAATGAATGAATGAATTAAATTCGTTCAATATTTCTCCCGTTTTCTCAGTAATTATTTTGTTGCTTTGATATTTCTATCTATCCATCCTTTCTTCTTTATTTCTTCATCCGTTCGTCAATATCATATGTGCATAATTAAACACATACGTATGTACTTAAATTGACTAAGGCTAGTGGGGCATGTGGCTAGAACGGGCAGGTCAAAGTTCATGGGCGTCGGATGAGCCAGCGATGAGAGTTGCAGCAGCAGCAGCAGCAAGTGTTTATGTCAGGATGGCCCAGGGCATCTGACGAGAAGATGGAGGGGCTGCGGAGGAGGAGGAGGAATGCAGAGACGAGATCCGACGACGCAGGCGGAGGGAGTGAGAGCTAATTAGTGAACGGCGTAAACTGGAGTATCGGTTACCGCCCCTCTGCGTTTAGCGCGGCCTGAGAACGATTACTAAAAATAGCGCCCTCTACGGCGGAGACGGCGGCGCGAATGATGGCAAGCACCTGTCGAAGTGACAACTGTCAACGACAGCGGACGACATCCAACAGGTGTTATGGCCGGCACTGGAGACTTGGAGACAACCGGCAGACATCCGGGCTTCATCTCGCAGCCTCCTCCTCCGTCTGGCTCCTCCCCGTCCTCGTCGTCGTCGTCGTCCTCCTCTTTCGCTGCTTCCGGTCGTAGCTTTTCATCGACAGAGGGCGCAGACCGCCGCTGTCTTTTATCTGCAACGAAACCAAGAAGAGATTATTATCAACTGAAGAATACAGAAATGACAAGGAAACAACAGTGGAAAAGAAGGATTAAGTAATGTAGACTGTAGAGTAAGAAAATTCTAATTCTAATTCTAATTCTAATTCTAATAATTCTAATAATAATAATAATAATAATAATAATAATAATAATAATAATAATAATAATAATAATAATAATAATAATAATAATAATAATAATAATAATAATAATAATAATAATAATAATAATAATAATAATAATAATAATAATAATAATAATAATAATAATAATAATAATAATAATAATAATAATAATAATATGGAATCTAATCGAAGCAGGGAGGATTGGAGGAAGCTGGTCACGACGGTCGCTAGAGTTCAACGAACTGATGGCACAAGGTGACAAGGTGAATCGAGGTTCTCCATGAAAGTGATGATGTCAATCATAGCTAGTGGGCTGGGTTCATTCAGCTCTCTCATTATTATTATTATTATTATTATTATTATTATTATTATTATTATTATTATTATTATTATTATTATTATTATTATTATTATTATTATTATTATATTATTATTATTATTATTATTATATTGTTGTGTCGTTTCGTTCTCGGCTGAAAACTTACCTCTTTCAAATTGCTTATCCACCTTAGGCTGCTTCTCTGTCTCTTACGGACTGATCTTCTGGATGTTGACCTGATTACGGATTGTTTTGATGCGCCATCGGTTGATGCCTTGTGCATTAGACACCGGCGCAATAGAAGTTGCTAATTACATTACATTACATTATATTAGGGACATTACAAATGGTCGGTTTATAGACGGGCGTTTTGCAATGGTTCTCGCCCTTCTCGTTTTTTCGGTGGACAAAAGAGTGTGTTTCAAATTGTAACTGTAGGTCTAATGGCCCATTTCTGTAGCGCCTTTTCAAGAGGAACTTTTCTGAGGCATAGAGGCGCTTCTGATCGACAGCTGGATGTGATCATTAAGTCGTTTGATGGCGTCAGGATTAAATGACTGGAACATCCAATGATAGATGGGAATAGAAATTGACCATTAGACCGTAGCAACAGCAACAGCTTCAGAGGCAGGGCAGAGGCTGGACCTTATCATCCGAATGACCATTAGCAGCAAGAGGGATGCAGAAAACCATCTGCTCAGTGTCTGCGTTGACTTGCAGGGCGTTGTACTTCTCACCTCTGTCACAACAGATAATAAGGATAATAGGTCCGTGCCATCGAAGCTCACTGGTCATCTTTACTAATACGGACAGAAATTATTGGTGAATAATAGTTGTAAAAATTAGATCTATAATGTTGTTATTGCAGACTGCAATATTTGTATTTGTATTAGTATTAGTATTGCTACCAAAATAGCGTTTTATAATAACTGCAATTTGGAGTTATTATAAAACGCGAATGTGGTAGCAATACTAATACAAATACTATGTTTGCTTGCGGTTTAGGGGCCAATCTATTTGACCGTAGTCTCTCGTAGTCCGGTCGGAACACCTTGTGTTCGAGTTTCGTGCAGAGGCGCTATATAAATGTACATTTACTATTACGAAATAAATACTCACGGAAATATTGATTTAGATTAATTAAGTGACTCCTGGTCGAATTTGCAAAGAATTCCCCAAATCGGAAGGAAACGACTCGATCAAACTAACTCAGTTGGTTAAATTGACCAAACAGAAACGAAGATATCTAGTCTTTGAATTCTTCTTAGGAATCCGATCACTCAGCAGGTTTCTATTCGCGAGTATAATTCCTCCTTCACAGCACATTCGACCGACCTTTCTCGGTTTCCGAGCGTATCGCTTGGCTCCTAGTTTTCGAGTATCGTTCCGTTTCGAACACGGCACTTAGAAAGGAACTGTTCCTCGACTGCATGCAATCGGAGAGTATCGTCAGTGCGGGTGAGATCAGCTGCACGGACGGACGGACTGACGGACGGAGAGCCGTGATAAGCGAGACGACTTGGTCGGCGGAAGATAGGCGCCTTGCCCTGAACGGTGGGTCGAGGGCGCCGGCGGCGGCGTATTAGCAGGGCGAACGGGTCTGTCAATGTGAATCGTATATTGGCCTTGATTAGTGAAGCGATGAAAGTCTAACGAAAGACATACGGGCAGCTGACGAGAAGCAGAGTCGTCGGTCAGAGGAGAGGGAGATGTTATCGCGGCCGGGATCGCGGAGACAGCAATCTCAGAGTCTCAGCCTCCGCCGCCGTTGAGGAAAAGCAGGCACTGCCTCCACCGCCGCCGCCGCCGCAATCGAGATGCCAAGCCTCTGCCTCTCGTCAGCTGCTGCTGCTGCTGCTGCTGCCGAAGAGAATGAGGAGGAGGAGTAAAAGGAGGATGAAGATGAGGAGGAGGAGAGGAGAAAAGGCGCCTACGCTGCTGCTGCTGGTGCTGCTGGTGATGCCAGTGTTGCACATTGACGTCTGGAAGTTTTCTTGAAACGCTCATGCCCCGCGATGCTGTAACCCGCTAGCATCAGTAACAGCAACATCAGCAGCAGCAGCAGCAGCAGTAGCAGATGTTGATGAGGCCTGGGGTGATCTGGAACCGCCACTCTCCCTAACTCCCCCTCTCTCCTTCTCCCTCTGTGTCTGTGTCTCTCTCCATCCGTCTGTCTCTTCCCTTCCATCTGACTTAGACACTTGGCGATTAGCTGAAAAAAACGCCCGACCCCTTCCGTCCCTCCGTCCCTCCGACGGTGGAGCGCCACTTGGGCGCCGCGACTCTTCACCGTTTACCTTACGTTCAGAAGAACAGAACCACAACGGATTGAACGGATAAGAGAGACCAGTGGCAGTTTCACTGGCCAGACGCAAATTCCGCTCCACTGTATACACTCTCTCTGTCCGTCTACGTATGCCTCAATGTCTCTGAATGTCTCTCTGTCTCTCCACCTCTCCTTTCTTTCACCCGGCATCAAGGGTTGCAGCGGCGGTGGCAGAAGTCATTCCTTCTAAATGAATGATACGACACTCGATATTTCTGATATTCTACGCAAAACTTCTTAGTTTCAAAGTCCTGGACTCTTTCTATCGGTTGTTGGAAAGAGTTCGACTTCGTCTGGCGTCAAGAATGCCAACACATAAAACGGGTTTATGAATTAAACGATAAACAAATAAACGAAACTCAAAATAGTGTCACACTTTGCATATTCTGACGATATTCGTGTTGATGGCTGTCATCTCAACATCTGCCATCCATCTACGTCTATTTTAAGAACCAACTTACTTTTGGCCTATATTAAGATGCACTATATTAAGATGCACTATATTAAGATGCACTATATTAAGATGCACTACGATAAGATGCAGGCCTCTGCCTCAATTTAGACCATACGGCAAAGTAGAACAGCTGTCCCTTTTAAGCACGGTATACACGGTAGCCGAATAGATACAGCGCTCGGCCTGTAACGCGGAGAGTACGGGTTCGAACCACCAATCAGGCGGTCACTGTGTAGGGACCGTGAGCAAGTCATTCACTCACAGTTGCTCAGCGCCATCGATTTTCTGTTCTCTTTGGAAAGAGGGCAATATGAAGTACAGTTTATGCAACTGAATTGTAGTACGAAGTGTCGCGAGCCTCACATTTCTTAGCTTAAGGACATAAGGCCAGTCCTCTCCCTCGTCGTCTGATATTCCCACCGACGATTGTATGGTCAGTGTACTCATTTTGGAGCTGAGCTGGTTAAGGGCACAAGTGGATCAGAAGTCTGGAAACATCGTACAGTCCCGCAGGAGAGAGATTTAAATCTCGGTTTTACAGTCGAGCACTCTAACAACTTAGACTAACAGTACTATCAGGGACCTCAGTATGTTTGCAAGCACATGATTTTATTATTCTTTATTAATAAGATATCCGTATTTATTAAGCGTCAGTTTGCCTAGGACAATAAGGAATCAATCCAATCGACAGCGCGGAGGAACTGTGTCTAAAGGGTAACAATTGGGGGGGGGGGCTCAAACTCTACCACTCTGCGTTGCAGGGAGATCCCTCACACCAGTGGAACACACGCAAACTGCAGCTGAATGCAGCAGGGTTTGATTAAATCTTTTAACGGAGCCCCATCGCTACGTGATCCAATACAGTTGGTCGTCATAAAGCTTCTTCATAGCAGAGCATAACGGATGTTATGTACTTCGGCGTTATTAGATGACGCTGATTAGCGAAATTATAATGAGCCTGCCATATGGCGTGCACTTAATGAAATCCAATGACGACGACACGGACACATTTGCTGCCCATTTGTGGCGTATTTCCTCCAGGATTTGACGAAATTAACGCCGCACACATGCTTGCCACATGCTTTCAAAAGACCACCACAATCACCACCTCCACCACTACTCCCACCGCCACCCCACTACCGCCATCACCACCATCGTCATCATAGTCACATCATCATCGCACAACATCATCGTAGTCATCATCGTAAGCATATCATCGTCGTCGTCGTCATCATCATCATCATTATCGTCGTCGTCATCATCATCATATAAAAGTCATCATCATCATCATCATCATCATCATCATCATCATCATCATCATCATCATCATCATCATCATCATCATCATCATCATCATCATCATCATCATCATCATCATCATCATTGTATTCATACTCATAGTCATCATCATTACCACTACATCAATTATCGCCCTCTTATCATATTAAACTCGATATTAACTTTGACTAAATAGTAAATACATCTTCTTTGTTCGAGAAAGGACTCCACTACAGATGAACGTCCAAACACAACAAAGAGTGAAAGAGGCAGAGAGGTAACCCTATACATAATCTCACCCAAGTGACCCTGACCACGCCGCAGCCGCGTGAGGGGCAGATGGAGAGAGGGGGAAGATGAAGAAGTACTGGGAACATGACTAATGAAGACGGCTTAGGTTTCCTTATGCATTGGCTCACGTGCCGAGCGGGGCCTGTATCATTTTGCACTCTTCCTCGGTTCGAACGAGGAAGCGTCCGACTCGAAAAATACTACACTAAACAGATGCTCTAGATGACGGCTTATATACACAAACTAAATTGGATGATATCGATAACAACATCTCCTCTAAGTCTGTTTAATGCTCCCTTCTGTTGGCCCCTTTCCTCCACTTACGTCGTCCCTGCTCTGCTTGTCTATGGTAATAAAAGATACCTCGCGTCAGCTCTTACCCCTTCCGCCATCCTCGCTATGGTTCGCCATTCTACCACTTAACCGTTCAGAAATCGACCTGCCACGGAATTAAGAAGCCATTCGCCCTCACGGAATTCCAACATTGAATTTGCTCGGAGTATCAACTGCTGGATAGCACTAAAGGTATCATCGAGGGCAATCAATTTATATAGCGCAGGGTAGTTTCATCTAATAGGCGCGGACGTGGATGTCTGCTAGACTGTGTAGTGGTATGCAGGGCTGAGCTCTGGAGCAAGATATAAAACGCTCGCTCGTTTAAGAGCTGGAAGGCATCGATATGGTTAACCTCACGTCGCGTGGAGGGTTAAGTCTCTGCTCTTTTTTGTGTAGCGCCGAAGTTAGATTGCCCAGAAGGAGTCTGTAATCAAGAAGCATTTGAAGCGCTGGAGCACTTCTGGCTGAGAGGAGAAGGAGAAAGGTCTCTTACGCCAGATACCACCGTAGTCCCCGAGTTGAATCAAGCTTAAAAATACCAGTAGACAACTGCCTTGTTAGTGTGTCTGCCTGCTATGACTACTTATCTGTGTGCCTCCCCTTGCCTTCCTTTCTATCTCTCACTGGCTGTCTGTCTGTCTGTCTGTCTGTCTGTCTATGTATCTGTCTGCTTGCCTGTCTGTCTCTATGTCTGTCTGTCTGTCTGTCTGTCTGTCTGCCTGACTGTCTCTGTCTGTCTGCCTGTCTGCCTCTGTGTCTGTCTGCCTGCCTGTAGTTTCTGCCTGTGCCTATGCGTGTCTCACTGCCTGCCTGTCTGTGCCTGTGTCTGTCTGCCTGTCTGTGGTGTCTGTCAGTCAGTCTGCCATTGGTCTGACTCCGGCGCCTCTCTTTATCGTACGGGGTTTAGCCGTAGGGTCATTTACGTTCATCCTATAGTGTTATTCATGGCACACACGGCGGTGGAGGCAGTTGCCTGGCGATATACGTGCCATGTAGGAGCAGGGAGCAGGTTGAATCGTGAAATCCAAACACTTGAAGAATGTACAAGTTGAACTGTGGAGAGAGGACAAAAGCATTCGTCTAAATGTCACGACCTCAGAGAAAAGTTTCCAGTCATAAAAGATATAAAATGTCTTGTTAGTTGTTACTCTGTTTATCTCAAACGTATTTAGCGTCTTTCAGTCTAAAAATACGCAGAACATGGTATCTGATGAATCTATAGAGTTGGTCCTGTTAAAACTTGAAAGGAACTTACGGAGATCTTGGCAATAACAGAATTCAAACAGGTAACGAGTTCACCCGAGAAAGCAGAGTTTGAAGTACATTCTCTTTGATACTGTCAGATCTGGAGCACCCTTTGGTAATGTTTCTTAAAAAGACGCAATATAATGTACATTTACAAATAGCATGTAGAACCTTCACTATGAGCTAGACAGAATAATAATGGGGAAAGATAGGGTAATAAAATTATGCACATGGTACAACAAGTGAAAGCGTACGATGGTGAAACCTTAAGATAACCGCAAATATTCAGTAGACAAGAAAATAATACAGAAGACTAGATAAATAGGACGAGAGAGAGAGAGAGAGAGAGAGAGAGAGAGAGAGAGAGAGAGAGAGAGAGAGAGAGAGAGAGAGACACACACACACAGACACACAGACAGATAGACAGACAGACAGACAGAGAGATAGAGATACAAGGAAGTAACAGAGAAAAGACTATGAAGGGAAACTTCGCGATATAATTTTCATGCTGATTTTACACGATGTCTATTAGGCCATTGTAGCGCTAATTGCCATATTAGACAACTTCTCTGAATTAACCCTTCCAGCTTAACAACAAGAAGCCTGCGTATACGACACATGCTCCCAGTGTAACACAGGCTTCCTCTTACGAGTTCATCCAAGATAGCCAGCGATATTCAGATATTCCATATTCCCACATGGGACCTGTATAGACCCAAATGGGTTTCGCCGTGCAGTGCTCACGGGATGGGAAATAAGTTAATTCATTTCTTTCAACCGAAAGTCAACTGGAAGATTGAATCTCAGGTGACAGACTGATGCGTCATCAGCCAACATTCGCCAATCCCTTTCCCTTTGCTTACCCTCCTCTTCCTCGTCCTTCTCCCATTGTTTACCCTGCTACTATTCCTCCTGGACTCCCTCCTCTTCGTTTCTCCTCTAATTAGTCCTAGTTCTACCCTCCTCCCTCGTCATCGCAACCCTCTCAAAAGTTGGTCTTGCTGGCGGTCTTCTACCGGCCAAGAGTATAGATGTGACAGAGGCAAACACGATTATCACATCTCAAGGGCTGCTGCAGCTGGTGCTGCTGCTGCTGATGCAGGCAATCCGTCGGCCACCCCTCCCCTACACTCCCCCTGGCGACCAGCAACGCTGCTGGAAGCACCATCTGGGTAAAGCCCTCCATATGTCAGCTGCATCTGACACTGAAATCGAGCCAACTCAGTCATTCAGAAGCCCATCGATCTCCCTCTTCTTCTCCTCCTCCTCCTCCTCCTCCTCCTCCTCCTCCTCCTCCTCCTCCTCCCTCTTCTCCTTTCACTTTGTTTCTCTCCATCTGTGTTCTGTAGAAAGGTTTCGCTTGTCTCTCTCTATCTGTACTTGTAATTGTGAAACTGTACCATTGTGCCTGTGCTGCTACTCGTATTGTAGTTTTATTTGTATCTGTTTCTATATGCGCCAATCAGTCAGTTCAGCCAGCCAGCCAGCTAACCAGCCAGTCAGTCAGTCAGTCAGTCAGTCAGCCAGTAAGTCTGTCTGTCTGCCTGCCTGCGTGTCTGTTTCGTAATCACTCAGCTAATCTAGGACATTGATGCATTTGAAAATGTGTTGACGGGAGGGAGCGAATATAATTATTATTGAGGCTCGGAGTGAGACAATAAATATTTCGAGGACGTTTTCGAAAGAAAAGGTTGTCACAGCAGAAGATAGGATGGACTCACTGAAAGGCGTACTTCAGGCTGTGCTAAAAGCAAGATTGGGATATCCGCTGGACAGGAAAGGAGGAAGTCAACAAACCACAAAAGGTAAGCAGACCACCCAGGAGTTTCAGCAAAGCATAAGATCAAACTGTGCAGACAAGGTCATCGGAAATTTCGCATATCGCGCACCTGTTTCGTCTGAGATGTCGATGACTAAACAACACATTGCAAACAGCCGTCATCCTTACTTACTAAACAAGACACTGTGGCAGCCATGGGTATGAAGTGTTAGCGACTTCATTTTCTTGTCCTCTGCAGTCTGCATATGAGGGCGGGTGGCCAATCCTCTCCCTCACCGTCTCATCTTCCCACCGACAGTGTACTGTCGGTGTACTCATTATAGTTGAGTTGGCTAATACTAAACAAGACATTTTAAACCACTATCGTCCTTACTTACTAAACAAGACATTGCAAACTATAATCGTCCTTACTTACTAAACAAAACATTTAAAAAACTACAATCGCCCTCACTTTTCCTCTGACTGTACCCGATAATACCCAGTCGTCCTTGTCGAAGGATACATAAACGTGGAAAAATTTCCAGAAGTTTGTTTGAGTCTTGAATGAAAAAGTCTTCAGTTTTCCTTTTTACGTCTCCAAACAATAAGAGAAAAGTCTTGTCCTAAACCAGTTAGTTTATGTTTAGACTACTTGTGTAATCAGAACGATGATTGCGGCATCAAGAAACCTCCGACCGATTAGCAACCGAATGGTTATTAATTGGTCTGCTAAAACGGATAATACGAGACTTGACATGAAGCCGACACATTCAGCCAGAGAAACAATTAAAGATACCGTCGGCCGTCCATACATTCTGCAAAACAAACAACGCTGCAGAGAGAAAGGGAAAGAGAGATAGGAAGAGACACAAAGAGAGGTGCAGAGACAAAGAGCATCATCAGTAGAAGAAGCCCTAAGGATGCCGCTGCTGCTGCTGCTGTGGTTCTTAGTTCTTCGTAGTATTGTCGTGATGTAGCTGGGTACATCCGTGGTGGCGGCGGTGGCGTTTAACACCGACCAGATGGCGTACTGATACTATATCATATTTCAATAGGAGGCGGCGGCGGCGGCAGCGTTCTCATGCGATCAACTACCGCATACATAGACGGGCCGCGGACCCAAGCCGAGCCAGTCGCACCTGGTCTGGGCTGGTTGGCAGCAGGCAGCTTCCCTCCGTCTCTTTGTGAGTCTGTCCATCCTGCTGTCTTCCTCTGGCTGTCCGTCTACTGCTGAAGGCCATTAATCTACCATCTGCCAAGTACATTTGGATGCATTAGCACGTCACAAATTGTTTAAAGTTTAATAAGTCTGTCAAAAGCAGGACACTATCTCGTCCGGCTCTCCGTCTCTCCGTCTCTCCATCTCTCTCATCCACCCCCCGCTATTCCTGCTCCTTCCTCCTCACTCTTCTCCTCCATCCTTCTATTATCTCGCCTCTCATCTTCTTCGTCTTTTTCTTGTTATTCCTTCTCGTCAAATTCCTCCACTACCTCTTTCCGTGTTCTTACGCTATTTCCTTTTCTTCTCCACTTCTCCACTTCCTCCGTCTCCCATTTCCTTCTTTTCTTCCTCTTCTGACTTATTCTCCACCTCTCTCATCCTTCTGTTCCTTTTCATCCAGCTAATTCTCATCGTTCTCCTCCTCTTTCTCCTCCTCGTCTCTCTCCTCACCTCTTCCTTCTCATCTGACTTATCCTCATCATCTCTTTCCTCTTCGTCTCTTCTCTCCTAGTTTCCTATACTACTCTTCCTCTCCATCCAAGTTATTCTCCTCCTCTTCGCTTTTCTTCCAACCCTTATTCTTTTCCAGCTCGTCGACATTTGAGAAATAATAGTAGGAAGGTAATTCAATATCATGACGTCTAATGTCATGGCGATAATTCAGCAATAGGTCTCTTCGAATTGTTTGTGTCTCTTGGACATCTCGGCCGTCTTCAATACTGTATAGCACGATATCCGCATTAAACGCAGCATACCCTCCGTATTCGGAATTCTGGTACCACTGGCACATATCCTGGATCAAGTCATACCTTCCCCAAGTTCATTCACTCTTAATGCTGCTGGACATTCATTTACGCTGTATTTCTCAATCCTTCAAAAACTGAATTGCTTATAATAATGGCCTCCTTGAACAAAAGCTCGAGGGTACGTACCATACGTATTCTATTTTTTGAAAGGTACGTACGATTTTTAACGTACCCTATTTTAGGGTACGTAAACATTACAAAAATACGTTAACTACGTCATTGCTCATTATAAGAATGTTCAATTTAATTTCAGCAAACAAAACATAAATAAAATTTTCGTGTATGATACGTACCATACGCGTATTCTATTTTTTGAAAGGTATGTACGTATTTTAACGTATTCTATTTTAGGGTACGCGTACCCTCGAGCTCTGCCTTGAACAATAAAACAACCTAGCAACCCTCTAAAATAGGCCTACTATTGCCTTTCTCCAACGAATTGCACTTGCTCGTTTCCAGTCCACAATCTCTGAATTATCCTCCGTAAAGCCATACCTTTGCGACCCAGTTAAACAAGCACTTGCTACAGTAAATTTGTCGTCGATTTAACCACACATTTGACTATACAGCTGCAGCCTCCATGCACCATAGAAACCTCGGTTGTTAATTACAAACTCCACTACTGCAACTCCCTTTTATATAGCATTGACTTAATCAAGACTAAAAGCGGAACTTTTCAAGTAATCCTATTCTGGTTCGACTTGTGCACCATCCCATGACACCTATTCCCCATCAATACCCAAGAGCATTTCCAACTGCACTGATTGTACAGACGGATGGACGAGGTAGACCTGCAACTTCATCTGCGGATGAACTGCGCCGAAGCAACGATAGGTAGGACGAAATGAGTCGAGTTGTCTTTGCTGAGGTCTAAAGAATAGGCGCAGCATAAATAGGAGAAATCCCAAAAATCTTTGAAGTTATCGATTCCTTCCTCCTCCCATCCTCCTCCTCCTCCTTCTTCTCCTCCTCCTCCTTCTTCTCCTCCTCCTCCTTCTATTTACCCTCCTCATCTTTCCATCTTCCTTTATTATCGGTCTTCTTCTCTAACTCCATGACTTCTCTACTTCTCGTTCATTTCATTGCCATGTCATGCCATGCTATGTCCGTCTGTCTTCCTGCCTGCCACGTGTGTCTTTCTGTCTGTCTGTCTGCCTGCCATGTCTGCCTGCCTCCTAGTCTGTGTGCCTGCCTAATTCCCTACTTTTTGCGTCATTTCATCGTCATGTCTGCTTGACTGACATTCTTTCCGCCAGCATTTGTTCTTGAACTTGAAATGTCTGTCTGTCTGTCTGTCTCTGACTGTTTTTTGAACTGCTCTGTCTGGTCATTTGTTTGTCTCTGGCTTTCGTTTCCATCCCTTCAGATCCACGTCTATCCCACCGACATTTCCCATCCATCCCTCCATCTCTCCATCTCTCAACTCCATCTCTGTTCATTCTTCCCCAAGGGCATTAGCCGTATAGGAATGTCGTGTGTGTTGCATCTGCAAAACACCTCCTCCTCTTCCTCCTCCTCCTCCTCTTCCTCAGCATCTTCAACCTCTAAATCCTCCTACGGAATCAATCTTTCATCCTCCTCCTCTTCCTCCTCCTCGCCAACCCTACGACTACAGCGCCACCTTGACGAAGCGATTCCTCCTCCTCCTCCTCCTCCTCCTCCTCCTCCTCCTCGTCCTCCTCCTCCTCTCCTCAAAGACCGACGACCAGCCTCTGAATCCAGCCTGGCAGCGGCCGTAGCATCCCCTTAGATGCGGCGGTGGCGGTGGCACATTTCATTTGGAGATGACACGCAGAGGAGCAGCTGTCGCTATGGTAATGACTCGACAGCATGAATAGGCGAAATCGGCGACGCCAGAGGCAGCTAATCCTCGCCATGCAAGGTGGTCAAGCTTTGTTTGCCCGTTGAGCCAACGACGTAATCGACACTGACCACCTGTGTCCCGCCAGTCACGTCGCCCGCCGCCGCCGCCGCCGACCGACGCCCGTCTCGTCAGGGACGACTCCCGGCCACCGAGTGAACGACCGATCCATGGGACGGACGGACGGATGAATGGACAGAGGAAAGGAAAGATGGATGGAGAGAGAGAGAGACAGAGAGACGGAGAGACGGATTGACGAACGGCTGGATTCACTGAAAAGGAGGAGAAAAAAACGGATGAATGAAGGGACTGACTAAAAGAGGACCGACGGTCGAAAGGACATGCAGAAGGACAGACAGAAGGACAGACAGCAGGACAAACTGGCAGAAGGACAAACAGAAGGACAGACAGAAGGACAGACAGAAGGACAGACAGAAGGACAGACAGAAGGACAGACAGAAGGACAGACAGAAGGACAGACAGCAGGACAAACAGACAAAAGGAAGGACACGCAGAAGGACAGACAGACAAACGGAAGGACAGACAGAGACAAATGACAGGCGAACACAAGGAAGGACGGAGTGACGGAATGACACAAGGGCGAACGGTGTGGAAGCCTGGAAGGTAGAGAGGATGGATGAGTGGACCGAACGAGGGAGGACAAACGGACGGACAGCCAGAATGACAAAGAGAAGGAGGGAACGAGGGAGGAAGTGACGGTAGGACGCAGCTGCAGTCTGCGCCAATCGCAACCGAATTAAGACACGTAGACGAACGAACGAATCAACGGAAGAGAGGGAAGAGGACAAACAGTGGGACTAGGAAAGGAAGGAAGAATGGATGGATGGAAGGAAAGAGACGAATGGAGAGGCGACCTGAAGATGAAAGGTATGGGTCAGATGAATGGAGGAAGAAACAGACGAACAGAGAGAGAGAGAGAGAGAGAGAGAGAGAGAGAGAGAGAGAGAGAGAGAGAGAGAGAGAGAGAGAGAGAGAGAGAGAGAGAGAGAGAGAGAGAGAGAGAGAGAGAGAGAGAGAGAGAGACACATAGACACATAGAGAGGCAGAGAACAGAATTCTTGGTTGCTATTGGTGATAAAATGCTGTCGTCATCGCTATTCAGTTGATCGCTTGGAGACAAAATGAAGTCAAGTGACATATAACCTTTCGAGATAACGCATAAATAACAATAATAATAATAATAATAATAATAATAATAATAATAATACCAAAATATATAGATAATTATATGCCTATTACTTTTAGTCGTTGGTATGAAATCACAGAATATTGCCAGCCGTTGTTATGCCAACAGTTTTTCATAGTAACAATTATAATGATGATAATAATAACAATTATAGTAGAACTATAATAAATAATTATAGTCTGAGAACTTCTATCTATAACAATGCTCAAGATAAGGATCGATGTGAAACCAGCGTACAAGTCAAATTCCAGGTTGAGTTCGTTCGGAGGCCAAGAGGCCAAGCTTTGTCTAATAAATAACTAATAGGTCAGACAGGATTGCGCTTGGAATGATACGAGACAAATGTTATCTAGTTCAAGCATGAGCGAGCTGAAGACAAGGACTCCATCTATCATAAGAAGCAGAAAAAGCTGGTTAGCGATTCCTGCAGCAGCTAATCTCAGCCGGTCCAACTGAGTTTTCTTACCACAGACATTCCTACTACAGTTATTTATCTATCTGTCTGTCTATCTGTCAATACGTTCGTTTGCTTGTCGGGTCTAAAATCGAACATTGACTAAAACTGTATAGTAATAAAGCGCCTCCAATGTGGCCTGACACCAAATAATTTCTGTCTTATTATTCTGTAAACGCTCAATAATGTCCCGCTATCGGAGAAGATAGTATGAATAGCGAGAGGGGACGACCGTGGTTGTGTTCTACAGATTTACATGCTTCAGAAGTGAATCAGCAATCCAGACCCGTTTTCTGGTATGACTAAGGCCGCGTTTTCTTTTGCTCTTCCATAATCAGAACATACATCTGCAACGTCAATCTAATGACTAGGGCGAGGCCATTCCAAAAGTAAATAAAAGTTTATGCATAATCTATGACAGCTCGTCTCGTCGCCTGCAGATCCAAAGTGATTCGTGCACCTCTGAGCTATTTTTAAATCCTCCGTCACACTTAGGTAAATAAGTAAGTAAGTAAGTAGGTCTTTAATACGCCATTTGCAAACGCACAATGGGACGACAGTTACATAATGATAATGAAAAAACATCGAAGTAATAATATTAATAATAACAATGTGTAAAAAGTTAAATACCAGTGATTCCGTACTCAGTTGGCGCCAGTCCAAAGCCTGAATAAAGAAGGAGGGCGACTCCAATCACTTTTGTTATGAAACCGCGTCGCTAAACAGAAACTAACTGAGCTGTAGTTAAGTGCTTTATCAACGACAATGTAATCTATGATATCACACTGGTTAGAATATATTGAATGTATTTTTCTGTATTGGGATGTAATGTAAATATTCGAGTTAGCTCAGCTCCTTGCATTGCGTCACATTGCATTGTCGTATTGTACTGAATCGTATCATATATATATATATATATATATATATATAATCATAATATATATAATCATTATATACAACCATTACATGTATATATATTTATATATAATCAAGAGGTGATTGACTGGACGTGCCTTATTCAAATGTACAGCAGTTGTGTAACTTCCCATCCACTGAAATCGCCTGAAACTTCGCCATAGAGGTATCTGATATTATATCAACGTGAAGTGTGGGTCGTTTTTAAACACCCGTTCACTTTCCCCATCCTAATCCACGAAATAATTGCAGTAGGCCTACTTTCAATCCGTCGTGGGCTTTATCTTCAGTGTCTTCATAAGGCACTGATGGTCCACTCATTCAAACGGATCGTCTGTGAAATGCGATCTGGTTTCTGCTTCAAACGGTTAAGTATAATGATTGGCATGGGATTCACACACCCTGCGGCTCCCACACAGCCCCTGTTTTCTCTGCGGACCCCCCCATCCCTCGACATACTCCTCTGCGTTCCAGCGTATCCTGTATACGCAAGCATTGATGCACGGGGGACCCTCGCCGGGCGGCAGCGTCTTATATGCAAGGTATATTTTGTTTTAATCGAACTTGCACAACATCAATTGTCCTCGGCTGTTGTCTTTATCGACCTTAAACACGTGCGACGCTGGAGACGGACAGAGAAGCAGTGACAGAGACAGACAGAGCGAGAGAGAGGCACGTAGGGATAGGAAGACAGAGAGACGCTGAAAAGTGAGGCAAAGGAAAAGAACACCTGCCTGCCACCTGTTGCAATCAATAAAACGATTATATTCTCGCATGACACGCGAGCTACATCGGCCGCAAATTCTCACAACCAACAGCGAGAAAATATTTATGTCCTATTACTGGAATGGATGATGGATTTGTGAGGCCCAGGCCTTCCTTCGGTCCACGGTGGCCATAGGTAGACAAGAAGGAGGAGGAGGAAGAAGAAGAGGAGGGCAGGAGGAGTAGGCACAAAGAGGACGAGGAAGAGAACGAGTAAGAAAAAGCAGAGTAAGAAGAGGAGGAGAGAGAAGAGGAGGAGGAGGCCGATTAGGCATCGTAGGATATATACAGTGTCTTATGTAAAGCGTCGAGGCAGGTGGTCAATTTGAAAGATGAGAGCGACGGTTTGCGAGTTCCGTAGACTTTTGTTGCCAATGCTTATAAAGACAAAGGTTCTCGAGTCGCAGAGTTCCTCATCTCGCCAGAAACAGTGTTCATCCATTAAACTGAGGACATCTGCATACATGTATTCAGCCTGTCTGAGGTTCACTTATTTTAGTAGCTCACACTAAGGACTTCTCGATGGTGCTCCTTCATTGACTCAATGATTCCAATGTGCGTTTGTTCATGTCTGAATCTCCCGTCTCTCGTCTCTTTGCAACCGGATCTTCGGACAACCTATCTCACTTGACGTAGCACTCGTGTGTGCAAGCTAGTATCCTGCCCTTGTCTTTTCAACAGTGCTTTCAAAATATTCCATGTTTACGAATACGATGCCATGAATAGCATGTACAGCCTAGGCGTCTTAAGACGCAACGTTATTCATCAACTATTATACAATCTTCAGTCCCTTTAAAGTAATGTAGGTTATATACACCATATATATAGTGACAATTATGAATCGTCTTCTATGTGGCTACACAAGAACTTGCGTTAGATCTGAGACTAGAGAGGAGGCTTAATTACGGAATGGAAATCTGGTACTTAGATTCCTTCTCTCTCTGCCAACCTGTCCTGATATAGGTAAGGTATAGTGTGATCGCCTGCTTATCTCCTTCCTCTATCGACATTCGTGCTCAGAGGCGCATTTCAGAAGTTGAAACGAAACATGGAATGTATGCCTGTAGCGAAACAAACGGTATGATTAGACTTAAATAGACTGCAGTTCATCCGGACTTCTACCACCTGAGAGGGAGGGAGTGCCAGGCGGCTGTCGTCATTCCTTCGACTCAGAGCAACAACGCGGACCAGGAACTCCGGAGCTACCTTTCAACTCCGGATGGGATTCCGATGGATGTGAGGAAGCTGCCCAGTGGCCATTTCTCCAGTTATCATCCGAGCGCTGGTTGCTGAGTCATCGAATGTTTTTGTTGTTGAACTGGAACACCATTTAGTCCAGCGTTGGAAGTGTTTTCGATGTCATAAAAGGCGCTATATGAAATGGCTCGACACACCCACATACATACAGCTGAACTATGCTGCCTTGTGGGTCGAATGGCACAGACGAGGAATTGTCAGTATTGGGCTATACAGATAAACCACTGAGTGAATTCAGACTGAACGTGTTGAGCGATGTTTCTTACCAAGGGTATGCTCACAAGCATACTCTTGGTATAACAGGTGGTTGCTTGGTTATGACCACAGTCGAATCGCATCACATGGGCTACAGTACAGTTGACAAAGATCACAAACCTCATTTACCAAAACGACGCTC
>JACEVL010000491.1:567500-820000 GCA_020284085.1 Aporrectodea caliginosa | reverse complement strand
CGTCAAAGCCTTTGAGTGATTCCTAAAAGGCGTCTTATATAAAATTCGTCTTATATAAAGTAATAGGCTATGTCAGAGCCTTTGAGCAGTTACTAAAAGTCGTCTTATATAAAAGTCGTTTTATACAAAATAACATGTCAGAGCCTTTGAGCAGTTACTAAAAGTCGTCTTATATAAAGGGCGTCTTATATAAAGTAATATGCCAGAGCCTTTGAGTAATTCCTAAAAGGCATCTTATATAAAGGGCGTCTTATATAAAGTAATATGCCAGAGCCTTTGAGTAATTCCTAAAAGGCATAAAGTAATATGTCAGAGTATTTGAGTAATTCCTAAAAGGCATCTTATATAAAAGGTGTCTCGTATAAAGTAATATGTCAGAGTATTTGAGTAATTCCTAAAAGGCATCTTATATAAAAGGTGTCTCGTATAAAGTAATATGTCAGAGTATTTGAGCTGTTCATATAAAAGGCGTTTTATATGACCGGGATGTTATAAGCGATGAAATGCCCATCTCCCGTTAGGTTTTACAGGCATCTAAGTCTGTCCAAGTGGGCTTCTGTAGCGTCTGTTGAAGGCTACGTGCAAACGTATGTGACGGCAGGCTTGTTTTTTTCCAGACGGGACATAACGGAAAATGCTATGTATAAGGACAGTTGTGAGGGATGGGAGGGGAGGGGGTAAGGAGGGAGGGAGGGACTTTAGTACCACCTGTGCCCAGCAATCAATACAACTGTAGCTACGCAGGGGGCACTTATCCAGCAGGCATTCATCCTCTGTTTACTCTGTCCATACGAATCTAACAGCCGCAACAGCAGCAGCAGAAACCGCGAGAAGGAGAACGAGGAATGGGAGGATGAGAAAGAATAAGAGGAGGAGGAGGAGGAAGGCGACTGGACGGCGGAGAAGGAAGAGGGAGGAGGAGGAGTAGTAGGAGGACGAGGTATGGGATGAACGACAGCAGCAGCAGAATGAGAAAGAGGAAGCCGTATTGTGCCTCTCCTTTCCTCCTCTTCCTCCTCCTCTCCTTCTTCTCTTCCTCCCCTCCTCTTTCTCCTCCTCTTCCTCCTTCCCTTCCTCCTTCTCTCTTCCTCCTCCTCTTCCTCGCCTCGTCCTCCTCCTCCTTCTCTTCCACCTCCTTCTCCTCCTCTTCGTCCTCGTCCTCCTCGTCCTCCTTCTCCTCCTCCTTCTCCTCCTCCTCTTCCTTCTCCTCCCCCTCTCCTCCCCCTTCTCCACCTCCTCCTCCTCTTCCTCCTCCTCCTTCTCTTCCTCCTCCTTCTCCTCCTTCTCCTCCTTCTCTTCCTCTTCTTCCTCCTCTTCCTCCTTCTCCTCCTTCTCTTCCTCCTCCTCTTCCACCACCTCCTCCTCCTCCTCTTCGTCCTCCTCCTCCTCCTCTTCCACCACCTCCTATTCCTCTTTCTCCTCCTCCCCTTCTGTTCATCCGTCCTTAGATGCCACTGTGAAACTTTATTATTCTAACGCAGATGCGAATTGTGGTTTTAATTATCGTGATATTACGTGGCGCCGCGATTATCAGCCATGTCCGAGTTTATATATAGTAGATATACACGCAAATGCATTCAGATAGATGTATATTAGACACATATATATATATACGAATGCATGATATATATAGTAAAGTGTTTGATATCATAAGTATATATGTGTGGTTGTGTATATGTGTATATATAGTCATGATAAGCAGACGTTCGGCGGAGACGATTTCAGTCAAATCAGGGCTCATTATTACAGGCACCACCAGAGATTCCAGCTGCCACAACCACTGACGGATTCCGTCTGTCTCTCTCTGTCTCTCTGTCTTTCTCTGTCTCTCTGTCTGTCTGTCTGTCTGTCTCTGTCTGTCTGTCTGTCTGTCTGTCTCACTCTCTACATGTCTCTGTCTCTCTCTCCATGCATCAATCCATCCATCCATCCATCCATCCATCCATCCATCCATCCATCCATCCATCCATCCATCCATCCATCCATCCATCCATCCATCCATCCATCCATCCATCCATCCATCCATCCATCCATCCATCCATCCATCCATCCATCCATCCATCCATCCATCCATCCATCCATCCATCCATCCATCCATCCATCCATCCATCCATCCATCCATCCATCCATCCATCCATCCATCCATCCATCCATCCATCCATCCATCCATCCATCCATCCATCCATCCATCCATCCATCCATCCATCCATCTATCTATCTACCTCTATATATCGCTGAAGCTCTCTGTCATTCTGTCTCTCGTTCTGGCTTCTTTCTTCCTTCTTTTCTTTCTTTCTTTCTTTCTTACTCATCACATCTCTGCGACTCTTCTTGTTCTTGTTCCTCTTCTTCTCTTCTCTGTCTTGCTGTCTGCAAACGCAGGATAATCAAGTGGTCGGTCTGTTTGCCTGTCCGTCTGTCAGTCTCTCTCCTCAATGCGTAACTGGTGCCAGTAATAAACATTCTTTATGAAAGACCTCCTCCATGCAACTCCATCTTCTCCTCTTACTTTTATCTCTCACCTTTTCAACTTCTCCGCTCACTCTCTCCCACTCTCCCCCCAGCTCCTCCTTGTCTCCACCTTCTTCTTCTCCAAACCTATTACTGCACGAACACTCGAAACCTTAAGCAATAGCACACATTCGACGTCACGGTAACGTCATCGTGACACCTAAACTACGGAAGTAGACTTCATGACGCCAGTGACGTCATCGACGGCGGCAATAACGACGTCGTCATAGCAACCAAGCAGCCGCCAACGGAGACTCCACGGCGTCAGTGTCAGACAGGTTCTTTGGAATGTGTCAATGTTATCTAAACGGCTGCGAATCTCGGCCAGAATAATCCACCCACTTGATTATATCCAGCGTTTGGTGTTTGCATAAGGACCATGGCATGCCACTGATGCCAGTGCCTGGTAAACGAGCGCCGGCCGAGTGGTTGATTGTGGTTTCCATAATTAGCCTGCCAACCCAGACATCTGGGGTTCGAGTCCCTGCCACGACATGCAGAGCGGTAAAAACTTCTTCAGCTGTCGATTCTACAGCTAATGAGTGAATCGGTTGATGGAAAAAGAACAGAAACCGAGAAAGCTACAGGAAAAGAGAACCCTGGGTAGCAAGAAGGTGTAGATGCGCTCAGAGGGTGGTTAGACTACAGTAGCCTATATCTTAGCGAGTGTATACAATAGGAAGCAAGAGGTGAGACTGTAGGAGAGGTAACTCAGAGGTGATGAAACAGGCAAGGCAGAAGAACGGAGTCTATAGGTGATGGTAGGTAGGAAATGTACTTAGAGAAGTTAGTCAAGAATAGGGCACTATAATTGTACTGCCTGCACAGCACTGCAGCGCATCGTAATGTATTGTATAGCGTTGTAATGTAACAGAGATGTTTATATATAGCTTCTTCGTGTACAGAGCATGGATGTATTGGTATATAATATATATCTAGGTGTCAAGTCTATTGGCGTATATGGAATTAATCATAAGCGCTTTGACGGCTGAGAAATTAATATGAAGGAGGCATACCAGCAGACATTCGGCCAAGATCTGCTCTGCATTAAGCAGCTGAAGATTCAAAGCATAGAGAGACAGAGAAAGAGAGACACAGAGAGACACACAGACAGAGACAGAGAGAGAGGGAGAGAGAGGGGTAGGGAGAGAATGACCGAGGCCTGGACCGTCATATATCGTATCCCATGGACCAACAGATATCTGATTCGGAGCGAGATAATGAGGGAGCGGCAACGTGTTAACATCCAGGTATAACAGAAGAGGCAGATAAGCGGGATAAGGAGTAGGAGTTGAAAGTCTGTAAAGGCGGACCACAGGGTTTATAAATATCCTATAGCACACGGAACAACTTATAACGGATGGCTTCGTCTGATAACCGATGACCTTCTGGATGTTGACCTGAATGTGGTTTGGTTTTGATGTGCCATTAGTTGATGCCTTGTGCATTAAATACCGGCGCAATAGAAGTTACTAATAAATAAATAATAATAATATGAAGTTTTTAACACAAGATAACAAATAGCGGAATTATGGTTTCGTTTGCTAAGTATAATCAGTCACTGACAGTCAGTGAAAGCTGAAATGTATCTAGATAAAGGGTACATCAGTCAATATACAACCAGTCAGTCAGCCAGTCATTCGCTCACTCAGTCGTTCGTTCAGTCAGTGAGTCAGTCGGTCACTCAATCAGTCAGTAGCACGTTCACTCACTCAGTTACTCAGTCACTAATTCAGTCAGGCAGTCACTCAATCACTCAGGCAGTCACTCATTCACTCACTCAGTCACTCATTCAGTTTCAGTCAGTCTCCCAGTCAGTCAATCAGTCGCTTAGTCAGTCAGTCAGTCAGTCAGATGTTCAGTCAGTCAGTATACGCTATAGTCAGTCAGTCACTAAACCATTCTCAGTAGAACATTCAGCCATTCGTTAACAAATATGATAAACCAGTAACTAAGACAGTAAAGGAATGGTCGTATTGTGGACTACTTACTCGAGAGGTCCCTGAGGCAGATGAGACGCGTTCCGGGTTTCAGTATCTTAACTGGATTCATCGGTAAGGCGTTCCCGCATACTACGCCGACGACCCAGAAGAACACAGGCAACGACGACGATGATGCTAATACTCTCCGGATGCGGCTTCGTTTGCTGATACAGAGGCAGATAATTAGAAAGAAAAGCCAGCAGATGTACGCACACACACAAACACTGAGTCAAACAACCAACTAAAACCGGTCGACGACTCCAACTCTCGCACGCAAAGTCTATAATCGAAAGCGTACGCTCAGATAGTGTAGCAAAAACCTGTCAAAATCAAACATATGCATAACAGCTGTCGTCTCCGATTCGATCGGGGTCGGTCGTGCCCCACGCTCTCTTCGCCGCCGCCGCCGCCGCGCACCCAAGAACCTCTGCCCTGTCTGTCTGTATGCTCACACGGCTCTGCAGCAGCTCTAGCGGATTCTTCTCCTGCTGCTGCTGCTGCTGCTGCCTCTGGTGATGACGACGATAACTAGAACGCCCTAAATGACGGGGTTAACGCCGCAGATGCCACAGCTACTGCCGCTGCTGTGGCTATAGTGCATCCAGGAGTACATGTAAACCAGATGAATCATGCAGCGGAGATCTTGGTGTCGTATCTGTTGCAGAAATTCCTCTTCCGCAGCTGACATAAGTCCTTCCTTATGTACTGCTGTTCATCGTCCGACATGTAGTCCTTAGTTACAGCAACAGTGTTCCCCACCGGATGTTTAGTCCTTAGTTACAGCAACAGTTTTTCCCACTAGATGTGTTTAGGCCTTAGTCATACAGCCTACGTGTGCGCAACAGATGCGGGTTTTCCGTTGGAGCTGCAACTGTCGGGCAACAGATGTAACTGTTCCATAGCAGATGTGGGTCGAAGTATTGCGCTAAATGTCACGCTTTTTTACAGCCGCTCAAGCCGTTCTCTAAAGCATTTGCTTCGACTTCCAATTCTCCTCCTCTAGTCTTCTAATGAGTCAGAGATTGTACAGCCAACGCCGGCGAATACGCCGTAAGCGTTCTTCTCTCCTCTGCGTATTATTCGAAGCGAATTACGGATGATCGCTAGCGCAGCATTTCACCGTTGTCGACCGTCGCAACATCTGTCACCTTTCGCGGCCGCTCAGTCAAAGACCTTCGCCGCCGTCTGAGCCACCGACCGACAGCGGTGGCCAATAACAACAACAGCAGCAGCAGCACACTGATGCAATCGGACGATGCATCGACGAGACAACTACTCACTATAGCTGCTCGCACGAGTGGCAAGGTATCCGAGTAGATGTGCTGCAGAAGGCCGAAGCACCACTATAGGCTCCGTGTTTGTATACGACGACCACAGGGCTCTACGCGCGCGCACATGCAGCGAACGATATGCTTTGGCATCGGATGTTGGAAGGAAGGACGAGGAGGAGGATGAAGAGGAGGAGGAGGATGAAGAGAGGAGGAGGAGGATGAAGAGGAGGAGGCGTTGGGTGTGCTATCTGGCGCAGCGCAGGCAGTCCCACCGAGATCGGGAATTTTCGACGATCATAATTCACGCCTGCGATGCTCGGAGCATTGCCCGTTCAAAGGCAACGCAGTCCAGCTGTTCGATGGATGAACAGCTGGCGGGAGTCTTCTCCTCCTCCTCCTCCTCCCACTCCTCCGCTTACTTCTCCTCCTTCAACCCCTACTCCACCTCCTCCTCCTCCTCCTACTTCTCCTTCTTATGATCCAAGTGTGTACGTACGCTAAAGATTGCCTAAACTACTGCAACCACTGGCCTTGGATAAATAGTGTTTACAGGTAAAGTAGGCTTGTAGTTTTTGTGTCTTTAAATAGTGTGTTCTTCTGCGTATATAGGCTATTATAGGCCTGCAGCCTTTATCTTGTGTCAATATCGTGGGCCTACAGTCCTTTTCTTTTTGCGTATATTTATAGATGTGTAGTTTTTAATCTGCAAACTGCGATTTCCTATGATTCTAATTATATACTACTCAAAAAAGCTGAACGACTCATAGGCTTTCTTAACGTGGACTTCGACAGACAACAGCGCGACAGCAGACGAACGATCACACGGATGCATACCGCCGCCGCTGTCGTCATCAATGTGACTGTAGCGCCTCGCAGCGACGGACGACGTGTGCAGCCAGCTCCACCTAGCGGATGCGGGCGTAATATTATTATAATCAGTCCCAGGTGGTTCGTGTATGTAGCGGGTGAGAAAGGTTTGTTTATTGCGAGGCAGTGAGTGGTGGGTGGGGGTTGGTTTGCGTGAGATTGCGTCTAACCATGATCTACTGCAGCGGTCTACTGTACGTACGGGCGAAGAAGAAGAAGCTAGGATTAAGAAGAGAAAGCTGGCGCACACACTTGCCGAAAATAAGGCTGATTGGCCGTGCAGCTGCGGCGGCGGCGACGGCGGCGGCACTCGAAATGCCACGCGCCCTTGGTGATTGCTCGGCCGGCTCCGGTCTGGCGCCCCAACCGACAACTGGCCCTTCAAACGCGGCTCCGGATGAGCCAAGTGCCAGACAACGCCGCAGCCGAAGAAGAACAATCGCGAAAGGCGCGAACGCTTCGGTTGGTAAGTAAGTCGGTGGGCGGAAGACGCCACCGCCGCCGCTGGACTATTATAATACGGAAGGACGACGTATATGCTGCCAAGGGAAGTCGGTTCTAAACAAAACACGGAGGTGCAGTAGAGTCCGTTGGCTGTTTATCGCGGATCGCCGGTTTCCACAAGTGGAAATAATTGATACCAAATGCTGTTCATACGTACACACGTATACAAACAGACGATCAGACAATGCCATCTGACGAATAGGTTACTATAGTGGCTACTTCTGGCAAATGGTGTGCTAATAGGTGCGCTAACCGATAATTGTACTTCTATATTGGTTTGTATATCTTCCGGTTATACAAGCAAGGTCGTCGGATAAATGATTACGTTTGGGAAAATCAGTAGACTTCTTCTTCTTCTATATATTGACCTTTTCCTCCATTACCACCCTCAATTAATCGCATCCTGATTGTGATAATTGGTGAAAACTATTGTCGTGAGTAGCATCTTGAATTGTATATATTGGTTAGTAATTGGTGAAGTAAGTCGTAAAAGTGGAAATGTTGTGCATAAAAAAGAGGAGGAAGAAGAGGAGGAGGAGGAGGAGGAGGAGGAAGACAAGGAGAGAGTCCAGCAGTATCTTAAGCTAGCCCTGCAGGCATATACCCAAATCCCAACCGGTACAGCCGTTCGTAAATATTTAAAAAATATTTTAGGCACGTTTTCATCTCTCATCCATCTTCTACTTCTATTATGACATATTTCCATCTCTCGTCCAACTTCTACTTCTACTAAAAATATTGTAATCGCTCATCCAGCTTCTAGGTTTACTGCAGTAATTTAGTATCAAAATAATTTTTTCATCGCTCATCCAGCTTCTATTTCTGCTATTAATATGCTCATCAAACTTCTAATGTTACTACCATAATGCAGTATTATAAATACCATGTTTTCATCGGTCATTCAACTTCTTGTTTTATAATAACATTATATTATGAACTGCTATACATACGGGTTCGGATTTGGGTATATGCGCCCTGCAGTAGGCAGTCGTGTGTATGACGTATAACTTACGGTATAAGGAACTTCACTTTTCTTAGCCTCGGCATAGGCGGGTAATCAGTCTTCCTTTTAGTTGCCTCCTGATCTTCCCACTGACATTGTACTATTAGTGTACTCTAGTTTAGCTGGCTAGGGGTACAAGTGAAACGAAGTCTCGTAAGATATGTCTTCCCTGGCAGAGAATAAACAGATACACGGACGCCCGTACATTGGGGGCAATGGGCAACTGACCCTGCAGTTGTGTGTAGCCCTTCCCCACCTGGAATGGGAGAACAAACCCCCATTCTGGTCGATTGTATTGATTTTTGTATTGCAGGCCGTCATATTATCGGAAATCAACACCCCGCAGTTCATGTCCAAAAACGTTAACCCTCACTTCTGACAACCGTGCATGGGAAATCGTTCTCCCAACCCCAACCCCCAACCCTCCACTGGTAGACTGTGCCTCTGGACTTTAAATTTTAAATAGACTATGTCAAATTAATATATGTTCAATGTAGATTACTTAAAATAGATTACGCCATCATATATAGGCCTTGCCTGCTTAATAACATATCTAAAGAATATTAGTCAAACGCATGATAGAAATGATTCATCTGGGGCATAAAATAGAGGACACTTTTACACTTGCCATTCATCTCCTGTGGCTTATAACTTCGATAGCTTTAACAGCAACTGCGGGATTTGATTCCTTAAAGAATGACATTAGTATGCAGGACACAGATTTGCCAAAGAAACTCCATCATCATTTTAGCAGCAAGAAGTCGACAAGTAGATGTTAAGCCGAATGATAGCTGGATTACACAGCAAATCAGATGCGCTGGTCCTCTGTAGGAAGAATAAAATAGCGTCAAGGAGGTTTTTACGGTATCCCCGACAGCGTATAGGCTATGTCTGACACCTCGGCATTACCCTGCGACCTTTGAATAGCGCTCACCTGGTTATACAAATATGATACTAATAACAGATATTAAGCCGTCCGCCTGGAATGGGATGACCAGTGGACATAGGGCCAACGGAAGCAGTTACCATTTGAAACAGTGCTGTTCAAAACGGAGTGTAAGCTTAGTCATAAACTGTTTAGTACAGCGCCATATAGGGTCTACTGTTGGAATGAAAGTTAAGCTTATTACAGGTGATAGTCACTGTAACATACACAGTTACACTCGTTACTTGCTTTACTTGACAGTGGTATTGTTGACCATGCATAAACTTCAGCATAAATTCAGATTCTGTAGATCGCACTTGCGGAGAGCTATGGCTGTCACTGAACTGTCACTGAACTGTGTTATACACTGACAATACTAGGCCTACATATTGCAGATACCAGCAGCAGTTGAAGGGGATAGTTATAGCCTAATAAAATTTAATAATGAACTTAAACTATATATATATATTCACAACTCAGTTCGGTTAAAAATAGACTCAGGCAATAATTTCTAGCCTACATAGTACGTAGCTGGCTATTTGCATAGTGTCTTTTAAGAATCTAACAAAAGCATTTAGCACGTTTATCTAACAAATGATGAAATGGACTTTCACTTGATGAAATGGTCTTTCAATTGATCGCCTTTCCATGGATGCAGTCAATACTCCAGATTATATGTTGATCACGAAAGGGAGTTGACTTTTGACCTGGCCTAATTTTGTATTGTGACTGGCGGTGACCTTAAAAGCGGTGGTGACAGTCACTATCATTGTATCATTGTCTCTATGCGCTCACTGTCTGAAAAATCGATTTCTGTTTCTAGATTGACAATACCGAAAACATTATTTTTTTACCAGTCGCTGCACCTTGTATTTACATCAGTTCTGCAATACTTGTAACACTAGGTTCGACATGGAATGTGCAATGTGCATGGACAATCGACATAGAGGCATGCAGTTGATCTAGACATGGGCCAGCGGAAGAGGGTTAAAAGTAATTCCAGATTATATGTTGATCACGAACGGGAGTTGACTTTTGACCTGGCCTAATTTTGTATTGTGACTGGCGGTGACCTTAAAAGCGGTGGTGACAGTCGCCATCATTCTCTGGCCCTATGATGAATTTTTCGTTGACATGAGAATGTCTTCAATAGTAGTAAAACGCAATGTAAAGTATACGAGCTTTGTTATGTGCGGGTGACTTTAAAGTGACGGACGAAGCATACGAAATTCGTATTATAGGGGATAGGAGGAAGAAGGGAGAGGGAAGGGGAGGAGAGGGAGGAGGGGATTGTCATCGCCACTTTGTGGGGTAAAGTTGCGCCCTTGGTTCGAATCCCTAACGCTGCCAGTTACGCCCAACCCTGCATTGTAACACATTATTTCAGCATGATGGTACAGTACAACCACGGCAAGGCAGCTAGCATAAGTTTTAGTGGAAGTTAGAAATAACTTGTGGGCTAGGCTGAAGGGATCCGCGATGATGTGGAACTGGAGAAACATAAATCCATGGTTCCATTTTAGTCGAACTGCGTTCCCTGGTTGGTTCTGATTTACTGCAGATTCGAAACAAACTCGCTCCACATTTTTCAGCTTTCTTCTTTAAGAGGACTTTAATCCAAAACACTTGCTGTAGGCTAAATCACTCACATTTGTCCAAAACAAAAGTAAATCATTGTTGTGAAACTTCTCATTATACTCCGAATGAAAGTCAGCTGGTCCTAATTACTCAAAACGTCTCCTATCCCCCAATCAGCAACGCATCCCCCGTTTTTTGCTCAATTCGGCTACGAAGGAAAATCACATGTCACTAATTGCTATAATTTGTCATTTGTTAAATGGTGGATAGCGAAAGAGTCCATGGAAAACCTAAACCCGAGGGAGTCCGTTCGTTCACTAATGACTAACTGCAGTTAGGCTGAAAACTATAAATAGGCCTACTATAGGCAATTCTGACCAAATTGTTCCAATTGTGGACTTATAATGTAAAAAGCATTGCAGCAAAGTGTAGGTTGTGTGTGCGTGTGCGCGTGTTGTGTGTGTGTGTGTGTGTGTGTGTGTGTGTGTGTGTGTGTGTGTGTGTGTGTGGTGTGTCACTGTGGTGTGCCTGTGTGAAATGACTGTAATTACAGATTTATATAGCGTCGCAACAAGAAAAACTCTGACAAGAAGAAAACACGATATGGCGAAATGGTTTTCAAGCTCTTACGGAATAAATGAAAAGAAAGAACAATGTGTAAGTACTAAGTACGTACTTATGCAGGCCTATGCATTTACGTATGTGCGTATTCATGCATGCATGCAGGCATAGAGGCCGATGAATGCAAATGTACATATTAGTCTCAATCATCCTATGTACAATTCATTTCGAGTTCCTATTGTGTACTTAATATCATATCATATTGGATATTCGATTCCTGCGTAGAAAATCTTGTATCCATATGTAATATTTATACATGCATCCAGTAGATGCGTGGCTGTGCTGCCTCCTCCTCTATATATATGCTCTCGTCCCGTGTGTCGCAGTCTGAAGAAGTGCATATGGTTCTTTCCAATAACGGTTGCGACATCTGACGTTTTCCTCGCCGGAAAACTCCAGTTGGTCTATTGATGTGGAAAGATCTCCAAAGTCGTCGACGCAGTGAGTAAACAAGGCACGCGATATGCCAG
Source organism: Aporrectodea caliginosa (assembly GCA_020284085.1). NCBI lineage: Eukaryota > Metazoa > Annelida > Clitellata > Crassiclitellata > Lumbricidae > Aporrectodea > Aporrectodea caliginosa. The sequence continues at coordinate 808,268 of JACEVL010000491.1, read as the reverse complement.
ACGGACAACCGAACGGACTCAGGCATACGAAGAGACGGATCGACACGGGCGGCGCCGTATTATATGGTCCTCCAGACGATCAATGGAGACGCGAGGCGGGCGGCTCCGAGAGGGGCCCTCCCTCGGCGTCGTCCCCGGTCGCCGCCGCCGCATGTGACGAGTCGTCGACAGGCCCGCCCGCCCGCCCGTCCGTCCGTCCGTTGGCCCGGCTGCTGCGTTCTCCAGCGTCGGCTCATATTTCCGATATTATTTCTCGCAATTGAGTTGGAGAGAGGAACTGCGAAGACGTGGAAACGACGACAGAAAACGGCTCAAGAGTCTATCAATCAAGTCTATAATCCATTCGCCAGATGATCCGTTCCTACGATGTATTGTAGCACGAACACACACAGACACATGTACAGGCGTACATACATACATACATACATACATACATACATAAATACATACATACATACATACATACATACATACATACATACATACATACATACATACAAACATATATACCAGTGAAAACCATGTTAACGGAAACTGAAATGTCAGTTAACTGATTTATTTTATTTCAGTTAACTCAAACTGAAACAGAAACTGAAAAGGCCAAGAAACTGAGACTAAGTAGAAACTGGAAGGGCGAAAACTTTAATAGAAACTGAAATTCAAAAACTGAAATTAAGGAACTTAAATTAGGCTTAATAGTGAAATGTATTAAATCACCAAGTTAAAAGGCAGTTTATTAAGATCAATGCATAATTTTTTTACAATATATAAAAGCCTACTGTATAATATAATGTCTTTTCTTGCTATCTCCATGATGGCACTTAGGTAGGTCTATTCTAAATCATTCTATGGTTTATCAATCGGGCGGATATTACGGAATGTGCTGGATGCCTGTTTTAACGGCGTTGCTTGAACTTGTTAAGTTGTTTTAGTAATTAATGATTTCTATCGATCAGAAATGAGAAGAAGTAGGCCTATCCTGATTTGGCAATGCTTGCACTTGACTGAGTAGCGGTTCCGGGTTCTGAGGGTAGGCCTAATGTTGACAGAATCTGAAGATTAATCTCAGAAGAAGAAGATGGTGATGAAGCGAAAGAAGAAGATGAAGAAGAGGAAGATAAAGAGGATGATGATGATGATGCAGAGGAAGAATATGATGATGCAGAGGAAGATGACAATAAAGAGGAAGAAGATGACGATGAGGAGGGAAAAGATGATGATGACGAAGAAGATGATGACGAAGAAGAAAAAGATGCAGAAGAAGAAGGAAGTGTCATAAACTAATAGTCAGCGGCTTCATTTTTCTTAGCTTCAGCGTTTGAGAGCAGTCTGATCTTCCAGATAGTCTACTCTTGTACGGTTATTGAACTTGCTTTATAAACAAATCCGTTGGTGTGCGTAAGTGATGGAGCAGGAGTTTCGAAACATCTTTCTGCCATGACGGGGATTTGAACTCTCGGCCTCTCCACTGACAACCCAGCACGCTAACGACTAACTACTAACGACTTCTGCGCATGTCATTGGTCAACGTATATTTTCATCTCAAAACGCAGAAATTGCTCAGTCACTGTAAACACGTTGGAGTCTTCTGGTGCTAGGTTTGCGTGCTGGACTTATTCGTAAGTTTGCCAAGGATTTTGTTCGTTTAAAGGGTATTTGTTCGTGTCGCCTTGGCCCATGTGACGGCATCAAGCGATTCAAGCCCATCCTTCCGATGTACGGTCGAGTCTGAGCCATTCGCACCATGTAGGCCTTTCCGGCTGTAGCAGAGTGTTTTCATCTCGGTGGAGGACGATCGACGCGGGCCATTCGAGTGACCTCTATCCTCAGTCACTGGAGGCGCTTCAATCTACCGACCGACACACGACGGATGCCTTTTCTCCGTACTCCTTATGCCTTGACGAATAGTCGGACGTGCGTCATATTCTACCAGTGAGGGACTGCTCGTCGGCAGCGTCATCGTGTGTGCGAACGCTGTCACCTGTCATCGCTCTATACTCTATCGACGCAACTTGATCCAGAGACGTTGGACATCCATGCCATCTTCAGTTGTCGACGGGCATCCGTTGGTTGGTTCCTCGTGTGTGTGTGTGTGGGCCTGCCACTGGTGACTCTTTCAGTTTACGGTGCATTGTTTTGCTAACTGATGTAATATATTCGTTCGTAATGACATTTGGCATCATAAAGGCTAGCGCAGAGAGCGCCTCTGAGTAGATACCTTGAAACGGCGCTATATAAAAGTTCAGTTACATTACATTAGGCCTACTACAGTAACTTATGCCTCCATTAATTGACATATTGCCGGATGGAATACACACCGGTCACTCACTATAACCCTGGCGATGGAAGCCATATCAAATCATCTGCCTTTCAATGAGGTCATGTTACAACGAGTTTATCTTCTACGACAGTCTGACAAATTCTATATCAGAATTCACGTTTCAACGAGGTATTAACATATATAACATAACAAGGGTTTTAAGTGGTTCAGAAGACGTTTAGTCTGTGTTAAAACCACTGCATTATAAGTTTCCAGTGTAGCCAAAGCTGACGAGGGCCTCTCCGTGCAGTTAGGCAAAACGAGACCCATGTTCTGCGCAGCGTGTCCCCCCTCGCTGGCCACACGCAGCTATAGCCTACGGCAACGACCTCATGACTCTACGCTGCCGGAAGGCAAAAGACGATCGAAACTTTATTCCTCGAATATTATACCGATGAGTAGATAAATCTGGCCTTCTATCTTTACACTGAAATGACTCACTAAAGATGAATTCTGTTCTAGCTTAATATTATTACCATAATCTTGTAACCAGATGCGGAGTGTCACCTGGTTCTGTCATTAAACGAATATATATATATATATATCTTCTTCTTCTTTGTTTCTCCTCCGTCAGGCCAAGGCCAACGATGAGTCCTCAACTTGTCGTCTCCAGAATTCTCTATCCTTGATTTGTTCCTTTGCTTCTGCAATGTTCATCTTCATTCTCTCCAGATCCTCTCGTATATTATCCATCCATGTCTTTTGTTGTCTTCCTCTACTCCTAGTTCCCTCCACATATCCGTGTAAAGCCATCGATGGTAATCTGTCATTGCCCATTCTCATCACATGTTATATATATATATATATATATATAAATTATATATATAATATATAAACAAAGAGAAGTCATGGATTCGAAGAAGATAGAGAATATTACATGATTGGACCAGATGGAAGTAGAAGACCGCTGACGAGTCGGAGGATATGGAAACAGCGGACAGAGGGATAAGGATAAGCCTATGCTGCAGACGGAGGCAGAAGAGATAAAGAAGGATCGATGGAGGGATAGAGCAAAGGAGAGATAGTTCAAGGCAGAAGGGACAGGAGAGAGAGTGAAGGATGGCTTAGAAAACACTGATGGGAGGGATAAAAAAGACCGGCAGGTAGCCAGAGAAGTGGATAGATAAGAGTGGAGGGAGGGAGGAGATAAATTGCTCAAGAGGGAGGAAAGAAGGATGGAAGAAAGGTGAGTGGCCGGGTTTATCATCGCGGTATTCGCAGCACGAAGGGCGCCGGTTACCCATGGGTGGGGGGGCGATCGATAGACGGGGGTCGATGGTGGTCGGGGGGCGCGACAAGCGACGACTGCCAAGCGACGAAAACGAAAGCTATGTCGCTGCAAAAACGAGATAAGCGAAGACTAATTGACGAACCAACGGCGAGCCATAGCAGGCCGCAGCTGCAGCAGCGGCCATGATGGACGCGCGAGAAATTAACGGACAGACGGACAGGCGAACGTAGGTCTACAGCAGCCCACAGATGACCAGCGCCAGATGGAACGCCGAAAAACATGGACGGACGGACGAAATACTCGATCACACCGCGATAGGCAGACAGGTGCAGGACAAATGGACTATCTGATGGACAATAGGGCGACTGGACTGTCGGACAGGCGATCGGAGAGAAGGACGATTGTGGGGTGATGGACAGGAAAAGCACAGGTGGGGTAAGACGGAATGACATAGACCCAGTGGCACTGGTCATAGAGTATCAAGACTGCTTTCAAACTCAGAATACCTTGATGTGTGTGTTTATGCTTGTCATGGCATCTGTGACCTTTCTTAGCGTTTCAAAACGATTCTTCGCAAATGTGGTTGTGTTTTCTCAGGTCAAGAGCGCTGAAGAGTAACAACTGTATGCGTCACGTTGGAAGTGTGTCACACACATATGAGGTGTGTGACGTTGCGTCGAAGTATCAGATCTGCAGTCGATTCAGCAGTATCAGTGGTTAAAGTGGTGTGCAGTGAGAACTCTGAAGAAGTTTTATTGGAACGCATCCGTTACCAGGGTTCCATTGCCTGATGAGCAGTGGGAATGCAAGCAAAGAATGTTGAGAGCAGTGGGTGGGAACGGTGTTCCCACCCACCTTAAACGCTGAGCAGTACCTCACCCCATAGCATAGTTATCCCTGCAAGATAAACAGTATACATGTAGCTAAATTTAAGGTCCTGCTATACCAATGTGGTGCAGACATCCACAGACATGAGGATAGCTATGCCAAATGTGGCATATGGACACGCCCTTCCACAAACATACAGCAATGGCTTTTTTTTATCCGGAACATGATTTTCATCCCATGATCTTGGTGGATTTGTGAAAATGGGAAAAAGGACAAGAAAAAAAGAGAAATATGCAGAGGAGAAGGGAGTGAGAAGTAAAAGAATTGCAAAAAAAGAAGAACCGGGAATCAGTACATAACTGAAAAAGGTCGTAAAAGGCGTTCGAACAGATGGACATGCCCATAAATTAATAAGATTGATATACATAAGCACATTCTAGGCCTTCACACTGCCTCCAGATTTCAATCGGAACTGAACAGGAATTCCAAGGTGTATAAATTAAGGTAAATTAGGTGTACTTAGAATTTGTCACTCGGTCATATATGAATCACCACACATGAATCACCACATGTGAATCAACACATGTGAATCAACACATGTGAATCACCACACATGAATTAGAGCCAACAGATGATGCCAGTTTACAATTTTAATGCTATGCATTCGACCAGGTACGTTTCCAAGACTTTCAGTAAGTTCAACGTGTGGTATTTATTTAAATAAATCCCTTCAAATATGTCACCAGGTCTGTACACACATATACATAACGTATTTAACACAGTCCACATGAAAAACTATACAGAGATACAAGAAAATTACCAACAGTCAGTGTAAGCATGAAAACTCATCATACCAGTTCCAGCAGGCCCATTCAGAAGGGGCCGCTTGAGGCCCATTCAGAAGGGGTTGCTTGAGACCCATTCAGAAGGGGCTGCTTGAGGCCCATTCAGAAGGGGCCGCTTGAAGCCCATACCTTAATTTCTATAGGCCATGACACACGATTCATTTACAAACTATAGCCAAGGCCTATGCTCTATAAGGGCTTGGACACCTGAAATAAGCCCAGGATCTGATGGAACCTACTAGTAACTCCAAGTCTTCAAATCTACAGTTACAATTATGTAAAACCTCCAAAGTTCTAATACATATAGAAAATAAACAAAAGTGAGCACATACATGTATGAATGATAAAACAAGATGTTTCAGTAAGTAAACTCATAAAAAATTTCCATAGCCTATATTCGGTTTGCTTAGAGGCTTAAACTGCTTTTCAAACCAAGGCTGAGGCTGCATTAATTGAAAACTGCATTTTATCTGCACCACAGGCCAGACCCAAATCTTCATCATAACTCAGACAACAGCATCTGAAATGTATAAATACAAAGAACAATTAAATGCTAAGCTACACTTCAACAGAAATGCATTGCACGGGAAACTCACAAGGCAACAGACGTACAAGAATTCTTCAAGACATTCTCTAATGTATTGGTCAAAATGGTTAAATGCAGTTCCACAGTAAAGAAAAACATTTGATAACATTCAACCAGGGCTTTTTTTAGCGTGCAGTTCTACACAAAATTTGCAGTTCTAAATCAATTTGTGCAACTGTAAAAGCATTTTTGTCACTTTATGCAGTGAAAAATTGCTAAAAAAGTCATCGTCATTCAATTGGGAAAAATTTACCATTGGTTTTTGAAAAAGAGAGAAGAGGTTGTGCAGTTCTAAAAATTCCTTTTAAAAGCCCTGCATTCAACCACCAATCCCATTCAGTACCTTGAGACAGAATTAAGATGGTTCTGTGAGAAGCAATACAATAATCCAGCTGGCCAGTTACTCAAATTCCAGCTGGATTACTACAACTACTGCTATAATGATGATTTTAAAATCAAGATAATGCCTATAAATATGTCATATAATAGTACTGCATTAACACCAACGGTTGTGTTATGAACATAAGTAATGTTAGTGATACTTGTCACAGACAAAATAGATAAGATAATTACTCAATTTTGTTGCATGACAGTCACTAAATGCAAATGTCTTTCACTGGTAAATACACTGGTTCTCTAGACTTTGAGTGTGGAAGAAATTGCAGTTCACAGTTGTCAATCTCTGAAGCTGACACCCCTTTAATAAGGTTTGAGAGGCCTGCCAACTATTCATCGCAGCACACGATGCAGAATATGAATGCAATAGCTTTCCTCTATTTATGTATGTACATAACTGAATATCTGTAGAATAGTCTTCTAAGAACTCTCAGTGACACTCCCATATCACATGCAGTATTGGCATTGCTCAGTCAGCATGCTACCCAACCCAAGCCTTGGGTTTGATGCACAGAATGTTTTGTACCAGCCAAGCCAGAACAGTTCTTTGTTACATTGCAGGTGTTGTCATCGGAAGTCGAAGACCGACTAAAACCAAATTTACCATGCAGGCAATGATAAAGCATTTGACACCGTTTGACAAATCCTGAACCCAGCTAAGCACACATGAGCAACAACAAGTCCTCTGCATCAGTTAAACAAGACAACAAACCAGTGGAACGAATGAAAAACGCTATTTTATGATTGGACAATTCAAGGGCAGCTTTGATGAGCAGACGTTTGAGGATCTCTTACTACATGGTGCCAAAACCAGTCGAGTTTATTCACAGCTACAAAGATTTCTTCTCCAATTGATTTGGTCAACTCAGGATTCTTAGCTGCGGCTCAGAGTATTATAACTTCTGGAAAAACTGTTAACTGCAGCTGTGAGATGAATACAAAATATGCCATCACTAATCACAGCACTTTTAAGCGGCTCTTGAGATGGAGTATGAATAATAATAATCCGTTGCATCAATTGTAATAAAATTTGCAGGGTACTTCTAAACTATAACTAAACTAATAATCCTAGTAGGGAAGCGGCTACAATTAATGCGCTTCCAAATAACTTCAAGATTTGAAAAATAACTGTCCATTTGCAGGACGAAGATAGAAGAGTCACACAAGAGATGTCCTGGAATTCTGAAGGGAGAAGGAAGAGAGGAAGACCACAGAAGAACTGGCCGGAAACCATCAGAGACGACGAGATTCCTGGAGATGTTACAGGACGAGGATAGGGAGCTGAAAATGGACAGAATTGCATGATGTGCAGACCTGCACAAGAGAGACTAAGTACCAAGTAAGTTGCAGGATACAAATATAATGTAATGAATAATGAATGACACCATTTCAAGGGCAGCTCTTCAAACAAACACAACAGTTGTGGCAGTACCAAATCTTATTCCTGTGGGTCTTTCAGTCTGCAGCATACTAATTAGGTTAGAGGAATCTCAAAGACAGTTTATACAGCACATATAGGCAGATCTATAAATATTAGATGTTAAACGTACCAGGAGTTCATCAAGGATTTCATCGTCATCACTGATCAGTGCATTGTCAGAACAGCACAGAACCTAACAAGACATTTCTCTCCCTCTCTCTCTCACCAGTTGTTTATTTCATTCTCTGCCACTCCGTTACGTTTCATAAACAGTAACATGCAAGCTTTCAAGCAACACGTGACCAAATCACCCACAATACTGTGCCAGCGCGTCCTATTCGTAAGGCTCTGCTCAGCTCACCAGCAACCTACAGTGGACACAGAGTGAGTAAGAGAGTAGTTTCTGATTAGAATACTTATTCAGTAGCACTACAATTCTCATTGAAGACACAAACTAATGCAGACCAAAGCCAAGGCCACTACTACCAAATGACAGAGGACTTTCATTCAAAGAATGAATATAATAAAAGAATTCTTCAGGGCATCTGTTTGGACAGCTCTGGCCAAAAGGTCCAATAGGTTTCCAATGTTGAACCATGTGTGCTTCCACCCGAGAATAAGCAACCAACAAAGCAATGCATTGTAGTCTGCTATGTCAGTTCAACTAAAGAGCTCACACGTTGCACCAATGCTCATTGGCAAGCTATAAGAACATGAAAGTCTCTGCCATTGCCTCCAGTCCTGGAATATGACTGCTGGGTTTAATCATGCCAATACTAATAGCTGATAGTAATACAACTGAAATAATATAATAACGCTATTCATACCAATAACATCAATAATATTAGTCCTAAGATAACGATGCTAATAATAAAGACAACAAATATCATGAGCAATCATTTTCTACTTTGATCTAAGTTTAAAAAGTAATAATGATGTTGATAATAATAGGAAAGCTAAATATAATAAAAAATAATAAAACCGAATGCTCTGAATTTTGATCAAGAGGCGGACATATAACGAAAGCACAACAACAGCCTTTCTTCCACTATTCTTGAGTTTCAGGCCAGATTTCGTTTAACCCTTTAACAACGAGAGGGATTAGTTTTCCATGCATTTTAGCACATGCTTGTTGCTAAAGTGTTAAATGGCAGAACAGAGCATAAACTGTACTTGGCACCTGAAGAGATTGCCTTCACTGGATTTTGAATAGGGAGCAACAGTCACAGACATACAGGAAAGGACGATGACTGTAATGTCGCACAGCCCAGTCAGGAACATGTCAAAGACACAAATATGGCAAGTCAGACAAAGCAATTACTATTTGTCAGGCTTCAAGCCTGTTCAGCCAAACAGCTGTGCAGCAAATACACACACCACAAATAATAATAGGAAATACACACAAATACATACACACAAACACAGAGACCAGGAACAAGAACTGAAAAAGGCACAGCCACATATACTTGAAGACAGAAACCAGGACAACCAAGACGAAGGCAAATGGCTGATTTACGAAAAACGTGTTATTAGTTATTAACTATTCACAAAGGATGTCGCTGAAAGACTTTCTCAGAGCACTCTGAACCCGATGGTTGAGTGCAGAGGCATTTTGTCAACTTTCCTACACTCAGATTACCATCAGTTTTGGTGCTAATTACTTATCACAAAGAAACTTGAAAAATACCAAATCCAAACATCGTTTTAACATCAGCAGCAAATGTCATTATATCCAGTGCAAACCACAGAAATTGTGCAAAGGATTCATAGCTCAAACAGCACAACTGAAATGCTCAGTCAAGTAGCAATCATTTGACTTAAATTTACACTCATTTCCTTATCAGGCACTCTTGTGCACAAATGTTCCACTTTAGAGTACCATACAAAAATTGTCTGCTTAATAATAATAATAACAACAAAATAATAATAATAATAATAGAAATAAGCATAAGTTGTTCTAAAGTTCTTACCAGAACTTTACTAATATTTCACCTTGCAGATGACTCGGCCTAAGTTGGTAAATCCTAAAACTGGTTTAATTTTGCACTGGATTGTGATGGGTGTGCTGAATAAACTCATGACAGCTGCATCTTTTATTCACAAATAATAACGAGCTATAAATTCTTAACACGTAAGTCTCTGCACAAATATTTTAGAACCATTGTGAGTCAGAAACATTAGTTGTTTCGTTTACATTAAACAGTTCTTATAATAAAGAATTGTAATGACTGAAGTTTAACATGGATCTTTTAAGTTATATATTAGGCATCTATGTGAAAATAATATACAGGACTGTTTCAAACCTATGGCATGCATCAACTTCAGAGTCCTTCTCTTGTATATTCTCACTCACATTCACCTTATTATTACTATTATTATTATTATGACTGTTGTTACTTTATTATTATTATTATTATTATTGGCAGTAGACTATCACGCAGCCAACTTTCATTTAATGTGTATAGTGCTATAGCAGCACCACTAACTGATGTTTGCCTGTCCTAAGACGGTTGAAAAGAATTTAAAAAATCATCTGATGGGTCACAAGCCCATAATAAGAGTATCGTGCACCCCAACTTTCATTACACGGAAATTTGAATCTATGCAATGGTTAGCACGTAGTGCGATGGCAACGTCACCTTCTGAAATGAAACGAGTCGACATCCATGTTCTTAGCGCAGTGTGCGATAACAGCGCCACCTACTGAAATGAAATGAGTGGTTGATTACGACCTTCATAATGTATAGGATTTTAGCAGCGCCACCTACCAAAACGAAATGAGTCTATAGCGTAACAGAAGAGTTCACTTCATGACATTTCTGTTCTATTATGATATTGATTATTACTGAGGTAAGTCCAAAATATCATTGAACAATCAACGACAGTATATCACATAATATATATTCATCTGAAAACCAGAAATACACTTCACTAAAAGAGATGAAATAAAAAATTTACATCTAGTCAACAGAGATGGCACACGATAAGAGTGCCCCAGATACAAATGCAAATGTGGCATGGAGGCCAATTGATTAGAGCGCTTGGCCTGTAATGCCGAGAGTACGGGTTGAAGCCTCGCCCGTTACTTGAGCAAGTCATTCACTCGCAATTGCTCAGCGCCATAGATGTTGTCATATGGTCGTGCGCACTTATGGATTTTGTGAGAACGGGAAAAAATTAGCAATTTAAAGACCGTTTCCAAACATCAAGAATGCTCCACCATCAAAAAGCACTAACTGAGACAGAAGATAACAATGCGCACCAAACGGCAGGATGATCTGCATGTTCGCCCATCTGTGCGAATGATTTGAAAATGATACATGCAGTTAAATGTAAGCAGCCAATACCAAAATTAGAGCTAATGAAGGCGTTGACAAGTGAGTAGGACAGGAGAACTTTGGTGGCACAGTAGCTGATTGCTAATGGACCTGACGTTCACATCAAGATCCAGAATTTATATGATCTTGTGCGATCGACATTTCGGTACATCATATAAACAGAGAATTTGTCATAAAGTCATGCAACTTGCAAAGAAGCATGGCTACTAATATCACAAGTGCACATTATACAGCCCATCTAAAAGCTCCTCAGAAGTGCTCCAGACTTGGCAAGAAATGGTTACGAAAGAACAGAAAGGTCTTCAACTGGTGGTGAAATAGAGGCCGAGAAAGGACGAGAAGCTTGTGTCACACGTTGTAGTCTCACAAGGTAGCTGAGGGACTATACTTGTCATGTTTCCATATTACCCAAAAGGTCCTGCCACACGTGGACCATGGCACCAAGGGCCACTCTCTTAAAGAATACATTACAAACCCACTATAATGCTGTCTTTGTGAATCATGAAATAACAAGGTTTGGTGATAATAAGGTCAAGTTAAGAAGAGAACTGAAATCTGCTTTATGTAATATTTCTTCTACAATCAAGCATCTGTAAGAAGCTTATAGTGGTAATAAAACACTGATTACTCAACTCCGATATGATGAATACACTGACCATATACTGTGAGCGGGAAGACAGGGCCTTGAGGGAGAGGGTTCGCCATGTACCCTCATGTACTGATGCTAGCAACATGATGTCACTAACACTTCCCACCCTTGGCTGCCTGCTGGGGCAAGCAGAGAATGCTCTTCTGCTTCTACCCCACCATATGGTATGCAGCCAAACACTTGTTGAGATCTTATAATGAAAATGCTTTGAATGCATAAGAAAACAGTTCTAAGATGCATTATTTTCACATGCAAAGAATTATTTCAAACACAGAAATAGATCACAGACACTGAGTAATTTAACATTGCACAAGTCAAAAACTACGCAGTCCAATGTAACATGCAAACAAAATGTAGGTATTTGAACATTTTTTAGCACCCTCTCAAGGTGCAAATATTGTACTGCCAAGACAAAATTCATAGAGCGTAAATACCTAACTGACACCACATAAAAACGACAAAACGAAACACAGATGCATACACACGTATCTTGATACACTTGTGACTTGTGAAGAAAACGAACAATTTTTCTCAAATTGACTTGTAAGCATTTTTCATAAGCCTATATACCTTCAGGAGGTCAAGCTAAAAATTGCTGCACTTTTCTTCCAAATTTATGCACTCTTTGTGACGATAAAATTTTCTGAAAATCGCGTGTGTAAATTCAAATCATGTCCTTAATAACAGAAGTTGGCCATTTTAATATAGCATATGGAGGAATAAGTTTGAAGAATACGAGACCGCAATGCAGTCCTGGCACACAAGAACTATTCCATACGATCATGATCTTAGTGAGAACATTGTCCAGCCTTTCTAGTAAAATGGCTCTTTTTCTCCATCAAGGTCACATATACTAACACATATCATCCAGCTATTTTGATCCCTTCAGCCATTTCTATTTGACAACAAGTGAAGTAATGAATTGCTTCTAATTATCGTCAAGATTATAGCATTCAAGTAAAGCTATTTGAGTCAAACAGTTGTGTGAATAACTGCTTATAAATTGATTTTGAAAAATTGGCACTCTCCGTTGAAAATAAGAAAACACTGATAGACCATATCCTCCACTGTAAATCTCAATGGAACCAATCCAATCGAATAGAACATCCGCTCTCATAATGCACGAAGGCATCACTTGATGGTCACTTCAACTGAGATCATAGTCAAAGATCAGAAAAACCTCAGTCGAAATCCAATAGGTCAAGGACAGTCAAAATCCAAAAGGGTCAAGGGAAGTCATAATCTGTGGGAAAACATCAGTTGAAATCTGATCGGACAAGAAAAAAGAAGATAAATCATCAGCCTAAACAGACTGGTCAATTACTAACTGCCAAGTATCTACAGTAGTATTTAATTTGATCTGAATCTGCTCAGATATGCTATCAATCAGTGCATCTTTCAGGAGTCTCCTGAAAGCACTGCGTATTTGGCTGTCAGACGCAGCCCAAGAGGAGACAAACTGAGAATAAGTTGAAAGTGAAAATACTGAGAAGCAGAACAGTACAGATGTGTAGTGAAGATTATAACATAAAAATACTGTAAAGTGCAAAAACAAAGACAAGGAGGGTTTCAGCATCTGAGTCCAAAATTTTGTAAAGTCTTGTTCATATTTATGTCTGAAACAATGCTAAAACTTGAGTAAACAAACACAAAGACTATTAAGGTCTGGGTGGGTTCAGAAGAAACAAGGTTTAAAGATAAATGTTCACAAAGTAACTGCACTTTAAAAAAGACACAAGATTTAAATGCCAACACTGATGAGGTTCAAGCTAATTGTAAATGAGTTTCTGTTGTTGTTTTAACAGAGTTAAGCGATTGCAGAGTTTAGATACCAAACCGCAACACACAAATGATAAAGATATCACAAAAACTGTACTGCTAGCAAAACCTCAAAGAAACTCAAGAAGTCAATGAGGTCATCTGTAGCCAAGGAATGATTATCAATCAATGAAAACAACAGAAATAGCGCCCCTTCAAGATATCTACTCAGAGGTGCTCCCATCTCAACCACGGCTGAAAAGGACAGCTTTCAGAAAGGTATAGAATGCAGGTGAAGAGTTCCTAGGTAGGAGACACAGCTCCAGAGGAAGCCCATTCCAGATAGGACGCTGCACCATAGAAGTGCACACAAAAGGGATGATCAGGCCACCACGAACCGCAGAGCGGAGGGTTTGGAAGCCACTATTGGCAGAAACAGGGTGACAGAGCTCCTGCAGATAAGCAGGCACAAAAAGGTAGCTAGATACCTCCTCTTCCCAGTTAAAGCCTTTTTCAGAAACAGACCAACTAGAAAAGTAACAAGAAAATCCATTCAGCACAAATTATTATTAAAAACATTTTGAACATTTACAAAGTCACAGAGAAATGCGAATCTCAGGCGCAGTTAGTCAGTCGCCAGGTGTAGAGCGGTTAGATATCTAGATGTTTGAAAGTCAATGAAAAATAGTGAGTTTTGAGGCATTTCTTAAAGTAAGAGATACAGCTCGAGCATCAAACTGACGTTGGTAAGTAATTCCATTCCTTGGGGCAGCAACATGGAATGCACAAGAGCCCATGGCAGTGCTACATTGTGGCTCAACTAAATGTTCAATCACAAAAGGCTCAAACAAAAATGTTGTATATAGCTGTGAAAACAGCTATCACAGCATCCTGCAACTGTTTCATATAATGACATTCAATTTACACCTTTTGGAAATAATTTGATTTCTCCCAATACAGCAGCATTGTCGTTTGGCTGCAGCTACAAACATTTATGCTGTGCTAACAATTATTTCACTAAACATGCAATATTTTCATTTTCCTTCAAGACATCATCAAAAAACTTGTTCAGTTGTGCTATAAATATCAAACAGATGCTACAGAAGATCAATTTCCACTTTTCACAATCTGAATACCTTTTTTTAAATTTTCAGTAGACATACGATAAAACCGGCAGTGAAGTCAAACTAACTGGAAATTTTACAACAATATTGTGAGATCATTTGCGACCTGCAGTATTGGCAGAACGAAGCATTTACTGCATATGAATCAACTGCCACGTGCACTTCCAATCTCTTACTTTGCCAGAGAATGTCTGACAAAACAGTCAGCAAGAATAAGGCATACTTCAGGCAGCCCTAAAGCCCTACATGGAAATAGTGCACTTCACAAGATCATGCAAGACAAGCAAAACAAATGCCCTTCAGAAACACACATTGCACCAAAAGAAGTAATTCCAAATACGACAGATGTGAAACAATGTGAAACAAGAGAACGCAATAATTTGGACGTGACTAACCAAATCAAAACAACTTCAAAAACATCTAGACCTATAAAAAGCAAAAACTTCAGGAGCAAAGCCAAACAGTTGCACCACTGTTGGCACCCAACTCACGGACACAACCGCACATTTTATGTACAACAACACAAAGTTCAACTGATATTTTACAGGAAACAAAACAAATAGGGAAAAGTTGAACAAGATGCATCACTTGGATGCCCATAAAACAAAGCCCTTCTGAATGTGGATGTTCAGGTTTCTGTGTGGAACAGATCTCGCAGAGGCAGTCTGGGCCAACCAAGGCAATTTCCACCTAGTTCGTACACTGAAACTTTGAAAATTGTCCACATGATGAAAAAGATACCTCGTAGATTAGCCACAATGATTTGAAACACTAAAAAGAAACCAAAATAAATCAACGTAAATGTTTTAGCCAAAAACCTCTCCCATACCAAATGTCCAAGTGAGATGCACGTCAGTTTTTCAAATTTTTTTATTCACTTTTTTTACTAGATTTCTAACATTTTTCAACCTACTTTACACAGCAAACCTTAATCTTAGAAGTTTATACTAAGAATTAGAAAAACCTGCCCCTACGACTGCAGAACCATCGAAACACTCTACCCACTGTCAAGGGAGTGATGAACATGTGTTCAGTAACATTCAAATTCTGCCTAGGTAAACAACGCTATCACGTGACCGAAGATATGACAGCAAATTCTATCGTGCCCTGCTAGGAAACAGGATCCTCAATTGCAGAGGATGAAATATCACGAAGCGTGCATTTCTGCACAGCGAAAGGCACTATCCGCAGTATTTCATCTGCATAAGGCTGTTCCGTAACACCCTCCTTGTTATCGTCGCAGGTTTTATCAGCCGGCACCTCGCTTTCTTCTTTCTCTGACTTTACATTTAACGACAGTCTGCCAAGCATGGCTTTAGTCTCAACATCTTTGGCTGCTTTTCCAGATCGGTCACAATTCGCGTCTGCCACTGAAGCTGGTTTTTCTGAATCCAGTTGCGACAGATCGGTAGACGAAGACGGTTTTGGAATGGCAACAGAGGACTTAACGACGTCAGCATACAACTTCTGACTGCTGTCTCCAGCTGTAGCTTCAGAAAGCACTACTTTTGCCGGAACTTCTGAGTCTGAATCCTGGCATTAACAAAACAAAAAACAAATAATTCATCTACTAAATGCAAACAAACCAATGATGCAAGACAGTTTTGGTGCTGCTTACATTCTGTTTACATTTGGTATGGCCCACAAAGATGATCTCTAAAATTCTTGCAGATACATGGAAACTCATTTTCTATTCAATTTATTCCAGTAATTACTGATGTTTTGACAGAAATATACAAGTTGATTCAAAATACAGCATGACATAGCAATCATTAGAAGGCAGAGATAAAGACATTCACGAACCAAGGAGCTAAGGTAAATTACCACAGTAGAAACAAACAATGCTAATTAAAATTGCAGTAAAATTGAACAATCAACAACAAAATGAACAACCTAGCAAGTACAGTCACCTGTGGCGGTTCCAACTCACCAGAATGTTCATACCTGATGCAGTACGGAACTTATGATTTAACAGATTCATTATCTCTGTTAGGTTTCCTAAGGAAAATCAAAAGTTACTACGGACGAAAACAAGGTAAGAATAAAAAATTATTGAAAACTACATAGTCGATCCTAAGTGATAGGACGATCCTCAATATATGTATTTACTATATGTACTTAAACAAATGTGCTATCTTCACATTTTCTATAGACTATATAATGCTATTTTTGGCAACCATATCAACATATTTTAATGAACTGGTGTCATTAAAAATGTTCACATTCAGCGAATAAATTTCCAATCCTGACTGCATCATGTCAGATTATGTGCTACAGCGAGAGGTGTTACAGGTAGAATCCATTGTAATGCCACTCACTGTATCTCCGAATGAGCCAGAACCAGCATCAGAAGAAGCCGATGACATGCTGCCAGTGCTATTGCTCACACCAACGTGGCTACAAATATTCAACAAACCATGTGCTCTAACAACTGACCATTAAATTAATTTGAAAAACTTCTATAAGCACCAGTGGCTAATGCCCAAAACACCAAATGATGGTGCACCAAAACAGAAATTAAGTTAATACCCAGAAGGTCAGTCCACTAAGACAGAACAGATAAAATATGGTGGATAACACAGCAGAAAATAATAAGGATAATGAGAACAATAATAATGATAGTAGGTCAACAAATCAGATGAAAAGGAGCAAAGATCTGCAGAAGCATCTGTACCAATTGAGTAGAGCTGTCTGGAACTGTGCTCCACAACAAATTTGCAACATTGCTAAAGGTGCTAAATATAACCAGACTGCTACAAACACAACATAAATACATATTGTAATCTGAAATTTATATAGCGCCACTTCAAGAAAACCTAATCAAAGGCACACTCTCTCTGTTAGCCAAATGATGTTAAATATCATTACGAACAGAAGTTTCATCAGTAAGTAAAACAACTGTACGAGTCCCCAACGGCAGACTCAGGCAGACACGACGTGGCCACAGCTTCCCATCAAAAGTAGACAAAGAACATCATGTTCAGAGTTTCTGGACTAAGCTGTATCGACAGTGTAGAGTGATGACAGATGGCAATGTATGTAGTACATGATAAAACCCATGCCCAACAAACCCCCCAGATGGTGAAAGATGCGCTTCTGAACACCCCTCGAGCTGACGGGTCCAAGTAGAACAGGTATTCGTCATCTGCTAGTTGGTAGGTCAGAGCGCCATCGGTGACTAAGAGTAGAGGTCACTCCAACAATCTGCATTGCTCCTCCTTCGCCAAAATGAAAATTACCTGGCAGTAGACGATGTACACAAGTGTAGATCAGAGACTCAAGTGCACACAAGGAAACCCATCTGCCTCACACAGTCACGAATGCCAAGAGGAAATGTGAATAAAATGGCCAAAACGTCAAATATCCACAGCAGATAGAAGAATAATTCGTCGTCGTCGATGCTCTATTCGTCGCTACAAAACTTTGGCAGCAAAATGGACGATTTGTTTCCACGAATCTCTCTGTTGCACTGCTCGCACTGCCTGTTCCCATATCATCATTCCCATCCATTCTTTCACATCATCAATTCACATCCTACTAGGTCTTCCTCTCCTCCTTATTCCCTACGTATCTCCCATGATTATATCTTTCTCCACACACTCTGACGTCTTTCTCATGTGTCCGAAGTAGGTCAATTTCCTTGTTATTATTTCACCCCACTGTTTTCTTCCCCCGACCTCCCTCAGCTCCTCCTCATTTCCCCTCTTGGCCGTCCAAGGTATTCCCAGAATTCTTCTACAGCAAGTTGTCT
Source organism: Aporrectodea caliginosa (assembly GCA_020284085.1). Lineage (NCBI taxonomy): Eukaryota > Metazoa > Annelida > Clitellata > Crassiclitellata > Lumbricidae > Aporrectodea > Aporrectodea caliginosa. Next base: position 790,022 of record JACEVL010000491.1, on the reverse strand, counting down.
CAAAAGATGCTATTCTTCTCTGCTTGCTCTTTCTGTATGTCCATGATTCCGATCCGTATGTTACCATAGGCCAAATCAGAGACCGAAGCAGTCTCAGCTTAGTGGAGATTGTAATACGCTGTTTTTGCACACTGTTTTCAGATCTGTTAGCACGTTTTTGGCCAATTGATCTGAGTTGCATTTTTATATCTTTTTCACATTTCCAATCTGCTGTGATTGTAGCCCCAAGTATTGCAATCTATCTACTTGTTTCAACACACTTCCTTCTACATAGATGTCAATCTTCTGTCTGTCACTAGCCATGACTTTCATTTTTTCCCTGTTGATATCTAGTCCATATTTTCTCCCTGCTCTTATCAGTCTTTGTATCAAATCTTGCAACTCGTCCTCTGATGTAGCAATCAACACGAAGTCGTCCTCATATCTGAGATTTGTAATCCTCCTTCCTCCAATTCTGTAGGCTATCCTCCCTTAAAAGACTCCAGTACCTCTCTCATTACCATTTCTGCCACCAAGTTGAACACAAGAATAATTATGACATGCAAACTTAGCAAAGTAAGCTACAAATGGTAGTTAATTTATTCACTAAATTCTTCATTTAGACAATATAATCCGCCAAAATGACACAGACATATCAACAACCAATGCAGCAGTTGAAATAAGCAGAACTGAAACTGGAATCTGTTAACAAGTGTAATCAAATTGTGATAACTAAATACTACCAAGCTCCTCAGCAAAAATTATATCACAAGCTGATGCGAGTATTACAAAAATAAAAAACCAATGTCTCTGCCCTAGATTCTGACTAATACGACCCAGCCTCAACTCAACAGATAATTCCAGCAATAGATGAATGCTTTGTGCATTTGCTGTGTTGGGTTTCTCCATTTGGAATTACCTTCCCCCTCACTAAGGGCTAAACTAATGACTGGTTTTTTCCTCATCGGTCTCTCGCTCTTTAGAGGCGTTTCTTTTTCTCCAGGGCTTCCATGATGAGAGCGCCTCTTAAAAGTTATTCTGCGAGAGGTGCTTTATAAATGATTAGATACGATACAATATAACTGTTATAGCACCAGTTGTTACAGGAAGGGTTGATAAAATCCAAAGACACTTGCTCATGAAAATACATTATGAAACAAAACCATTAATTGCACTTGTGACATCCAGTTGACATCACTCTTTAATGATGAAGAGGCAGCAAAACAGCCACTGGAAAACAATACACCTCGTCATTAAAGTGTTAATGGACAATCTCAGATTTCACTCACGACAACACGAATCAACCTCACCAATTATATCAGATGCTTCAACTTCTTAAGACATTGCAAAGAAGTTTAAACTTAGGAATTGTCAGCCCATGGATAACACGAAACAGTATTTAAATCACGCCTTTAAGAACCTAAGAACAGTAGTTGTACAGACATGAAGTTAGAAAAAAGCCAGAACTCTCAAATACCCACCTTTCTGTGAAATGGCTTTTATCAAAATGAGTGTACTGGGGTAAGTATGGACATTTCACAATTTCTGAGAGTATGACAGGTTCTCTTGATGCCAAACCAGGTGAACTGACAGTCTCTAGACGCATCAACAGCCGCCGGTAAGCATCCTTAAAAGCGTGATGGACATAAGCGAACCGGTATGAGCCACGAGCCACGTCGTTAGCTGGAAACAAACAAGTCACACTAACCAAATCAGACCATGTACTGCAAAGTAATGAGAAAATGTATAATTCCCTTAAAGAGTTCAATAACTGAAGACAACAAATTATTTATTATGTATGCATACATGTATGTATATGTGTGTGTATGTGTGGATGTATGTATGCTATGCATGCATGCATGTATGTATGTATTTATGCATGTACATGAGTATATTTGTATCTGAACAGTTGCAGAGCATATTGCCTCCTCTCCCATTCTCAACTCCCAAGAGATGCCTCCTCTCCTATTCCCAACTACCAATGAAGACACCGAAAGATGGGATGGATCTGTCGATTCAATGTCGAAAAGTGCATGCATGATCAGTTACAAAACACCAAGTCAGGGCGGTACTTAAATGAGCGACCATTGGTGTAATAACCAGTCCTTCGGAGCCAAGTAAGACAATCACCCGGTTGGGCTATTAGAGTACTAGTGTATGTTAAATAAGGATTGTTGTAATCGTGTTTTATGCTTTAATTGTAATTGTAATCGAAAATTTATATAGCGCCGCTCAAAAATCAGCAGCGCTCTCGACTTGCGTCAGTGCCTGCATCAGGAAACAAAAACGTCTTAAGGCGTCTATGGAACTGGGACGGAGAGAGGACTAGTAACTGAAAGCGAAGAGACTGGGGAAGAGAGTTCCAAGCTGATGGGCCAACACGGGCAAAGCACCTCGAGTGGGCCGTAGCAGAGTGCATGCGAGGGACAACCATAATGTATGTATGTATGAGCACTTGTTATAGCGCCCCTTCAAGATTTCTACTCAGAGGCGCTCCCGACTACAGCGCGGACACTGAATAGGAGTTTCACGCCCGAGCGCATGAGCAATTGTGAGTGCAGGACTTGCCCAGGGTCCCTACGTGACAGCTTGAGGTGGATTCGAACCCGCAAACCTCGCGCTGCAAGGCACCGAACATACCCCTACACCACCGCGCCCCATAAGGCCACGAGTCGAAGATCGCAAAGAGGCCCTCGCAGGTAAGGAGGAGACAAAGGTGCAAAAAGACCTCAGGTAAGATGGGGCCACCCCAACATTAAACCTCATGTTCAACGAGTTTCCATAGAAGCGTATAAACAAATGTATTACCCGATCTGCATACAAACCTGGCTTAGCACAGCACATGATCATTGAAAATTTATGAAACTCAACAACATGTAACACATGAAGGGATATTTAAAAGACCCAAAGGCAAGCATGGCCCATGATACACTCTACTCATGTTTTTACAATCCGTGAAACAAATCTCTAATAGCATGTAGGAACTGGAAAATTTATAGTTCAAAATTACTGCTTATTCTTGGCAGACTAACATCCACAATGTTCAAGCTCTTTCTTATTATCGTGAAACACAAAGCCAGACTTACTCGCACAAAGGGGATCTTTAATTGAAAGAATGCTTTGAGTCTCGTTTCTTGTTACAAATCCTGCACTACTTCGGATGCTGACCGAAAATTTCAGGTAGTCGAACTCATAACCATAGAAGTGCAGGAAACGGAAAAGATGTTCCCCATAGTTACTTGATTCTGTAAATCCACACCGGCGCATTTGCTATAAGAGAACAAAACATCCATCAAAATTCACTGAATTAAAACAATAAAATTTGTATTTGCACCTGCATTTATATATGACATATACGTTCAAGGAAGTGTGTATACAAGTATGACAAAAGACAAGTCAAGAAATATATTCCTAAAATAGGTTGTAAAAATTGGCTTGACTTAACCATGAAGAACAAACGCACAAGTTGGACTCATGCACTATAAATCGCTATTAGGGGCAGCCACAGAATGCCAATTCATATATTGTTACAAAGTGTAAATCTGCTAAGCTTCCAAATTAAACCATTATTATTTGCAGTATTTCAAATTTTAACTTTATACTAAACCAAAACTAGTTAATTTATCAAGGCAGATCACTGATGGGGTTAAACACAATTGAGTCACTAATTCCAATGGCAATGCTTCCCACGGTTCTAGTTACTTTCTCAACTGTCATATTCTGTTTCAGTAGTTTGAGCATACATGTCAGTAAACATGCTCCCAGCATTAGTCCATAAATTTTTAAATCTCCACTCAGTCACATCATGCAGTTTTTCATCTTTTTGTCGTGAACTTATGCATAGGATCAGATTATCAACAGTCATGTATGCTATACATAAATGTGTGTATATGTAGACACACTGGAAACCAAACCAGCATGATGGTCTAACAGCTTTAAGCACAGAAGCTGAAAATGTTCCTTGAGCTGCTCCAATGAGAACAGTATTAAGGTATGTGCAGATTAGGACTCCCTGCAATACAGTTAATATATTTCACTTGCATTCTATCAGAAACTATATATGTAATTTGACGACAGCATGAGTATGGTAACTCTACTTTATTTGTTGGGTGGTACCAGTTCCACGACTGGATAAAAGATGGGTAACTTAATCATCTTTTTATAAACAGAGCATCGTGAAAGAGAAACTACCTACATACAACATACTGAATGTGCATATAACACATCATAGTGGCTTTGTACCAGTAGTTACTTATCAACCTTACAAATAGGGTTGAAGTCCAAGAGCATGAAATGAAACAGACAGTTCATAGAGAAGGTTTGCCCCACCAAAAACGCTTTATCACATCAAGTGTCCATGGCAAACTGTCACTAACAAGGGCAAGCAAAAACGTCTATTACCTCACACTGACTCAACATGACAAATACAATTTCATGCTTTCACAAAACACATAGGGCATGAATTAAAATCAATGAGCTATTAATGCTACATTAAATTTTACTTACTGAGCTATAGCAGTCGAAAGGAAAATACCTTGAGAAAGCTGATGACCATCAGGATAAGACTGTATGAACTCATTCCCCCGGAATAAACTTCATTCAACTCGCGTTCGACGAGGAACTGCTTTAGGACGATCACAAGGTAAGGGAGACACGGATATAGTGAAATAAACTCCTACGGTACAAAACACAGTTAAAAACATTGGTTGTAATCAGACACCTCCTAAACACGACTTCAAGCTGCTAACAAACGCAAACAATCTCCAAAAGTTAGTTTAGGTATAAAATATAAACTCGTGATAACAAGGCCCAGTTATCAGGTGGTTCTTAATATGGCTCCTACATTCAGTGTTATAATGAATTTTTGGTACACAATTTCTTTTTAAAAAATCTGCAGGGTAATAAATAGTGGTCAGTTCATAACGTAACCAAAGGAAATTATAAAGACTCAACCATAACTTAAAACAGCGGTTTTCAAACTTTATTTTTATTGTACCCCCAGATAAAAAAATTGAATTTTGGCGTACCCCCAACAAGGTCAGATCAAAACCCACATGCGAGCGTGAAGTACCTTTGCAATTAGCAACTCCTTTTAATCATTGGTGCAAACCGGGTATTAGTCATATGTAGAAAATTTATTTTAAAAGTAATATAATTTTAACTTAAGAATGTAGTCATTTCAACAGAAAGGGAAAATTAAATCACTATTAGAAAGTGTTAATGTGAGCAGTGGGCTTGTATTGACAAGTACAGATTTACAATAGCCTACCTGGCTTAATATTTGTCAATTTCAAGCGCAACTCTGGTTCGAGTTCAAGCTTTGTTCTGTATTTTTTTTACCGCAAGCATAGCTGAAAAATCTGTTTTACACAGATATGACGTGCTTAAAGGAATCAAAAATGTTAAAGCTTGGTCAGAAATTATTCCATTTTCAGCTCTTCCTTTCAGCCAAAAATCACGCAACATGTCTTTCTTGAATTCTTTCTTCAATCCACCATAACATGATTGTTCAATTAAACTGGTCTCTTTCGTGGACTGCAAATCGGCCGGCAACACTACATCAGATGGCATAAGCTCAGAAATGTACAGAAAAATAAGTGAACGGTGGACGTAGAATAGCTAATGAAAGAAAGATGGACATGAAGTCCATAAACTTATAAAAAAAAAATAATATTTTGAAATTTTTCGCGTACCCCTTAGCGACACCTGGGGTACGCGTACCACAGTTTGAAAACCCCTGACTTAAAATGCTGTTGGAAACAGCAGATTAAAGTCTCACAAACAGTAATTAACTTCAAAAGCAAAAAGGAAAAAAGTAATAAGGCCAAAACAAAATAATGTTGTGTTTCCGGTAACCCGACCGAGTCACTTTTTTAGGCCCGACTGTGAAAATTTTGTGAAAAAATTTTTTATGAAAAAAATTATTTAAAAAAATTTTTTTTTAAAATTTTTTTTTTTTAATTGACACATGAATTTAACCTTTGCGACATTGATAACATTGCTTTCCATTGCATGAAAATATTTTTTTGGCCTCAGCAAGGTGAAATATGATGACGATATATTCGTTTATTATTATACAACGATGCAGCATTGCATAAAATTATTTTACAAAATAAAATTGTTTTCCTACCTACCCAGATTATAAAACCACTGTTACCGGAAACACACCTATATTTTTTTGGCCTAAGGAAAATTATATACTTGTCAGGAATAGAATCTGACATGTGCCATCACGAAAGAAAATGCCTAGGTGTTAATCAAAATAATAAGTCTTTTTACAATATAATGCTTATGACTACATGGCAATTGACAATTGACCTCTTCAGCTGAGGAAAGCAGATCCATCTCTGTTATCATATCTTTTCAAGTGACCATCAACTGATACAGATTTCAACAGATTTCGTTACTCACAGAAAGAAAAGATTAATGTTCCAAACATCTGTCAATGGTAACCAAATATATGAGTCATGACAACACACCTGAGTCAGTTTGGCACTTTCCTGAGCATTGGCAATGTTGAAACCAATGTCCACTTTTACACCGTTCAACTTGTCCGTCAGTTTAACAATGGGCACCTGAAGAAAATAGAATCAGCTCTCAATTCATGCAGTAAATTACTTAAAAATTGGCTAAAACATTCTTTAAGAAGTTCAAGTTTAAGCCATACTAAAACATCTCATTACAGCTAAACAAGACTTGATTTCGATTAGATAGTTAATTGTCATTGTAACACGAAATCATTTAGTTATGTCTAATTGAAACTTGTATCTTTAAGTTCTAAGGCAGTTTAAAATACTTAATGCATTCTTACTGTAATGGATCTGCCATGATTGCAATTACAGAATGGATCTGTCATGATAACAATTACAGAACTTAAAGTACTGTAATTTCTACATCTCGTGAGCGTGAAACATGATTCTACAAATATCATGTAAAAGTGAATTGATATGGTCAGAAAAATTACAACATTTAGTCAATTATGCTTAAACTGCCAGCATATTTAGTACAAGTAAAAAACAATCCAACCAAATGTATGGACATAGGCCAATTGAAATTGCAAAGTTGTTGACCCGTGCCTGAGAGAAGATATTCAGTCTTAGAAGGATTTATCAAAATGTTATTACTACCCATCCACGACTGAAAATCACCAAAAACAGAAGAAACTGGAAAACGGGTTTGAAAGGTAAAATATTACACTGCCTTACCATTAAAATGCAAAGTCAGTGGCAATAGTAGCATCATTCAAACAAGCATTGTGGTCATACTGTGAGGCCAGCCCTAACGAAAAGGTCAAAAGCTATTGTGTATACCTAATGCTGTGTCAAAAACAAACTGATTTCATCAGCACCAGAGGCCAGCAGATTGATGAAATGTGTCAGAAGAAGATAAAAAACCAGGTGTTTCAGGAAACATAATTATGCCACAGGTCACATTGGAACAGAGCAGACAGAAACATGCTGTATAAGTGGATAGGGTCTTCAAGACTCTATAGTCTTTTTCTATCTCACAGTCCATAAAGTCTGAATACAAAACTCATCTGAATTACATAACTTAGGTTTTAATTCTAGGCACATAGATCAATTTTTTTATAGTAAACTAAGGGGTTAAAAGAATTACAGCTAATTAACAGCATTATTAACTTTTCAATTCTTTTAAATGCAGATGATAACAGCTGATAATAACATTGAGGAACTAAGCTCTAAACCTCTTCACAGCACTCAATCTCATAGATTTTTCTAAATTTCTTTGTTGCATTTTCCATTCCCACGGGAAAAATGTACTTCAGAAGTTCAGAAGGTAACCTGCTTTACAGAAGTCCCCTTCCCATTGATGCATTTGAAAGACACAAAAGACTCAGTGCTCCTAAAGTTATGTAACAACAGATGAAGTAAATGTAAAAGTTGATAAAAAAATGATTCGTTCTGCCACACAGCATACACATTTTCTCAGGCACAGGAAGCTAGACATGTATCAGCACCTCTTAAAACAGCTTTCCAGGATAGCTGACACTAATTCAGGCTAACTAAAGAATGCTCTCAGATATCAATTTTCTGGTAATACAACAATGAATGCATCTAAAAGTAAATGCTAATGTGGCCTTCTGATGTAATTCAACAAACCTGTCCGTTAGCAGACCACCGACACCGCTACGGCATCTGCTATTAACAAGCATTAATGCAGCTAGGAATGCCAAAGCATAAACAGTTCAAATTAACATCTATAGACAGAGCTAGTAGCTTAGCTAATAAACTGAGGGCATCAATGAACTGTTTCATATGGATGTGTACACACGACTTACTGATGCATTGTCTAAAACGATGACCTTCTCTCTATCACAGATATCGTGAGCAATGAGCTCATCCTTCAATTCGTAGAAGGGAGGAATTCGCCAGGTGCTGTCCACAACAACCAAATCTATGTCGCTCGTCGGCAAGTAGAGATTCGTCTTGAAGCTTCCAAACACTTCCACCTAGAAACACAACCACTGCATTACTCTATGCCGTTATTATTATTATTATTATACATTTGTTAAGCACCACTACTTAATGACCAGGAATTAATCGATGACGCTGAGTCGCTGACCAATTGTGAGTGAAGAACTGACTTGATCAAGGTCCCTACAGTGTAACCATCTCAGGGAGGTCTGAACCCATACTCTTGGTGTTACAAGGCGAGCGCTCTAACCAATCAGATATCCTGTCCCGAATGTTGCACACAAATAAATGTCCGTAAATCAGGAAACTCAAATTCACTGCAACCACACTTTGTATAAATACTTACATAGCTGTGTTTAAAAAAAACGTTAACAAAATACTAAACTTTACACTTGGTTGCACTCAAATAACATCGACACAGAATCTGCCTTCTACCAGAGTTTGTATAAACACCTTCATAACTCAGCGTTTAACTTTGACTCAATGCCTAGTCATGTTTTTGGTTTGGTCATGAGGCACTGCTAGAGTGCAAACCAGTTGATCTTACACTGCTGAAGCATTTGCCACTCGCTTCATACAGGTGCACATAAGTAATGTGTAAAATGCACCCATGGATACAAAAGTGATTTGCACTGTCAGGAGCAGTTGAATGCATTATGACACCTTCACCCTCAGATGCATCATTCATATGTACTACTCAGCCTTTAATTCCAATACAGATGATACTGACGGGCATTTAAACAGGTCCTGAGAGTTGTTGGGGACCAACACATAGTCAATTGGCCCAACAGATGCCTAAGCCACGTTAAACCAAGATCCAATTTTATTATTAAATTATTATTATTAAGGAGTTTTTACATAGCACCCCTACCAGGTTATCTACTCAGGAGCATTCCTAGTCCAACTACGGCAAAATATGACAGTCTTTAAGTTAGTACAGAACGTAGTGGTTTGACTCAAGGCACTAGGCTGAGCCTAGTGAAAATAGAGCAATATCTTATGGTGAAAATAGAGCAAAATCTTATGGTGAAAATAGAGCAATATCTTCTGGTGAAAATAGAGCAATATCTTATGGTGAAAATAGAGCAATATCTTATGGTGAAAATAGAGCAAAATCTTATGGTGAAAATAGAGCAATATCTTATGGTGAAAATAGAGCAATATCTTATGGTGAAAATAGAGCAATATCTTATGGTGAAAATAGAGCAATATCTTATGGTGAAAACAGAGCAATATCTTTAAAGTAAATAGCAACAAATTTATCAATACAAATGAGCTGACAGTTTCCATTCTATAAACTTTGGTTTTGGCAAACATCACACAAGACATAAATTCAAAGAAACAAACAAAAACTCATGCTTAGAAAATAACTGCCATAAACAAAGAGCCAGTTGTTACACTAAAAAACGACAAAACACATGTTCAGAGACCATGTAAAAGCTGTATATAATTGCTTGATAAATATGTCACATTACTAATGTGAAGCAATGTATTTAATTTTACACATCCAAGATCCAAGGTATGAAGCATGGGAAATTCACCGTGGTTAGGCTGCTTATCCTGCCATTTTTGGCTACCTCGTATTTTTATACAAGAACCACAAGTCTTCATTTCATCAAAGGCTGAAACCATCACATTCATTCATGGAATGGTGTTGATGCGTTGGCAGCACCAGTGAGGTGTTTGCTTTAAGTAGTGTTTGCTTGAAGTTGCCCCTATAGATGTCTAATGTCTATGCTACACAGTCATATGAAATTTAGCAAGGCCTTTTAAGCCAAAGTCCAATGAAAACTACATATGGTGAAATGCATATTATTTACATCTACTGCATTTCTTGAGTTGACACAGTGGGTCCATTGTTGCACAATCAGAATCAAGTCCCTGAACAAGTTCAGTTGGTGATCACACTTATATTTACAGAGAGCACTGAACAGGCCACACGATACAACTCAAACATATAATGCACCGTAATGAACAGGAGCTCTGTTACAAGTGAATAAAGCATAAAAATTAGAAGTAAAAGTTATACTGCAAATACAGCACAGCAAATATATCCCTCATTGAATAAGTAGCAATAACTTAAACATAATCTCCCATTTCTGTAACTCTTAACTGGTCTTAAAGTAATATCCAACTAAAACAGAACCAGTAGAGTTAAAACAATCAGTATTGTCTACCAACTGCATGGCAACTATTTGACCACAAATTTATAATGTATTCTCATCTGTCAGAACTTGGTAAAGATGAAGTAAGGGTAAAATGTATGTAAGTATGTATGATTGTATGCATTATACTCCGTGACAGATTGAGTAAGTCAATCAAGTCAGTCGTAACTCGGACAAGTCGAGTCAGTCGAAAAATCTTTGACTCGATCGACTTGCAAGTTGAATCGATCATTGTTTCCTCAACTTGACTCGACTATGAAACATTTTAAAATTTTTGCGGCTAGGTCACAAAATGACCGAAATAATACAATGATGTAATTCTGTGTAAATACACAACCACCGTATGAACCTGATTTGAAGAGGCTCCAAGCCCCAACCTTAATCTATGCAGTATGCACTACGACTACTATAGTAACTAACTTCAGCAATCTTAATCAGTTTAAAGTTTCTTGAACTAACTAAACTATAGGCACTGCATGTCCTCTACTGCCATCTTATTTGTTGAGCTGGTACTAATTTCTGTACCGTACTGTAAGATTCCCTTGTAGCCTAGCTGATCGAATTGACGGCAACAGCATGGCTTAATACTTACAAGTCAACCGCACATGATACTATTGCCTAATGCCTGAAATTTTACTTACAGTTTGAGGAAGAGTGTGCAATTGAAATTCATGAGTAATTTAGGTACTCTAATATAAGAAAGCAACAGTCGTCAGCAATTTTGGCCAAGAGACGACAGTTTAAGTTTGCAAAAGTCGACCAAGTCAATCGTTTATTTGCCAAGTCGATCAGAGCACTCGATCGATCACAGGGTATAGCATGTATGTATGTATCTGGCTACCTTTACAGTGTCCTTTAAGAACCCCACAAAATCAGTTGGACCAAGTAACAGAAGGTCAAACTGGAAGAGCAACATACCTTGGCAGTTGGCCACTTGGTCGCAATGACTTCTCCAATGCGTGCTATCAGAGTCTCTCGTGCCTTATGCAATTCTTTGTCTTTCCTTGGTTGCATACGTTTGTATAAGTTTTCAATTTCAAAGCCTAACCTAAAAACAACAAACAGTTACAATTACTTATTAAATTGTATTGTATAATTGTTTATTTGTCAATCTTGATGACATAACGCATCAAGTTACAAAGTATAAAAGGTTGACAGGTTCAAGGGGAGCATAGCCAGTGTCAAAAGACTATGGGAGACAAAACACGGTGGTAAACAAGTCTGTCCTTAGCTTATCTGAATATGAAAAGCAGGTTTCCTACCCCTGTTCCTTTATTGACCACAATTAACTAGTAGATATTTTTATACAACATTCTAGGTAGAAAATTCCTGTCATCTTTTCTGGGAAGGGTGAAGGGGTGGGATCTGGGACACAGGTAATCTGAGATGTGTGGAGCTCTGGGCACCGTCTTTGGAGGACATGCTGCGAGTTGTTCACTATTGCCCTAAATAGAACAGCAGTCAACCTCCAGTTAAGTCAAGTAACAAATTGAGAACTGCTCAATTTAATTTTCAAATTTCTCACATCATCAACACTGAATCTCTGATTTAGGTGTACAGTATATCACTGCTCAGTTCAGCTACTCTCATGAGTTCTTTTCCATCTAGAACTTTTCCTTTATAATAGTTTAATCCATAAGAACTATGAACTACTGCTATGTATCACTGTGTATGTACAACGAAGTGTGTGAATAAACTGAACTGAAACTGAATAAATATTATGCAATTCTGACCAAATGTTGTGACATGAAAACCTAGTCACAGCAAGGTTCAGATGAAGCTACACCAGAGTGACCAGACCCGTGTTATCTGGTCTGCATATGAGTATCAATATAAGTTGGGAAAGGAGTCCAGTTGGTGGGTAGATGTATAGGTCAGTGGTGTTTGCTGGCAGCTCTGTTGTTGACACTGTTTGCCCTTCAGATGAATAATGACCTTAAGACTTTCCCCAGGAGTATATGTGGGCTGTGTAAACAAGTATGTTGCCTCTACAGTTAACTTTATGAGTAGCTGACAGAACTCCCAAGGAGTATCTATAGGCCTGCACAGGCAAGAGTAGCCTTATAAAACAGACCCCTGGTTCAAGCAGCAAGTGTAGGTCTCTACCCTTAACTTTAAGAGGTGTTGACAGAATTCCACAGGGGTGTTTATAGGGTAAACAAGTGTATTGTCTTTATCTTTAGAAGATGCTGACAGAAATTTTGAGATCTGCAAATTATGCAACAACTTGATCATGCTAAGGTTGCACTTTCCATGGTTGCTATGTTGGATTTTTATAAGACTGATAAGACTGATTGATCTTGGACTACAAGTAGCTGCATTCATTGATAGACGCCCTGAGTATTATTACAATTACAAGGAGCTATAGAAGCTATCATAGTAATTATATTCTGTAAGTACTATAACCCTGAATCATAATTTCAGACTTAATAAAACTGTACAAATATACAGTACATACACAAATACATGCTAGCATGCATGGATATAAACCTAAAACTCATCTACATACACTCAAGCAGTACAAGTCATTCAATCAATTATTTTTCCCCATATGCCTTACATCAGAGCCATATCTTGTTGTAGATTGATGAAGGACTACCAGACATTTAGATTTAGGAATGTAGCAACAATAAACTTTCTTAACATCTTGAAGATCTAATCTAAAGCAAAGCAATCAGCTGTATTATTCTGGGTGCATGCTCGAGTTCTCTCTACACCCTGAGAATGTTAAAGGCCCATGGTCTACCCACTCGGGCCCTCCACACTGTCGCTGGTGCAACAACTGTTGCAAAACTTCTGTATGCGGCTCCGGCGTGGTGGGGATTCACTACTGCAGACGATCGGGCCCGCGTGGAGAGATTCCTAGCTCGGATGCGAAGATCGGGCTATCTTCCGCTGGACTCACGGGGAGCTGCGGCGATGGTGGGCGACGCAGAAGACGGACTACTACGATCGGTTGTCCGATGCAGGACTCATGTGCTCCGTCCGATCTTCCCTCCAACTGTTGTCCGCCACCATGACCTTCGACCCAGACCACATGACTTTGTGCTACCGCTTAAAGATGACAGGAATTATATCCCACGGATTTTATTTAGGAGTTTGATGTTGCCCCGTTGAACAAGTCGCCCTTTGCTGGAACAGATATTTCAAAACTATTAATTATTTCCATTCTTCTTTTTATCTGGCAATACCACTTTCTGTAATGGGTTGCGGTGTGTCAACCTAGTGATTCATTATTAAACGAATATATATATAATCACAGATGACCCTGAAAAAGTCACAGTTAAGCATATTCAAGAACAAATGATCTGAAATCATTAATGTCGCGACATGGCCTAAGCAACACCTGTTAAGGGACCTATTACTAAATAACCTATAACATCCAATTGCATAATAACTGCAGCCTGCCTATCAATACAGTCAAAGAAAGATGTGCTGTTGAGCATTAATATTCAAGAGAGGAATCAGCTGACATGACTATCTCCCAATATTCAAGATAAGAAATCACAGCCTATACATATACTTGAGCAAGATCAACACAGGTATTCTCCAATAATACAGCTGGTTAAAATGGTTTCTCATGTTTGACTGCAACAAACAGGTTCTCTGCACTGTGCAAACAACTACAGGTTTTTTAAATCCACAGAACACAAAGAACCACAAACATCACCGTTTTGTATGTACTGCAGTATGAGTATGATATATGAAAAGTAATATGAGTGAATAATAATACAGTAGAGCAGATTACTGTACAAACAGTAATTGAAAGGAAAGTTGATCATTCACACATCAGATATCTATATACCCATTACACAAGAAGTAGAAGAGCAGTCCCTTAAGCTAACCCTGAGGCGGTCATGGGTATGAAGAGCTAGCAACTTCATTTTATTAACCTCGGCATATTAGGGAGGGTGGCCAGTCCTCTGCCTTGCCGTCTCATCTTCTCACTGACAATGTACAGTCAGTGTACCCACTATAGCTGAGTTGGCTAGGGGGTGCAAGTGGAGCAGAAATCTTGAACCAAATTTCTGCCCTGGCAGGGATTTGAAACCCCGACCTCTCGATTGGCAGTCCAGCACACAAACCACTACACTAACAAGCACACCCATCACACATGATCCTCAATAAAGTTGCCCAAGGAATTTGATTACACTAATACTTGACAATTTTCTCTGATCATATATGCTGCACCAACCATGTGGAACTCTGCTGTCTGCATTTAAAGAGGCATCCAAGTGCTGTGCATTAATTTACAAAATGCATAACACATTATCTAATTAATTTGTAGTTTCGGTCTGGACAGGCATGGCACCAATGCATCAACAGTAATCTGATGCAGTTCTAATTCCTTTCCTCTAATTTCCATATCAGCTGCACTTACAGAATCATTCATAATACTTACTTCATTCGTATTTAAAGTGTCACTTGTTTGCAATACAATGACTTTTGGGTGAAAAATAGTTAACATAACATTACACTTATAATGTTAACAGAAACTGATGAAATGTGTAATTGGTGGATATGCTAAAATCTACAAGAAATTAGGTGACCACATTAGTGATTCTTTTTCTTCTTTTGACTTAACCTTTGGATGTCTATTAACATTTTCAGTTGAATGACTTTGCTATCGATTGTAATTGGTACACGATAAATCATTTTTAAAAATCAGAAAAGCTCCATCATTAATTAGAAGAGAAGCTCTGATCAACTAGAGAGTTTCAAGGTCTTGAATAGCTAGTTGCTTTACCACTATTCAGTTTAGAATTATATAAGAAGCATTTATATTTCCAATGCAAAATTATCTTTCACTCAAACTGGTTTTTTCGTAATCTACTCATAAAGATCTTTAAAATAATGTCTGTTTATCTCATTAAAAAGTTTCTATCTCCAATTATGATAAATACATAAACTTCTGCTTGAATACAAGTACATGTAAGCATCAGCTGATCCATTTCCCAAATGTAATATAGCTGTTGGTACTAAGCAAAATCTGCCGAAAGTTAAGAAATATGTGTGCCTTCAAATGTGTATTACCACTTTAACGAGAGTGTACTAAAACTGACTGGGAAACCAATGCAGCTCAAAGTATAAAACAATATTGTCATATGCTTCTCATTCAACATTTGCCTTTACACCAAAAATTCAGTTCAATGGCCTGCATCCTTCAACAGTCAAGTGTTTTGAACTTAATAACCACATGACTGCATGGGTGACCTAACGTTAAACAAAATCTATACCAAACTTTGAAGTTGTGTCCATCTGTTATGCTGCCTGTCAGTGTCTACATGTTCATCTGTAATGCTAACTGTGTGTGTGTCTTTCTGCTATGCTGTCTCTGTCTATATATATGCACATGCGTGTGTTCCTCTGTTGTGCTATCTGTGTGTTTATTGTACTGACTATTGGTAAGTGACAGTCTGTCATATGATGACTACCTGCAAGTGTTTATTATGCCAATTATTCATTCATTCATTTCAGATATTTATATAGCGCCCCTTCAAGATTTCTACTCAGAGGCGCTCCCGACTACAGCGCAGACACTGAATCGGAGTTTTACGCCGAAGCGCATGAGCAATTGCGAGTGAAGGACTTGCCCAGGGTCCCTACGCTGGCGGCTTCAGGTGGATTCGAACCCGCAACCCTCCGGCTGCAAGGCACCGAACATACCCCTACACCACCGCGCCCAGACAAATTATATTGTCTGTTCATCTGTTATGCTGTCTCTTTGTATCTGAGCATTTGTACTGCAGCTCTTAAGGACTTCTTAACAGCTTGATACAAGGCAGTTCTTAATATCGTTCTCAGAGATAGCATATAATTAGTTATCCCAATCCATATTCTTGACCACACAAAACATCAACCATTACACATGAACGGGCATAAACATTAACAGACAATTATAGATATTCCTTCATCTGCAACTGATCACTGCGTAAACAATGTGGTCACCTCTGACAGACTAGACTGCTGCTACCTCCAACAATGCAACAGAAATATTAATGTCAAGAAAAATCTTTACATCTTAAAATTTTTTGTAATCAAGGATATTGTATTCTTCTGGACTGAATAAAATTTAATGTTTCACCAATTTGTGTATTGCATAATGTTTGACCAAATAAAAGTTAACGTTTCACCTTCATACATGTAATTATTGTGCTTGTGATTACTTACTTACTTTAATGAATTGCATAGTCGGAGGTCATTGGGAGATAGCAGCGCTCTCTATTGTATCGGAGTCTGGGGCAGCCATATTGTATGTATGCATGGGACTTTTATAAAGCGCATTTTAGGAACCGTCAAATGCGCTAAATATTGTTTACATGGCGATCAGTTGCAGGCAAACTGATCTTTACAATTACCCAATAAAATAGAGCTCCAAGACAAATTGAGACGCGTCACAAAATTTGGCACAAACCTGAGAATTCCAGCCTGAATTTGCGATGCTGGAGACGAGACCATGCAGGGAAAAACCACAGGAAACATGCTTCGAATGTCATGTACCACATGTTGATGATGATTGTGGTGATAAGACGGAGGATTGCGCATGCTATAGCCCTGTCGGAAGTTATTGTAGCCAGATTTCTGCTTTACATGAACACCAAATGATTGGTTTTGTGGGTAATCATAAATTCTGTGATGTCTGTCTCTGTGGTCTGGTGTGACTGGAAAATAACTCATGTCCTCAGGTTACTTTTTGTGTTCGCAACTCTCATACACTAACTTGCACACCTTTTGTAGACTAAGTGCAGAGAATTTCTAAACGTAGCGTCGCTGCTCACACAATTCCTCCACTGTTTACTAAACCTGGATGGATGTAGCCATGGTGTACACGAAACAGATACGATTATGCTCAGATGGAATCAGAAACTTAATTTGCAGTTAAATGAATCGTGCACAATAACAAACACATGCTTTCAAAGTAATCAAATGTCACAGCTGCATGAAAACTCTCAATCTATTCAACTAAAATACAATTTCGAGCTAGTACGCATATTTAGTGCGAAATATCGCGCTAGAATAAAATTTGACGAACGGTGCGCAGTTTAATACAGTCCAGTTCATATGTTTCCTTCAACAATCATTGAGGCAAATATTCCTGCTATTCCAAAGCAAGCAGAATGACGCAGTTGAAATGCGTGGCCTCTACGCAGTGTGTAGAAGAATTTAAACGACGCAGGGTCTGCGTGTGTACACCTCTGTCTGTACTTTACAACGCTTTAACCCTCAAATTCACGCCCGCCAAACAGCTCCAGCGATTAACTCTTCTGGCAACCGGTCGACAAGACCTGGAGCTCCGCAAACTGTAGCAAAATTCAGTAAAACTTCGAAATTTACGAGAATTTTGTTCCGCAAGTTTAAATCTGAAACCGGAAAGCTCCAGTCATCGTCTCTGCGCATGCGCCATCTGTAAATAGCCCTGGATTTCTCAACAAATCATGATTGGGCTGATTTTGCAAAATCCAAAACGAAAACTGGTATTAAAAACAAAAACAAAAATAACAATAATGGTATTAGTAATATTAAAAATACTACTTATTATTATTATCAGCATCATCATCATCATCATCACATTTCTATCATCAATAAAAATTAACTTCCTTCCTTTTACAGTTAAACATCTGTTTTATAGTTGACTTACTTTTCTGCTCCTAATGATCGTTTTCTGTATAACTAAATTATTTTTGACTTTGTATGTAAAGCGCTGAACGCTTGCTTGCGTTAAATAAAGAACATACTTACTTACTTACTTACTTACTTACTTCCTATTTATTCACTTTAACGCGGCCCTATAATACACGCTTTAAATCTTCTAAAATTACTATGTAACAATAGGTAGGCCCTATTCGTGATTGTGAATAATATAAAATAATATTATATCGTGCTACTTAAAGCTAAGAGCGTAAATTTATAGATGCTACGTAAAGCTAAGCGCAGAACATAATTATATGTCATCAGCTTATTTTCCAAGAACTTCGCCGAGTCATTCAGAGGTCGGTCCAGAGGTGAATGCCTACCTCATGCATGAATCTAACTGCCATAACAACAGAAAAAGAAAATTTATAACTTCCTATTGTAGTGCTTGCACGGAGCCCAAGCTTTGATTGTGCGCCGCCGCTGCCATTTAGCCTAGTATAATCGGTGAATGTTAATTGTAAGTAAAAGTAAGTAAACGTAAGTATTGTAGTGCGCGCCCAAGCTAATTGTAAGTATTTAGTAGTATAATCGTAAGTGTTAATTGTAAGTAAGTAAGTAAGTAAGTAAGTAAGTAAGTAAGTAAGTAAGTAAGTAGCTTAATTAGTATTAGTATTCAACATAGGTCTACGTTAATGCACGTAGCTTATAGCTATGCCCACGGCTCTTAATTGATCACCAGCGGTCCTATTATACTGTCGAGCTCTTTGTAACATTTCTGTTCGTTTACTAATAGGGCCTAAGTACGTGCTCTTCAGAATCTTTTAGAGTCTTCTAGCACCAGAAGAAGTCAAAAACGTAGCCTTAGCGCTGAACTTTTCTGCAAACATAAAAATCAACGACTTCTTATATTATAAGCCTTATAATATAAGGCATGAAACTAACAAAGGTGACGTCATGTTAATTGTTAAGGCCTTGCATTACATTAAGTAGCCTAGGCCTATAATATAGCCAGAGACCATTATATTGACTCTGAGATGTATAAATATATATATTTATTTAAAGTAAAAGTGAGTTTACCTGAATCTGAGGTGCAGATGAAAATTTGTTCGGATTTGACCGAAGGTAGTGATTTGGCGAGTTGGCATGTAGGCCCTATTATTATCAACTATAGGCCTATGCGAGTTAAATACGAGGAGCAAAGTAGGGTAGGGCCGAATCTTGATTCGGAAATCGATTCGGGCCGGATTTTGCCTTAGACCGAATAATCGGAATCACCGCCTCCCAGGAATACCGATCCAAATACCAAAAAGTAATATTTTTACCAAAAACAATTTCATCTTTCGTTAATACAAAAACAGCAGTCTGTTTTGGCGACCTCCTGCGGTAGGCCTAATCTTTAATCTTAATAATTGAAATTCCGTGTAAAATAATAAAATTGTGACTCGACGCATCAACAAAATCGCGGACAGTCGGGCTTTTGAGTAACAAACAGTGCCTAGAACCAAATAAAATGAATATTGCCGATTAATCTGATCCAATCCGGATACGGGCGAAAAAGCAGGCCAAATATCCGGTTGCAAAATGTCAATCGGCGACACCCTAGAGCAAAGCAACTGAAAGCACGCTATAGGCTTATTATATCCCACAATATAGAAATATTGCATGTTTTCGAGTCATGATGGCAAGAACTTTTTACCAAGCCAGATGTTTAAAAACATTTACTAGCTGCTCTGTTTAAATACAGCAGTTAAGTACAGTAACGACCAGACGTAGGTCTACATGTAATGCAATGTGGGGAAATTCTACAACCGATCGAGCCATATCCCACACTCCAACCGAGCCATATCACACACACTGCATCACGTCTCTGGAACGACCTGCCTCCTCAATTCCGCAAATTTTCGGTACTCCACCATCATTGTCAATTTGTCAATCATTCATTCATTCATGAGATTTATATAGCGCCCCTTCAAGAAATCTACTCAGGAGCGCTCCCGGCCCAGCCACGGCGAAAGTACAATCACCCACTATCATCTGCCTCAGGCTCCTCTATCTATCACCCCTCGATCGGGCCTTACACTGAAGTCTCACCTCTTCAAGAATTCACAGTTCACAACCCTACTCATCTGATCCTCCCCCAACCAATTCTCGACTTAAACGACACCCACTCTAACGGCTACTCTGGCCCTCTTGCCCTCTGTAAACCAGACTCGGATAATAGGCTATAATAATAGTATAATATCTCTCACATTAGCCCAGCTGGTGCTGTAACAAAATTAACCAGTATATATAACACATTAAGCAGTAATTAATGGCGACTGATAATAGGTGACATTATAGTAAGTCAATTGAAGCGTTCAGAGCAATAACCAGGTATGTCGGAAATAATGAGTTTTGGGAAAATGGCTTCAAAGATCTGATACTTAAACTGTTGTATCTAAGCCATTTGACCATATATCGACAAGCCGTTTGAAGCAGCGAGTAGGGCCTAGGCTAAGTATTATTTTATTTAACGAATTATTGTTGCATGATGTAATGCGAAAGATAACATTTTTTTACACAACATTTTGCTTCATACCCGGTTATTGTCAACACCAACACTCAGTGTTTAATCTAGACGTTCTGGGGTAAAGTTCCCCCAGGATCGAGTTTTCCCCCCCAGAAAAATTAAAGAGATGAAATTTTTGTCTGAAGAAAAATGAAAGACATGTAATTTTGTAGAATATTGTCTTGGAAAACTCTTGATACTACCCCCTCGAAAATTCTTCTTGGAAAAGTCTTGTTACTACCCCCCCTCGAATATTGTTGGAAAATTGTTGTTATTACCCCTTGAAAATCCTTGGAAAACTCTCGTTACTATCCCCCCCTCGAAAATTCGTGGAAAATTTTTGAACTCTTGTTCTTGAATAACAGTCGTCACTACCCCCCGGTCGAAAGATAAGCTGGATTATTTTTTTACACTACATTTTGCTTCATACCAAGGGGACTTATTGTCAACTGACCAACACTTTACCATCAGTTTCATTACGGGTGCAGTAACAGGTTATGTGGACATAGTTTGTTTTCTAGCAGCTTCAATAACACATTAGTCTTCTGATGTTAGTCGACATAGGCTACCTTATTCTTGCACCAAACGGTCGCTATTACACAGTACGAAAATCGTGAAAAATGCATCGGGTATGTCAAATAACCTGATTGTTGCACAGGTTTTTATAGAAAGATTATAAGAAAAATCGACAGTGTTTGTTATCATACTGGGATACTTCAGTGGAATAATGGTAGAATACTGCCAGCTGCAAAATACCATCTGTTGACATACAATATTATTCAAAAAGGCTATCCAAAAATTGTCAGATCTGCACCAAATTTGCAGGGTATTATGTCTTGTCTTGTCTTCAACCATCCTCGATCCGAGGGTTGGTCGCTCCATGGACAAGTCTTCTCCACCTTTTTCTATCTTTCCTCTCTAACAATCGATGAAAAGGCATATTCATCCGCGTGCTGATGTTGTTAAGCCATCCCATTCTCGGTCTTCCCCGCGTCCTTGCTCCTGGTACAGTTCCCTGTATGATCTCGTTTTCCAGGCAGTTTCCTTGTTTCCTCATCAAATGCCCAAAGTATGTAAGTTTCCTTCTTTTAATCTGATCGAGTAGATTTCTTTCCGTTCCTGTTTTCTCTAACACCCACTCATTTGTTCTTTTTCTATCCATGATACTCTCAGAATCTGTCTTAGGCATTTCATTTCAAACGCATTTATTATGTTATTCGATGTGTGTGACTGTCCATGTTGCTGATTGGGAAAGTAAGGTGGTAGGTTCCCACGTCTTTCTACCCCGCAGTGGTTGATCATCGTGACAACTCACTATGATCGAACTTTTCATGTGTAAGCCGTTAATGATACCTCAATTCATTTTCCGCCTTACCATGATACAAAACCTGCTGCTGCCCAGGCCTTTGCCGCCCACGTTAGCCAACCTTTCAGGGTTCCTGCAGAGCCTTTCCACCTCGCGTAGCGCCCTAGGTGGTACTTCAGCTTTGCCTTCACCACTGATGGCATAGCCTCTGCAGGCAATCCCCTAATGAGTTGTTAACACCCCTCACCACGCTGAGGTGTGGATCGGTCTGCACCAAATTTGCAGGGTATAATATAGAATACTATAATTCCTATTACAAGCACGCTGGCATACTTTTTAGCATAAAAGAGGTATTTAGACATAACTGGTTATTGCTCTGAACGCTTCAATTGGTTATTTCAAAATCTTTCAAATGTCCTAACTGTTCTAAAATCTGATCTCTTAGATTTACAATGCAATCAGCCTGTTTTCTCTTAATTAATGTAGCATAATCTGTGATTTCATCATTACATCAAATCATAAAAGGAAGTGAGGAGGATTGGGGAAGAGTCTGTTTGAACTAGTGCTTGATATAGCGTAGGCCTATAGAGTAGCCTAGATAAGCCATTATTGAAAAAGTGAGATCGAAATTACACAAGCGATCGAGAAAAACTGTTTTATTCCCTCCCACCAGATAAAACCGTTATCCACTCCTGCCACGACACACAGTTTCACTCTCCCTTGCAAGGACGACCGAAATTACATTACCATGGTTTTTCAGAAACATATGTTAATCCTGGTCATAAAACCATCGCCAACCCACATATATTCTGTATCGAGCCACTGTACAGTGTTCGAGTTCTAAACGAAAAAGGACCGGAACGCTGACTAAGACATAGCGACTAGGGGGTCTGGGGGAGCGTCGTGAGCTCCCCCAGCGGGGTCTGGGGCGGAGCCTCAGAAACAAACGCATTTTGCAGCAGGTGGTATCACATGAGGCACGTTTTGGCCTCTCTTTGCAGCTTTTTCTGAACGATGAAGTCATTAACAAATTTTAAAAGAAATTGTTATTTTATGAAAATAACTAAACAAAGTGCTCATGTCGAGCAACAACACCACAGTGATATCAATAATAAAGAAATGAAAGTATAACAGGCAAAATCTACGACAAATTCATTCAAAGATTTTTCGCATGTGATTGTAACGTAGCTCTTCACGGTGCTCGCATTTCCTTGACTTGTTTTCGAATGCGCCGCGGTGACCCATGGCTAGCCACTTCTTCACGTAGGGAAGTGGGTTGAAGTCCTGCAGGGACGGTCCAACAAGTTTAACAAAAATCAAGGTGGAAAGCCGCTCAACACCAAGCCTATTTCGAAGGGTCGTACACATCATGTTCATCGCACTGAAGCCGCGTTCAGCATCCGCTGATGTCACAGGGATTGTGTCGACAGCAAAATTAAGTTCCATCATGTCATCAGGTACACGTGTACCTCCATTGTCGACAAAGTCTCGGAAACCTCTCTGCGTCTTATTGAAGTCGACATGAAGTCGCCTACACAGCTTGGCAAGTCGTTGTTCACCGTCACTCCACGGTGTTGTCACGTCCATTGGCCACGAATGTTTGTTCAGCACCTGCAGCTGATGACACAATAATGGAAAGTTGACATTACCATTAAGGAACCAAAAGAAACAAGCAACACATAGTTTTGTAATTAGCAATATCAATGTAACAGAAATAAATTTAGGCACATTTAAACTGCATTACGGCTGAGGTGAGACTAGACCAGTAAAATCATACATATTCAGCGCATCATGTCGAAATTAATGGCTGCATGTGTAAATGAACAGTTCAGTTGCCAGTAGTCGCATTTATATTTACCTGTGAAATGAGCTCTTCAAATTCCGATATGTTGTCAGATTTCTGAACGGAGTTTTCTGCTGAAACGTTGGAGGCAATGACTGTGTAAAGGCGACTGCGCAGATTATCAGCCGAACTCTGAAGAAACTGATTGCGCTCAATAGCAGCTTGTTTGCGGCTGCCTGTCTTGTGTGCAATTACATGGACATTGCGATATCTGTGTTCAGCAACACCACTGACACTTTCAGTTATGTGCTCAGGAGACTGTTCTTTCATCTTCTCCAGTTCACGCACTGTGCGATTGATGATTTGATAGACAAAATTATGAAAATGAACGAGATTTTTTCAGAAAGGAACCGGAACGGCGTTCCGGTCGTCAAAAAAGAACCGGAACGCCGTTCCGGTGCGTTCCGGTCCGATTCGAACCCTGGAGCCACATACACCGAATCAAAAAACTTGTAAGCAGAAATGCGTCTATGTCATTCTGTATTGAAAATAAACGAAAAGTGATTGAATTGATTGATTGAAAACGCACATAGGCCTATAGCCTATATATAATATACACGAGATCGAGTTCCAAACTTTTAACTCCAAGTCCAGCAACCGAAAAACGCAAGTCATCCGAGACCAGTTCTACGTTTTAGCAAAACCAAAGAGGACAATCAGACGACCTTAATTTGAATAATGATGACGATGAGAAATGAGGATTAATTGACTATTTTGGTTGGCCATGACTGAATGTTTTATAAACTGTAAGCCTCAATTTGAAGCAAACCCTTCGCTGAAGAGGCACCGATTCTAGCAGAAATTACACAACACATGAGACAGATTGGTCCACTGAGAGTTTAATGCATTCACTGACCTTATCTCAGAGCGCAACCAAAATTGGAACGGACTGAAGACATCAATTTATAAAACGAAGACGGTTGTTCGGTTTCTTGCCGACCATTGGTCTCCAAAGGCTTCGTGTCGACTTAATTACTGGGCTCTGGGAAAAATCTGTTTTAATTAGCGCACATTAAACGAACTTTAGGGGTGCATTAATTATAGCCTATATAAGATGGGCATCATATGGACTGCAAATCGATGGAATAAAACGGTGCCAAGAATTCTGTATAACTCTACGCACGCGTTGACAGCTGTTCGCACAGTAGGGCATCAAAATAAGATGATCAGTTAAGACGATATTTGAATAGCACAAAATCTTATTAAAACGCAGACGGTCTGAGCCGTCATGGTAATAGTTTTATCTTAAATACGCAAAGAACTGGAATCAGCAGCCACAGAGGAACTAATAGAGAGCCAAAGTTGGCAATTAAGGGAATGGACAATGCAACCTCTTAAGAGATCCGTTTATATTGTGTCTCGTTCAACAAAGACGTCACTGTTCAAGAGTTATGAAGGAAACCCCGTACATGCAGGCTACTAAGAGAACTATTAGCAACGAAAAGACGACATGTAGAAGCCTTTTCCGACGCCTTGATGCGCTTTAGACCGGGTTTATATATATTAATTGCTTATCAGAAGCAACTAGATTTTATTGAAACAAAGACGATCAGAATATTCTAGCTAAGTAGGCCTACCTGAAGAGATTAATATTATAGAAGCCCTACACATTTGGACCATATTTAAATATAAATTTGGTCGAACACGATGCACCTACGTAAGCAGATATAATAAAAATTAGAATGAGTAGGATTTCAAAAACTTTAATTTGGCTAGTTGGCTGTCAGAGACCGCAATTCACCGCAATGGTGCATCAACAGTTGTCGACAAAGACAGAAAGGACACAAATTGTCAAGAACTCAGATATCTTTTCAGAACAGACTTCGTTGCGGTTCGAAGTCCAGTGAATGGAAAGACTTTCTTGAGCTTGAACTGAATTATTTTGGCTTTGGATTTTGAAGCATCGGAAACTCATTTCCTTTTCCAGCTGCAATGGATGGTACATTTTTCGGAACTGAAGTCTCCAGTTCTATCTAAAACCGTTAGAAACATAAGTGCCAAGAAATTTACGCCACATTTTCACTTGCCAGATTGGACCAACACCCAAAATGGAACCTACTCGAAAACAGGTCATAAACTCGGCAGGCGATAGATAGTCAAATGGAGCAGGAAGCGGTTCACTATCAACTTACATCTACAAGTTATTCTGCATTTGGCCAAGTTTCCCTTTCAGCGACTTTTCTTTCGTTGACCATAGCCACTTCGAGCTGTAACTTATTTCATGGCGGCAGTGCTGCCTGTGTTTGACCACTATGAGAATTGTAAAAAAAACCTCCCGGCAATTCTCACCCTGTATTTGACCCTTTGAATGTGTTCCCGTCGCCCTCAGGCGTTTCATTCATGTCCTCTGTCGATAGACGCTACTCATTGTCTTCTCTTGAATTATCTAACGAGATGTTTTTAGAATAGAACGATAATTAGGCCTAGACCATTGTATAAAAACAGGTTACCTACACACAATGTGTGGAAGGGCCTGTACAAGTGTACATCTATAGGCCCAGAGTTAAGAGCCTTATGTCAGTTTTCTCATGTCAGGTCGGCATTGGCATTGAATGGTTGCTAACGTAGCGTTATGTTAATGCTAGATGTCGTTATGCCTGGGTAACATGAAATTAGACCTACACGAGATTACGCCTACGTCATACTGAGGCTAATATAACTCCAGTATATACTACATGAGCATCACATGATGTAAGCCTCTTATGTAAGCCTCTTACGTCGAACCATTCGTTTGTTTCCACGTTTACATCTATCAGTATATGAAAGGCTTCCTTCATTTGACTCGAAGACCTGTGTGACGGTCATTAATAGACTACTTCCGGCAAGTGGCTCCTGATGAAAGTGATGATGATGATGATGATGATGATGATGATGATGATGATGATGATGATGATGATGATGATGATGATGATGATGATGATGATGATGATGATGATGATGATGATGATGATGATGATGATGATGATGATGATTAATTATTATTAATTATTATTGATGAAAGACAACTCTGATTGGCACACCGCAATCAGTTACAATGTCAAAGAGTTTATAGAAAATAGGTGTTTAGTTTTACTCATTATGCAGTTGACCATAACGTTCAAATGAGGAATGGGCATAGTCATTGAACACTAGCATAGAGGAGGAGGATGATGATGATGATGATGATGATGATGATGATGATGATGATGATGATGATGATGATGATGATGATGATGATGATGATGATGATGATGATGATGACGATGACAACAAAGACCCTGTGAACGATGATGGAGTGACAAGAGCGTCACTGAGTAGTTTGTTCTGCAAAAGGCGTTATATCAGTTGACAAATATGATGATTTATCGTGTTTAAACAGCATTTAGCTTATCCTTCCCCATTCTCCTTCTTTTCTTCTTCTCTTATTTCCCTCTTCCTATTCCAGCTTCTACCACCAGCGCTTCCATTAGGCCGTACTGCTACTGGTTCCACTTATTTACCCATTTATACCTGTTCCAGCTTGTCAGTTTCCTCCATTTTCCATTTCCATGCATTGTACCCTATTTGTCAACTGGTATAGCGCCTTTTGCAGAACAAGCCACTTAGTGACGTTCTTCACACTCCGTCATCGTTCACAGGGTCTTTGCTTTCTTCCATCTTTGTCGAAGTGACGTGTTGTATATGGGGCACTATATCCTCAGCGACAGTCCATTAAACGAGGATTTATATTCCTCCCTGCAGCCATATTCGTCCTCCTGTGTCCAGCCGCGTAAACATTCTTGGTCCTCTTGGTTCTGACTTCTGTCCTCTGCGCTTCCTTCTCTCATACTAATAGTCTCTCTTATCACAATCGCAACCCTTCTTTTTCTTTTCTCTTATATCTTCTCCACATTAATTTCATCCTCCTCCTCGTCAGCCTGTATCTTCTTCTAACACTCTACTCCCTTAACCTTTCCTTCATCTTCCAAGTCCTTCATCTCCTTGTTACCCTCTTCCTTCTCCTCCTCTGTCTCTTTTTTTTTTTTTGTAATTGTAAATGTAATCGGATATTCATCTAGCGCCATTTCAGTAGAAACTAATCAGAGGCACTCTCTACTTTAGCCGAAATGATGGTAGATGTCATTAGAGCAGATAGCTCATCAGTTAATTAACAGGCAATGTTCAGATCTACTTGACTGACAATGTTTAAAAAGGGAAAGAGAAGCGAACTGCATGCATTACTAGATATAGCCCGATCAGTTTAACCAGCGTCGTATGCAAGGTCTTGGACAGAATAGTATTAATAGGGCTAACCTACTACCTAGAGAAGCATTGATTGATGTAGTAAATGGCAGTTAACATGGATTTACCAGACGTCGTTCATGTTTGACAAATCTGTTATAATTCTTCGATTAGATCTTTGAAAGTATCATCATCATCATCATCATCATCATCATCATCATCATCATCATCATCATCATCATCATCATCACCACCATCTTCATCGTCATCATCGTCGTCATCGTCATCATCACATCATCATCATCAATTCATCATCATCGTCGTCGTCGTCGTCGTCGGCGTCGTCATCATCATCATGTGTTCCTGAAGCCAGCCATTTGGCGGCGATGGTTGCAAATAAATGAACTTCGTTTTACTCGGTCATTTGTCAAGTCCATTGCTCCTCTCAACGTTAGGCCAAGTCTTGTTATGTCCTCATTTATATTGTCTATCCGACGACCTAGTCTTCCTTTGGTTTTCTTTCTTTTTATCCTTGCATGTAGTGTACTGTGGGAGATTCACTCAGTTGGCATTCTCTCCACATGACCTAACCATTCGAATCTTCGCTGAACGACTATGAAATACACGAGGGAAACCTGGAAATTCAGTCTACCTAGATTCTGCCAAGCTACACAAAGTATCTCCTGTAGGCCTAAGGCTGGTCAAAGGTTGCCTGCATGCAGGATTAGAAGGTACTAATTAATATGGATTCAAAGCTGATTTTCAGGCAGCATGGAAAAGGTGGACATTACAGAAAAAACATTCTAGCTGGACACAAAGTGCTAAGTGGAGTACCACAAGGATCAATGCTTATACCGCTGCTGTTCATGAATTTTATTAGCGAAAAAGGGATGGAATGTTATCTATCATGTCGAAATTTGCGGATGATACGAAACTATGTAGAGCAGCGACTGGCAATGCACTGTACATGAATATTCCTATAGAAACGGGTCTGGCAGATATTGTCTATTGGAAAAGCAAGTGCTCAGTGCTGCATAGGGGAGAAGAGAATGTTTTCATATTAAATGGAGCGATGACAACCAGCACCAAGTAACTGCAACGTGTTAAACTCTCTAGGGCTTCTGAAACTAGTTTCGTTAAAATCGTTAGTGATAGTTTTTATCCTGATTTATAAGTTCTTTTTGACGACGACGCCATTAGAGTTGTTGCTTTTTACGTTCATCCAGCTATTTGTAGTGAAACTTGTTACCCTAAATGGCTCAATTGCTGCTGATTGCCAAACGGATTAAACCAGTTTTCCAACCTGGGTACCACGACATCCACGGATGCCGTAAATCTGTTCTGGGGAGTGGTGAGCGGCTAGGTGACAGAATGGGTAGGCCTACAGATGTGAAAAACTACTAAATAATATCACTGCGCCGCGAGGGCGTAGGCCTAATTATCTTAATTTAGTTAAGTAGCCTAACGCAAGGTCTCTAGGCCTAATACTCAGGGATCGGTTGGGACCGGAATGGCGTTCCGGCTCTTTTTTGACGACCGGAACGCCGTACCGGTAAAAATGTCTAGATTAACATGGCGTCTTAAGCCGGCGCTCCGGTTCTTTTTTGTGCAGGACGCATTTTCGCCGATCCAAGGTGAGTACAGCAAAAATTATCGGACTAATCAGGGTAATATTATTTATCGTTTTTGCGCTCTAAATTATTTTATATAGGATAATTTTAAATAGAAGATGCATTGAATCCGATTGATGACAATAACTCTTGCTTCAGTAGAAGTTGGATTGATGAAAATAATTCTTGCATAAGTAGAAGATGGATTGAAGAAGAAATGATTCTTGCTTAAATAGAAGCTGGATTGATGAAAAATATTTCTTGCGTAAGTTTAAGGTGAATAAATGAAAGCTATCCTGGACATTGGTATTGAAATGCCATGCATATAAAATTATTTATACAGCAAAACGATAAATTACTCTGATTAGTCCGATAATTGTTTCTGTACTCACCTTGGATCGGCGAAAATGCGTTTATAATGGACGGGGTCGCTGTTGATACCGCACGAATCAAAAACTGACTCACCGAAAAAATATTCAAGGTACTACAGGTCGCTAAAGTGCCGCCTCCCTCAAGTGGCCGCCCAGTGCGACCGCACCTGTGGCATCCCCGTATACGCGCCACCACTGGGAGAGGGTAGCTGTTGACGAGGGCGGAAAACAACAACAATAATGCATGCTGCGGCTGCGCCATAATTATAAACAAAGGCAACACGAAATAAATCATTCGACCGACGCTCCTCAGACACACAGTTAGCCAGGATTACGTAACAAAGGACTACATGACGTCATTGTTGTCGTCTGTAGTCGAAGTCACGCAGAGTTTATTGATGATTTCGAGATTAGCAGAAACATGACTTAGGGACGGCGCAGGGTAGCCTACACGCAGCAGGTCTGTGGCCGAGAGAGCTCCCGCTCTATCCGCCAGATTGGAGTAATTGTTTTTTGTGGGGTATGGCCGCTTCCAGGGGAGCGAAGTGAAAGCGGATCGAAAGACGGACAAACAAATGTGGAAACTGACCAGACGACAAAGGGTAGCAGATCAATGGCTGACGACGGCAACCCTACGGCAGCTTCCGATGGAGGGGGAAACACCGCAGCTTCCGATGGAGGGGGAAACGAACAGACCACCGAACCCGTCCCCAGGTGCTTGGTGCTTGGATCTTTAGCCGACTGGGATGAGGCGATTAGTTCCCGCCTGGCAGTCTGCAGCAGCCCCAATGCGACCTGGGGAAGGGCGAGGCCCCTCATGAAATTGCTCGAACACACGGGCAATGACCCTCCGTGGATCGTTGGCTTAGCTATTGCTATAGCAATGGCACGAAGCGCGGAGTCACGACTGACCTTCTTCAATCTACTCTTCCGTAAGTTGAATCATCAACAAATGTTCCTCATTGTATTTGATGGAGTGCTAGATTTCTGCTACTTTTCTGCTCATATAAACATATCCTGTGACAGAATACGCTTGCAAAATACTTGCGAAAATCCTAGATTTCTCTGAAAAGTCTAATAGTAAAGGCGCTCGTTATATAAATCAACAGTTTCATTATCAAATAAGAAAAAAACAATAAGCCATAACTGCAAAGAAGAGAAGTCTCTTCAGTTAGACCTCAGTGTGAAATGTTATTGACTCCATTTTTAGCCTTGGCAAACGAGGGCACACCACGACACTATCGCGCACCCCATGACTGCAGAGAACACAATATTACCAAATGGAAACTAACTCCACCACTGCCTGCA
Source organism: Aporrectodea caliginosa (assembly GCA_020284085.1). Taxonomy (NCBI): domain Eukaryota; kingdom Metazoa; phylum Annelida; class Clitellata; order Crassiclitellata; family Lumbricidae; genus Aporrectodea; species Aporrectodea caliginosa. Next base: position 758,622 of record JACEVL010000491.1, on the reverse strand, counting down.
CTATGGTAGTGCCAGTCCCAAGTCTGGAAAAAGAAGTAGGGCAACGCTAATCATCTTTGTTATGACACAGTGTCGGTAAACAGCAACAGTTACTAACCAACCAAATGGAAACTGTTGAAAATGCTTGAGCCGATATATAGGCATCACGAAGAGCATCTAGCATTATGCAGGAACACTTAGTCTAGACAAACTAACTCAACTGCAGGGCCAATAGGCCTACAGGGTTTCAGGCTTCATTCAGATCCACACACAATTTATTCTACACTTACACTGATGCAAATTACAAATCCTGCTAAATTTGACAAAGAACATTATCACTATTATTGTATTTATTACATGTGCAGTCGGTAAAACTGGTACAGGGTAACCATCTCGGGAAGGCTTGAAATCTTACTCTTCTTGTCACAAGTCCAGAGCTCAGTTTTCTAAATGTTACCATCGTAAATTGCAACTGCTTGACAGAAGCACATGTAAACATACACGTTTTTCTTAGTGAACATTATGGCCTTGACCCTTCTCAGTTTTTAAAGAATTGATCGGTGTTAATGATAGTTCAATTTTCCTAAATTTTCATATATTGTAACTGGTTGACAAAATTGTTCTGTTTTTGTGCACAGTATTGGTATTTGACACCGCGGTCCTCCTGTCGCTGAAAGCCATCTTCCAGCGTCCACGTCCGCGTCAGAACCTCGGTGACCATATGACCATACTGTCCGACATATACTCCTTTCCAAGCGGTCATGCAACACGCGCTGTTGCAGCAACCACGTTCATCATCTGCCAATTTGACTGTAGCATGTTCAGCATCCTACTTCTGGTCACTTGGTCAGTCTGCTGTTGTGCATCAAGAGTCCTGCTGGCCAGACACCATGTGCTGGATGTTATTGCAGGAATGGTGATTGGTAGTCTCGAATATCTTGTTTTCTTGTGGTACTTGTGGTTGTCACCCGATTCTAAAGTAGGTAAATATCTCAAGATGTAGATGCAAGAGAAACTAGACTCATAGAGAATCCAAAATTACTTTTGAGAAACAAGAAATATGGAAATTAATAGATGCAAGAGACTCATAGAGAATCCAAAACGATTTTTGAGAAACAAGAAATATGGAAATTAATAATCTAAAGAACAGACTACGCTTATTAGTGTTTATATCCCGAAAAGCCAATAATTTTTTAAAACAATGGCATAAAGACATTTTTAAACATTGGCATAAAGACATTCGCATTGTTGAATTACCACTGTTTTTGTATCTTTAAACGGTTATAACATAACAATGAAAAGGAATAAAATAACTTGTATCTGTACTTTGTATCCCTCCTTGTCTATTTCCTGTTCCTTATTCTCCTTATATTTATCGTGTTCCTTCTCCTTCTTCAATTTCTCCTCTTCCTTCTCTCTTCATTTTCTTTTCCGATCATTCTGTTTATCCTCTTTCTTTTCCCTTTTTTTTCTCCTTCTGTATCTATCTTCTTCTCCTCCTTAATCTCTCTGCTCTTCCCTCTCCCACTCCTCGTCCTTTCCCTCTCCCTCCTCCTCTTCAACAATCGCGCCACTTTTTCATCTTAACTGCAGCGCATGCCTTGGGCGTTTCTAGCAGAGGGGCGACGCACTGTCAGCCGGGGAGAGCCCTCCATCTCTTCCGCAGCCACGGTCGGTCCTTTCCCTCGGGAGTCGTTTCGTCGGGACCGTCGCTCCGTCTTTGTTTCTCCCGCTCCCGAGATTTAGGACCGCCAGTCGATCGTGCGGTCAGTCAGTCAGTCGGTCGGTCGGTCGGTCGCCGTAGAGCCGCCGGAACGCCGCCGCCGCCTGCAAGGGGGCTGGTGACGGTCAAATGCCATCGGGCGACGGCGACGACGGTCCTACTCTGCATCGGATGACGGTCCATCGCTCGACCGAGCGACGATCGCAGTCATCTATCAATTACGACGAAGAATGAGTGCCCCGCTAAAGATCGGTTATGCATTCACACGCACTTTCAGGGACATTCATTCTCAGCGCTTAGAAGAAGAGTGCGCTTCTTCAACGAGGCGACGGCGGCGGCGGTGTCTTCTATACGGTGGCTCATCTCAATGCCTATCAGCGCTTCCAATTGCCCGGCCATCATCCGGGTCGCTTTAACCATTAGGAATGGCATTGGTGGCGCCGGAAGAGGGCGGAAAACATCGAGGAACGGTTAGAGCTGATTAGGTAATTGAGAGAGGACACAGAGCAAATTAGGACGAATCGGCGACGAAAAGAGGGGAGAAGATGGAAGGAATAAAAGAGCAGATTTGTGGGTAGATGCAGTTAGGCTAAGGTGGGGATGCATGGCCAGTGGACAAGAGCGAGATGTTTGGGGTAAACGCACCCAAATGGATGGATAGACTGAACCATTAAGGGGTCAGAGGTCCCATTTTACGTACAATTAGCACCGTGCAAATGAGTGAATACACAACTATAGAGACATACATTTGTGTTTTCGTGTGCTATCAAGCTATAGGGCAACTATTCACAGCTGAAGAAAACGATAAGTACGCCGATACATTACAACCTTAATGAACTGTACTTTTCCGTTATATCTAACACGGTTTTTCAAAATCTGCTGGTAAAAATTCCCAAATATTACATGTATACATGGTATGTAATGTAGCAACACATTTATGTAACGCATTACCTGATTATAGCCTAACTGTAGTCAGACTGTAGTTTTTTGCCCTGTTTCTGGTTTGTCTGGTCACTGAGTGAATGCCTTGAATTGGCTGAAGGCAGAGAGATCAGTGACCGAATTGGTTGTTCCCTTGCACGCATTTGAACAATGCACCGTCGGGCATACTCGGTAAATCAAACTGCCATCTCTTGGATTGGATTTCTTCTGAAGCTGCTTCTACTGCTTATATAGAAACATTCATACTCGCTTTGTGAACGTCAAAGACTGTTCTCTTTCGCTTTAATAGACTAGGTAAAAAGTTTCCTTAATTTAATTAATTAATGGTTAGACTTTAGTAAGTTAGTTAGCTTTTGTGTATTTCCGAGTTGTAGTAAAGTGCCAATTAATTACAATTACAGAAAATGCAAGTCAGGATTTCTATTACAGTACTGTATTGCTATAATTTCAATATTATTGCGATGCTTGTAAAAATCCTTTTGCAATATTATTTGAATTCTCTTCATCACTCAAAATTGCTCGGTAGGCACATGATGACGAAAGCTCAGACCTTAATTACTGAAAGTGATCCCGGCAAGATATCGTCGCACGTTGAAACTGTTATTCCACATTTATTTGCGGACCTGATTTGATATAACGCCGGTGCTATAAGCTATAGTCTCCCTGCAGACGTGGCATTTGCATGGCACTGATAAATTTCTGAGATTTGCATTACATTTACAGGTAAGTGGACCTGCATAATTATGGTTCTTGGTGACACAGCTCTAATCTGAACTTTCATAAATGTCGCACCGAAATTGCACTCGGTCGATGTTCTCATTACACGAGACGAACATTTGCGGAATTCAAAGGACGAGGACACGTATAACAACGCTCCCCATTTGCAACATATCGGAGGACAACACGTACAGTCGTACACACACACACACACACACACACACACACACACACACACACACACACACACACACACCTACACACCTACACACACACACACCACACACACACACATACACACACATACACACACACACACACACACACATACACACACACACACACACACACACACACACACACACACACACACACACACACACACAACACACACACACACACACACACACACACACACACACACACACACACACACACACACACAAACACACACCCACACCCACACACACACACACACCTACACACACACACACACACACACACACACACACACACACACACACACACATGCCTACACAGCAGTATATACACACATACCTACACACATGTTTAAACAAACACACACACACACACAAAATATTTGTATATGTATACGAACACGAGCAATGTATATGTATAAACATTATAATAGGCTATTATAGGCCCTATATGTTGTGTATAAATAGGCCCTATCCATAATTATGTATGTGTATTCACATATGTGTATGTATAATATGTGCATATATAAATTATATATGAATGCGTGTATAAATATATACCTTGCATATGCAACTGTATATTATGCACATATTTGTATACGTAGATACATATTATTTAGCCTATGTATGTGAATATGTAACTGAAAGTGCCTGTATATGAAAGTCCCATGTTTGACAACCTGACTCAGAAATGCTTCCTTGTCCGTATGCAATACAAATAAACTATGTGTTCCCTAGATCTGGCTATTTAAACCCTTCATTTTCCCCTATGACTAGCCCTAGCTCTTCTTCCTCTATGTTCCTCTGATGTACAATAAAGCCACTCATTCAATTCTTTGGTTGTATATATAAATTTTTGTTTATTTGTTTGAATGTATAAATCTTGCCATGTACAGTGATGTGCGTATGCTAGTGCTTCTCAATAAAGGATATACTTACTTACTTGTATATATATATCTACATATTTATATGCATATGTTTATGCATGTGCATGTATATATATGTATATAAATATTTATATATATATGTGTGTGTGTGTGTGTGTGTGTGTGTGTGTGTGTGTGTGTGTATGTGTGTATGTGTGTGTGTGTGTGTGTGTGTGTGTGTGTGTGTGTGTGTGTGTGTGTGTGTGTGTGTGTGTGTGTGTGTGTGTGTGTGTGTGTGTGTGTGTGCGTGTGTGTGTGTATAGACGGCTGTGCATCCGCATAGGGCCCTGTGGGTATGTTAGTGTGGGTTCGTGTGATGTGTGTGTGTGGGCGAAACGTCATTGAGTCTCTGGTGTCGTTTGTCGGTGGGTCCTTTGCGTCTCTTTGTCTTCTCTCTCCCCGTTGAGCCAACGTTCGCATCAGTCAGTCCGTTTCATTGACTGCCTGTTGCTGCTGCAACCATTGCTTGGTCCTGCTGCTGCTGCTGCTGCTGGCACTGAATGCCATCGTCGTCGTCGTCGTCGTCCTTAAAGAGATGCACTAGTGTTGCAGCGGCTGCATGCTGGAGGTGATGCTACTGGTGGTGATGCAGGTGGTCGTGGCAATGCGGAACCGGAAGATTAGGTTGGCACGCCATGCTCATTGCGACTGAGGAGGCAGCAGCTTCTGGTTTGTTTTCTTCGTCACGCTGGACAGGAAGACGGTTGGAGTGAAGAACGAAGAAAGAAGAGAAGGAAGAGAAGGCAGGAAGAGTGGGAAGGGTAGATGAGGAAAAGCAGTCCAAGTCTGCTGTTTCGTTTCTCAGCTATAGGTGTTTGATTGGAACAGGTGGAGGAGACGGAGGGGACGGAGTAGAGAGAGGAAGAATAAATAACAGGAACAGGAGAAAGAGTAGAAAAAAGCAGGAGAAGGAGGAGGAGCAGGAGTTGGGAGGAGAAGTGAAATATGAAGAGGATGATGAATAGGAAATGTAATAGAGCAGGAGGAGTTGATGGATTAGACCGATATGTAGAAGGAGGAAAGACAAAAGAAGGAATAATAACAAGAGGAGGAGGTGGGAATGATAGCGTCTGGTATTCGTTGCTGAAGCGCGACTGGAGTAAATGAAGACTGAGTCACGTGATGTGGATCGGCGCATGCGTGAGAATCGCGCAGGTGGTCGTCAGTTGACGCGAAACCCAGACAATGACCACTGACGAAGGAACTAGTTACGATGACAACTTAAATTGTTTCAACACAGACCGTCAGAAAATAGGCCAAATGCAGAGCATATTTCTATGATATATCTTTGTATTTGTGCATACGTAAGCTACATAAGGATATAATTATATAGGAACTGGAGCGTTAATGTGATCGTTGCGCCAGAAAAACGTTAAAGTACATCAACAGCAGCATTAGCTCTGCTATAGACAACAGTTTGGAAGTGTCGGTGATTCAAAAGCAGATAGCAGACGCGAAGAGCGCTGAATGAAAGTTAACATACATCGTGGCAGCGTATGCGGATGTTCAGTAGAGAAAATCGTTTCGCCACCTGTTTTTGGAGTCTTTCTATTGTGGCTTACTCTAACCTTCTGACAGCAGTCTAAGTCTCTGATGATGACTGTTACATAAACCCAACTACGGCAGACGAAGGCGAACGCTGCAATATCTCGTGTTGAGTATCGACCTTGATTTGAGGGAACGATTGAAGTGTTTTGATAATCCATTAAGCAATTGGTCGCCAGAAGCAGCAGTTGATATAGTAAGGGCATCTCTCTCTCTTTATACATATCGCCAAATCGTCATCATTTCTGACCGCACGGAGTATCAGGATAGGATTGGACGAGATGAGGTCGGCTTCCTTTCAACTCGACGTTTCTTTCATGTTTTCCGCCATTGTCTCCTTTCTGCGACTCGTCTCTTTGAATAGATCCGTCACATTTGGAGAGACACAAACGTCAGGTAATCAATTGAACTAATGACTATCACCTGTTGCTGTAATTAGTAACTTCTATTGCGCCGGTGTCTATTGCTATTGTTTATAGCGCACCTCTAGATGCAGTGCAACTGTTCACATCATCAAGGACTCATACCTTAGCATTATTTACATATTGATGAGTCGTGATAATATGCTGGCGCTATATAAATTACTGACGATTCATCATTTTGGCATACGCTAATAAACAGTAATGATGTTTTGCCGTATTGTCAAAACTATAATTATGGACGGCCCTTCGCTTCCGTTGGGTGCGATTAGTAGCTGGAAGCGTTGGCAGAAGACCTATGGACGGGAGCGAAATGAGTGGAGGAAATGTATTCCAGTGGAAGAATAGTCTGATCCACCCTTCTCCGTCTATAATTCTCGTTGTGCTTGCGGCAACATCGCAGACGACAGGCATCGCATTTCCTAAGCTTATATTGCCTGGGCATCTAATCTGTCTAATGCGTATTACGCCAAGGTCAGTGATTGATACGAAGGATTCTGGACTGTTCGATAAGCCTTCGATACAAATTCAGAATGTGCTTCTGTCGTCATATCAAACAATGACAGATCCAGTTTTTATAATACGCGGAGCAAGATTATAGTACGACTACACGCGGGTCGAGATTTGCTAATCCGCGGATTCAGATTTGCTGGTAGGCCTACGCCTATACGCGGATTAAGATTTGCAAATAGGAGATCAAGATGTGCTAATCCGTGGATCAGGTTTTCCTAATCCGGACATGGCAATCATTTGATTTGTCGTGGGAAATTGGTACCTCAAACTGGTTTTGGCTATAGTTGTCCAATAGAAAGGTCATACAAATCCAATGTCCATTGAAATAGGCCTATGAAGATTTTTAAGACATATCAAAATTTATAGAAAAATCATGAAAATCTCTCAAAAACTTAGACCGGAAATTAGAAAAGGAGTCCGGACTTCTAAAACAGTCATGAAATGTTTTGATGGTTGAAAATGGCCGTAAGACGCTCAGATGACTATAGGAAAGTGGTCAGAAATTTTTTCGGTATAGTTAAGTACGACTTTACTTCGATGCCTTGCCTCTCCTTTGTAAAAATTCTGCTATCGTCACTGAGATCAAATCTAAAGAATTCTGTATCGCATTAATATTTATGGCAGACGATTGATGATGCTTCAAGCAAGAGGGCAGAAAGGCAGCGATTTTTCAGAAATGTAGTTGAATTGCAGTTGCAGTATATTTTCTAAAGATCAGGTCAATCTAAGTCACTTAAAACCCTTTTTATGTTAGGTTAATGCTGAGTAGTTACATGTATTTGATCATTGTGTTATACCTCTATAATTCTATTATGCTCTATACATGTAGATGTAAATCGGTTAATAGATTTTGTCGAATTCTTTGAGTATCGAAACTTCTACGATCATAAATGTCAAATACATCTTTTGGTCAGTGGTCGTTTTACTGGATGAACAGAAAGTAGCCTAACGTTTAAATTTAATTGTTCTTTTGGCCTATATGCAATTAAGTTGCCTATGAATTTCGGCACTGTTACAGTAGGGTTTCATATGGGTTTAATCACATTATGATAGTTGTTGCGGTAAGTTTACAAAATCTGTTAGGCTACTAGATATTTTCAAAGTCTTTTGATAGCAAAACTTTTATGCACAAGATATAAAAAACAGGATATTAGGGTCTATATTTCCTCTTCATGCAGTCTTAGTTTTGCTGTGTGCTTATAGAAACTATAAAGCTTTGACGGAATGGCATGCCAGGCTTACACGTACTTATTTTGCCTGCGAACTTGGATGCTGTAGGGTTTGCTGTTTGGTAGAGTGATGTTGGCGATCAAAGCAGCGTCGGGTCACTTCGGGAGATTGTCTGATTTACGGGGAAAATCTTGCGACTGGCCAAGCACGAACAACGGGGGACAGATTATTAAGATCGGTGGCTCCCCTAGCGACAATCTCTGCAACTCAGTCAGTTGCCCTGCTAGTCTTCTGCGTGATGGTGGCTGCGTCTGAATTATGCCTAAAACATTCTCAACCCGTCCCCGGTCCTAAGGCCTCTCGCGCGCGTCCGGTCTTTTATACGACCAATTTATGTTTACTTTAGTATACTATAGTATGTTCAATTGGACTTATTAGAGGTATACGAGTCTTTCTTTACTTAAGAATGGTAGTAATAGTGCACAGTGAACAATGACTGACATTGTATACGCTACTTTGCAGCACTATCTTTTTGGTTGCTCGCCTGCGATGTCACTCAGCAAATTAAGCCGCAATTTGTATAGTCATTACCTGCTTATATACTTTCGCATAAATCATCCGATAACGTTGGATGTCCAATTTTTTGTGACCGACTGTCGGCCAACGCTGTGGGAGGATTTTAAACCCACGTTAGGACTTCCACAGCACGGCATGAAGTTTTTATGGGGTTGGTTTCCCACTGTGGGACTACCCTTCAACTTTTATTCCTAATCCGTTAGGCCTACATAATGCAGAAGTGTTCCGTCTCAAGACATCTTATGCTGATTTATGGGTAAAATCTCACAGCAAAGATTCACGGGATCATCTCAATATTGTCTTTCCTTGAAACAAGCGCTTTATAAATGTAACAGACAATACGATCTTTCCTCTCTCCAAATATCGAGATGTAATTGTGTATATGGCTATTTATATAGCTCCGATATATCAAGATTCAAATCATTTAAGCTCGTTTTCTTTCTGGGCGTATCTCAAAGTTGTCTTACTCTAAATGCAACAGTAGAATGCACTACTTTCTCTCTCCAAACTTCGAGATGTAAGTAGTCTATGCATACGACTAATTGGCTATCTAACCTATATAGCGCCTTTTAATAACATCATAAAATAGCGCCGAGATGAGTTAATACCAGTGTCTGTTTTGTTTCTTCTGTTGTGTATATAGCTCCCATTGCTGCTGCTGCTGCTGCTGCTGCTGTGTTGATGGGTAATGGTGGAGGTGGTGTAAGTGGTAGTGGTGGTGCTGCATTAATGGCTCGGCAGAGCGGAGGAGTCTTCTGTGAGACGGAGGCTTTCAATGCCACCTGTGAGATGGGTTTCGTCGTCGTCATGACCTACGCTCATTACGGTCGCATGAAGTTGAGTCGCTGCGTCAAACAGGACTACGGTCACGTGGGCTGTTCTGCTGACGTCAGAGACCTAGCAGACTATAAGTGCTCGGCCAGACGCAAGTGTACGGTTCGAATCCCGGATGCTGTGTTTGCGGCCATGAAGCCTTGTCCAGACGACCTCAAGCCGTACCTCGAAGCTGGCTATATCTGCGTCAAAGGTAAGAACGCCAACCAACTTAATATGCTCTTGTGTTTGCGTATAGGCCTATAGTATGTCTAGACCTGAATGTATGTGAACGTGTATCCGCTGCCGACGGGAATCCATTGTATTGGTTGGTTCCACACGTGTGCGTTGGCCCGCTAGTGGTGACTCTTCTAGCTTGCTGACAGTTACTGTGCATTGTTTTGCTAACAGGTGTAATATTTCGTTCGTAATGACACTTGTCATCACAACAGGCTAGCGCAGGGAGCGACTCTGAGTAGATATCTTGAAGAGGCGCTATATAAATTATCAGACTAAATGAATTATTTTGTACCCAGATGCAGTGTGTCACCTGGTTTTGTCATTAAATATATATATATATATATATATATATAATATATATACATATACATATACTATTATGTATTATGTATGTGTATTTGAATGTGCTGATGTTGGCAATTCTGAACCGCCTCCCTCTCGTGAATGAGCGGTGGTACCTTGCGCTTAGTTTTAGAGTATACTGCTTCAGAAATGTGGAGTTGTCGACGTGTGTGTATGTGGGCGTGTTTGTGTATATTTCTGCGCATGTATGTGCATGTGTATATGTATGTTTGGTGCGATAGATGGCGTGATCCGTTCTGATGATCCAGCCTAGTCTGATTAAGAGTGAAGCAAACAGTCTGGGTTCAGTCGGCAGCTGCAGTGGCGAGTTGATGAGGACCTCCCCTCGATTGGTGGGACTTTGACCAATCATGAGATTTGTGTTATTTAATTAGAGATTGTTTCAGTGGAGGAGCAGGCCTACATCTTTCTACAGTAAATGCATTACAGCAGAAATACAATTAATCATAATTGTATAATTCTGATTACAGTGAGTCCAGATAGGCATTTGAAGCCCATGGAGCTCGTATTATGATTCAACCACAGATTTTAAGAGATAAGTCTCTAGATTAAGGTGAAAGATAGTATTTGGTGATGGATGTATCTCTCTCCAATATTGAAACCAGTTGTTTTCGCCGTTAATTATCTGTTTGAATGAGTTGGTCTTTCAATAATTGAAGTGTTTTGGTCTTTATCGTTTGGTTGAAAATATTTGCTTTCGCTGTTGAATGCTTGAATCGTTTGATTGCATTCCTAATTGCCTGCCTGGTGAGTTGTTTGATTGCGTTCTTGATTGTCTGAATTGATGCATAACATGTGCCTGAACATCGATACGGTATACGCTACCTTGTAAGAATCTGACAAACATCCATGGCTATAAGCAACAACTCTATAAAGGTGCGTTCCGTATTGTATTATATTGCATTGTATTGAATTTGTATTGTATTGTATTGTATTATATTGCATTGTATTGAATTTGTATTGTATTGTATTATATTGCATTGTATTGTATATATAGTCAACCAATTTATGTGGCGTCTCTTACAGAACAAACTCTGGGTCGTTCTAGGATAAGATAAAATGTTTTCTTGAGCTAAAATTAAAATTTCGAGCGGAAGATTGCTCCTATGAGATTGACTGTGTTCTTGACTGTCTGATCGAATTCAGTCCAGACCCCGCGTGACGTCTGCGACAGTATGGCCGGCATCAGCGTGTCCGACCCTCAGACCGGTCACCTGGCCAACCTCGTAACGGAGTCGACGGGCTGCGGGGGCAGCAGGGCCCCGTGGCTCATCCACGCCCGTCAGGGCCAACGCATCCAGCTGACCCTCTACGACTTCAGCCTCGGTCGCCGACGCTACACTCCGTCACCAGTGACGTCATCGACGGCGGCCGCCTCTTACGTCACCTGCAACGCCTACGCAACAGTCAGAGAACCATTCGACGGACGCAACGTCACGATCTACGGAGGAAAGTCACGTGAGAGTCTCGCTTATACGTCAGTGAGTCACGTGGTGGAGGTTGCAATCTTGACGGGGGAAGATGGCTGCGACACGCCTTACTTTCTGATGAAGTATGAAGGTGAGAAGAGGGAAGCCATACTACTTACAGCTGAATATTGAATAGAAGCCGTAGATGTCTCTTTTAATCTTCTTCGGTAAGGGTTCGCAATGTCCGTGGCCATTTTCTGCATCAGACGTCGAAATGTCTGTATGCATTGTATTGTATTGTATTTACCGATTTCTAAAACGCCTCTCACAGTACAAATTAATCAGAGACGCTTCCAGTGCGAAAAGCCCACGAGAAAAGAAAAGTCTTAAGAATACGGTCAGAGATATGTATGTATGTATATATGTATGTATGTAATATGTATGCATGCATGCATGCATGTATGTATGTATGTATGGGGTCCTGAGTGGCCGAGTGGGTTGGTAGCCCGCTCGCCACGCCGGCGGCCCGGGTTCGATTCCCGGTCGGTCGGTTTATCAGAGATTAATTTCTTGGATCTTTACTGCGGGTGGCTCGGTCGCAATATAAACGTGGAGTACAATACAATACAATACAATACAATACAACAATACAACTGGGGCGCGGTGGTGGGTATGTTCGGTGCCTTGCAGCTGGAGGGTTGCGGGTTCGAATCCACCTCAAAGCCGCCGCGTAGGGACCCTGGGCAAGTCCTTCACTTGCAGGGGTCCTCGACTGCCAGTGTTCACAAACTTGTTAGTCGATCTTGGCACATGGTGGAATATAGAACATTTCTTACCCTTGCTAGCGTGCTGAATGACCGTTGCGCTTGCACAATGGTAACTGGTAGGGTGCAAAAAATTCTAGGCACCACGAAAATGTTCGGGAAAAGGTATAAAGTTTCAACTTGTGGAGTGCGTTTACTAACTCAAGTGGCGATAATGGTGTTTGCCCAAGATTAGCAGCGTGAATTGCCTTCACATGTTTTATTTAATTCAATAGAATGCGATGCTTCAGTTAACGCTGTACTTCACACAAAGTAATCTGGTCTTTTCACGCAGTTCCTCTCTGTCTAATGTGATGTATATCTCCATACCACACCAAACTTACGTCGCCTCAAGATCCATGGCTGCCTCAAACCGTTGAGCAATATTTTCTATGACACTGTCCAAAACAGCATAAAAACATCTCGCTCAAAGCAATCATCTGAACTGGAGTCGCTTATATTTCATCACTCGATGTCTTGTCTGCAAATCTCGCCCCCTCGTCTGCGTCTTTTTTAGACATTTCTGGGCCTCTGCCAGGGGCCTCTGACATTGAACCGAACCCCGGGGCAGCAAACCTCCTTACTCCCCCTCTCATCGGCCCTGTTGGTTGTTTGGTACCACAGAAATTTGTATCACAACGATGAAAATTAAGTACAACGAGAGAAGAATCCAATTGAAGTGCAGAGTTCCACAGTAAAATCGTCCTAATGTCCTACTAAAACAGAGCTCAATGAACCTTTTCAGCGCGCATGACTTTCGTCGTGATTTTTGCGATCAGCGATCTAGACAAGAAAGGTTGACCTCGAAACGTCGGATTCAAAAACTAAATCACGTTTATCCTCCGCACGGTGGTCGAAACTCCATCCTCCTCCTCCGGGAATTTCTCAGAACACGGCTTACGGACATCATGGCCGGCATCTTTGAAGTCGGGGCAGTTTTAACGGCGCTATATAAATTGACCAGTTCGCCTCGTCGTCGTCGTCGGCAGTCCTGAGCGCCGCTGGTCGGCCGCCGGGTCTAAACGACGACGTCTCTGGTAATGAACTGGGGAATTAAACAGCCTGTGAAGATGACTGCTTCCTCTTATGACTTTCCTCGTTCAGTTCGTCAATGAAGTCATGCGGTATGAACGAAAGAGGACTGTTCCCGTTCCACTCTATATACAGCCGGGAACCAGTCTCCACTCATTCGTTTAGCGCCGGTGATTAAGATCGATTGTACCATAGACGAAGTAGAGCATATCCGGTGTAGGGCGACCTCCTCGTGTTGGCCAATAAGACGTCGACCGGTCGACTTGTAATTGACCAACGTCTAAGTGGCTGCACGCAGAGACAACACGGCATTATCGAAGTATTAAGAGATCAAAGCATAATTCGGGGTACGTGTTTCGTGACGCTGAACTCTAATAAAGTCTGTAACGTGTGCGTAGGAGAAGAAGCAGGAGGTGCCTTGTCCTGAGCATATACTCCATGCCTTATCTTGGGCTGTGTATGTACATGTACGTGCTCTGACTATGTTTCACACGTCGAACTGCCGCCACACAATTTATTACGACTATAAATAGCTTCATAGTGAGTAGCTATGCACTGAATGGCAATGCAATGTCACGCAGTTGTATGCGTTTGAGATATATAGGCTACATGAACTCAGTAGAACAGATTGGCTCCTGCAGAATATGGATCTACATATAAGGCAATTCACTGGCGAAAGTTACTCTGTAAACAGTACAATAGAGTGCAAATGAAATTTTACCATTACATCCCTTACAAAGTTCAGAAGTTCCTCTGACGATCAACGACGAAACAAAATCTTTTGCTGATAAGAACTCTTACAGTTTGTTGCATTAATTGCAAAAGACGACCGCTATTCTTTAGGCGTTTATGGTAACAGGCTTAAAGGTGGCACTCGGAACCACGATGTATCGTACAGAAGATGATTAGAGAGTGTTCTGAGTCATTTTGGCCTCTTGTGCAATGTGCATATCTAGTTTTCCTTGAAATCGTGTTTCCTTGTCTCGTATCTTATATTATAGTACAGAAACCGTTACACGAAACCTACCCCAGTTTCTGCTAAGACTACTATAAAATTATTGTGCCTCTGATCAAACAAACTGTGAGGGCAGGAGTTGTTCATACTTTCATGTTGGCCTACTGATTGACTCTACAAAAATTTCCGTATTCCAGTTTGCTTGTCATCGTCATCATTAGCGTAATCGTCATCATTAGCGTCATCAACATTGTCATCATCAGCTAAGTCGTCATCTTGTCATCATTATCCGTCGTCGTAACCATGAGATTCCGATCCTTATAAATAGATTCTGGTCATTTCATGTTGTTCGTTGGTTTCTTTCAAGTGATCGGTTGTCCGGATGTGCTGTCCATCTCGAACGGTTGGTCAGTTCGAATGGGCGACAGTCTGGTCATTCACTGCAACAATTCAGCCACGGATGTCCACCGTCTCTTCTGCAGCCAGTCCATGTGGAACGGACACTTCACCGACTGCTCCACCACCGGTCAGTATCCATTCCATGTGAACAGTGGCGTACCGTACGGGGGCAGGGGGGCGAGTCGCCCCGGGCGGCACTTGAGCAGGGGCGGCAAAATAGGGTTGAAGAAAAACTAAAAGAAGGAGTGAATGCAGACAAAATTGAAAAAGTATAAGAAAAAGTAATAAAAATAGACAAAGAAGGAAGGAAAGGAAGAAAAATAATCCAATAAATAGCATACAGTGGCGTAATGAGGGGCGGGTGGGGGGGGCGGCATTCGGGCGCAGGACAGGGCGGCTTCTGACGACCCAATTATAGTATAGTAAAAGCAAAAAAAAAGGTCATCAGAAATTTAGAAATTTTGGCGGAAGTAATAAAGAAAATTTTGCGGAAATTTCGAAAATTAAGTGCTAAGGGCTGCATTTTGGGCCGTCGCCCCGGGCGGCATTTAAGCTCCGTACGCCACTGCATGTGAAGATCTTTCAAAACGATATCTTCATATACAAATATTGGTAGAAGTCTGAAAACTCTTCTATGAGAATTCAGTACTGAACAGAGATTGAAATTCAATCCTGCTCCCTTTTGAGATGAGGCATTTGATGTGAAATTAGAGGCAGATAATAAGGTCGTCTGAATCCTGCACTGGCTCCCTATCCCGCAGTGGATTGGGATCGGTTCTCTGCTTTGGTGTGGCGGAGCCTCTTAGATGCTGCCCCTGCATAATTATGTGTAAGAGCTCTGTCGCTCCACCCTGAGTGTGCAGGGACGCTGGGCTCTCCTCTCCTCTATGGTGAACTTCTCGTTCCCCGGACGCGAACTGCTACTAGACAGCATCGTCCTTTTTCTGTTATCGGCCCTGTGGTATGGAAATGTCTTCCATTAGCATTACAACTGATGCTAAGGGTCACTCAGATGCGTTTTATTACAGCTTTAAGACCGTCCTTTTTAGCCGGGGTTGGATCTGGGTGCTTCTGAGTAGTAACCTTGAAGGGGCGCTATATCAAGCTCCTTAATGAATGAATCTCCGTAATAAATCGTAATACTTTATGCTTAGCCTATGTATGCTTGTGAAGGCGCCCTTAATGTAACGGCAAGTGCGTGTTACGGCGCCCTATTATTATTGTTGTTGTTGTTGTTGCTATTATTATTATTATTATTATTATTATTATTATTATTATTATTATTATTATTATTATTATTATTATTTTATTATTATTATTATTATTATTATTATTATTATTATTATTATTATTATTATTATTATTATTTATCATTATCATTTCATTATTATTATTATTATTATTATTATTATTATTATTATTATTATTATTATTATTATTATTATTATTATTATTCGTAATCTTCACATTTCTAAAGCGCTACTCTAAAGTTAGGGTCCCCAGCAGGGCCCAGCTGCACCGTGTCCATGTCAGAGCTGCCAAGTGAAGATCTGAATCCGGTTACCATGGAAACCAGAAAAGGCGCGAAGATCAGTCCAGTCCTAGAAATAATAACCTACCACGCAGATAACATTTGCTGGAAATGGATATTGGAGAACTCCGACTTAAAAAATCCTGCTCCTCATGAAATGAATTCCTATATTCAGCGCATATATGTTTGCGCTGAGTATGCATACAAATATATCTATATATGGTACGCATATAGTTGATGTATATATAAATTATATAGTCATATAAGCATGGTCAGTCCATATAATATCGGAGGATTATAGGACGGGCTTGTTCGTATATCCGTTAAAACGATAGAGGATTATGGCCTATAGCAGCAGCCATGGGCGTCGAGAGCCAAATCGGGCCCCGGGGCAGATATCCATCAGAGCCCCTCGTCTTTATTATTAAGCCCAAGTCTGGTGTAAGCCTGAAAAAACACTATCAAACTATATTTAACGAATAATAATAAGAGTAATAATAATAATATTAACAGGGCTTTTAGCGTGCAGTTCTACACAAAGATGGCAGTTCTAAATGAATTTGTGCAGCTGTAGAAGCATTTTTGTGCAGTTAAAACTAGTTTTAAAATGTTCATTGTCATCCGATTGTGAATTATTCACTATGGCTTTGTCGTGCAGTTCTAAACATTTCTTTTAAAAGCCCTGAATAATAATAGTAAAAGTAAATGTGAAAATCAATTTCTGGTTTAAAAGGTCCATCTAGGCCTATGACTCTAATTATAAAGAAATTTACAGAAATTTAATATGAAAATGTGATTATGTGAATGTGATAAATGATTTTTATATGACATTTATCGCATTATGATATCCAATTTCAAGAGGTGAGGATACGTCAATTGCTGTGTTGCATTGTCTACATGGACTACGCCAATAACTCACTCTGTAGCCTACCATGATCAACTCCACGTACATCTACTATCATACTAGCAATGATATTGTCAGCTTCATTTGCTGCATCATTCGCTTTTGATGAAATTGAAAATGCAAGACTTTGAAGGATTGTTTGTCTCTCGTTTGCATTCCTGACTTTCACCAATCTTTCTTTCCTTTAGGCCTATTGAGCTCCAGATTTCTGATGGTAATATTATTCATCTTCTAATTCGTTATCAACTTAATGGAATTATAATAATATCAAATATTGGTAATTTTATATCAATTATTTATTGTGATAAATTGCATCCAGCTGTAGGCCTAAGTTAAAGTATTATTTATTTTGACAATAACTCAAATTTCAATTCAGAAATTTACATCCAGTACAAATTTTGTGCCTCCCAGAAAATGAATAATCAATTCTAGGCCGACTGCTGATAACACTCAAAATAGGCTTAGGCTTCTGATAAGCAGTGTTTTTCAAATTCTAGTTATTCAACAATAACGTGGCCTAGAACTTTGCATTACGCACCCCGTAATGCAAAGTTCTTGGCCACGCATACGATTCTGGTGGAGTAGGCCTATAGAATTCAGTCAGAAATCGAAATTTCTCTGAATCAGTTAACTTTGCATCAGCAGATAGCCTAGTCCATAACCATTCTGATGAGTGATGACTAGTACCTCATTTACTTCATTACCTAGCTATTAAAGTGAAGCAATTAGACTGCATTAGGCAAAAACCCACAGGTTTCTTCAGTTTGAAAAAAGTTTTAGACATTTCCGGGCCCCTGCCAGGGGCCCCTGCCATAGAACCGGGCCCCGGGGCAGCAACCCCACCTGACCCCCCCTCTCATCGGCCCTGGCAGCAGCACGTCCGAAGAAAAAACCTGTGCATAAGCAAGACTGATCGAGACTTATACTATAAGGATCCTGAGTGGCCGAGTGGGTTGGTAGCCTGCTCGTCACGCCGGCGCCCCGGGTTCGCTTCCCGGTCGGGTCGGTTTATCAGAGATTAATTTCTCGGATCTTTACTGCGGGTGGCTCGGTCGCAATATAAACGTGGAGTACAATACAACACACAATACAACACATCACAATACAACTGGGGCGCGGTGGTTTAGGGGTATGTTCGGTGCCTTGCAGCTGGAGGGTTGCGGGTTCGAATCCACCTCAAAGCCGCCGCGTAGGGACCCTGGGCAAGTCCTTCACTCGCAATTGCTCATGCGCTTCGGCGTGAAACTCCGATTCAGCGTTCGCGCAGTAGTCGGGAGCGCCTCTGAATGGGCAATCTGGTAGGGGCGCTATAACAAGTGTTCAAATACAATACAAAATACAATACAATACAATATCGCGGATAAGGCAGCGAATATAGACTTTAGTATGCATGCATGCATTCATACGTATATAATAATACATGTCTAAAACTGACAAATGCAGCTTCAAGCTTTATATAGGCCTGTGTATATAGTTAAGTCTGAATATATATATATATATATATATATATATATATATATATATATATATATATATATATATATATAGCGCGTTGCGTGTTAGTACTATGGCTGGATATTTACGTCTTCAATGTTTTAGTAAGTTTGCTGTTACCACTGACGGTACCCTCAATTACTCAGAAATAAAATACAATACAATACAACTGTAATTTGATAATGCCCTCTTTACAAAGTTCAGAAGTGCACATTGAAGCTGGGCAACTATTAAGAGCCATAAATAGACTGAAAGAGATAAGTTTTAAGTTTAGAGCGAAAGACAGTCTCGCTAAGAGAGTTGCGAACATGAGGAGGTAGAGAGTTCCAGATGGAGGGACCGGCAACTGTGAATGAGCGACGGCCAAAAACAAGACGCGTACCAGGAACAACATACTTTCCAGCAGATGCTGATCGAAGAGAGGAGCGACCTTTAACAGAGTTGCAAGGTGTGACCATGGAAGACAAGTAGGAAGGGAGATGATCTGTGCATGCTCTGTACATGAGAAATGATGCTGTATACACGTATTTATAGTTGTAAGCCTATATTTATATACTGTATGTACTATGTATATGCAGTAAGTGTAGGCTACGTGCACGAAATAGAAAGCTATAGGCCTAGTGTCCTGCGTCCATATTAGACTATAATTATGAATAAATAATATACTTACTTACTTACTTATGTATACGCACTGGTGGACGTACTGCAGGCTGCAGCTATTCAATGTGCAGCATGCCTATAAGCATTTGTTGTTAAGATTGGCGTATATACATGCATACACACTGATTGTCAATATTGCTAGATATATATATGTATGAGTCTGCGCTGTTCATGTACATGAATGTATAAATATATATGTGTAGCCTATATATATATATATATATATCCATATATGTATAGTTTTTGTATACTATAATAGTGGCAGTGTCTCTGTTATGCACGCTGGCTGATATGCATTCGTTGCTGGAATAATCTATACGACGTCCTGGCTAACAAATAGGTGGCTCTTAGACTAAAGACTCGTCCTTCTCCTTCCTCCTTCTGCTGTTGCTGCTGCAGTCGTGGCTGCTGATGCTGCGTTTGGTGATGCTATAGCATCTATATAGAGACAAAAATTTCGGCAAAACACTGGATAAAGTAAGGAAGCATGTCATGGTCGTAATGGGGAGGAAATGTACTCCATAACGTATGCATACGAGTAAATGTCTCCTTCTCTGCATGAGGACTTTCGTCTGACTGCTCTGTATCTTCTCCTCTGTCTACTTGTCTGTGTTCGTGTGTGTCGCTGCTGTCTGGCTGTCTCTGCTGCTCTCTGTTTTTCATTCTGTCTCCCTGAGTGGTCTCCGCTCCGTCATTGCATAATGTGTGGTAGACATACAGATCTCCTTTTAAGCGCAAATAAAATCGTTTTATTCTTCCTTGTTCTTCGTTCTTTCCTTCGTTCTTTTTGTGTTCCAGTTAGTGTTCCTCTTGTTCTTCTATCACATCTTCGTGTTCTTCTGATTCTGTTATTTCTTCATCTCCTCGTTTATATGTCTACTGCTTCTTCTTCTTTCTCTTCTTCGTCGTCTTTCTCTTGTTCTTCTTCTTTCGCTTTATCCTCCCTTTTCCTAACCTTTACTTTTCTTCTTTGCTGTTTCTATTTTCCCTTCTTTTCCTCCAAATTCTATTGTTTCCTTGTTCTTACTGTTCTATATGATTTCTTCGTATTTTCCGTTTTCATTGTTTCGTTCAAGTCCTCATTGTTCTCCTCCTTTTCATGTTTCTCATTTTCCTTCTCGTTCTCTAATTACCTTCTCTGCTAAAATCAGGAAGACATTCGCCAATTTGTATATTCGACTCAGGCTTAAACAAATTACTGAATGGACATCGTGTGGAGTAGTGTTCTGCTAACCAGCTGCTCTCGTAAATATAACCTATCAAAGACGAGGCATTGCTATACGGTCTGCCCTTTGCTAAGGCCAGACCATTGCTAAATCTGCTGTCGAGGATATGTATGACAGTTGGCTTATAAGGATTTTAATCATTTTATAGCTCAAGAATAATTCTATCCATGTTTAATCCAGGACATTTTAATTTATATCTAGTGGTGCAATTTTAATGTTAAATGTTCAGTTTTAGTATAATGTTGTACGGCTATATATATATACGGTTTAACACAATTTTGCTTAATATATTTACTAAATCATAAATGTCTCAATAAGAATTTTGGCATTTGTTCAGCGATTAATGTTTCTTCGAAATACCCTGACTTGTCATAAATTGTGTTGACATGACGACAGGAGTCTTGCCATCGAACACAAGAACTGCAGGAGAACCAGAATACATCACAATATCCCACGGTCAGACCTTTAAAGACTACACATTTTATTACATTTAAGTTAAAGCTGGATAGACTCCTATAGACAGTATCTTACTACAGGTTTTAATACTCTATTTAATAAAGAATCCTGATTAGCTGCCTATTCCCTTCTGCATACGCAACTGCGACTCAAAACTCAATTATGCATTAATAATAACACGCAGCTTTGAGTGATTTTAAATGTTTCTCTGTTTCTTATTTTCCTCTTCCTCCTCACCTTCCTCCTCCTAGCCTATCTTATTCATCCTATTTAATCACCGTATTATATATAGAAATTAAATCTATAGGCCCTACTTGTAAATAACTCTAATAGGTTTCAGAGGTTCAGATATAAGACGTACATGCAAAGTAAGTCCATGAAACTAATCAGATCAATTTAAATACGTATATATAATATATTCGACGGTGAGACGGTGGCAGATTGCAAATGTTTTGGGTAAGAATAGGGTTTCTTTTGTTAGGTTGTCCGTTGCACCAAGCAATCCTGTGCTGCGTTGATCCCGTGTCCAGCTAGGACCTTGCGATCCATCCAGTGCATATTCTCAAACTATAAGAAACTACAATAGACCCTATAATACTAAACTGAACTTGGTAAATAAGTCTAAAATACAGTAACAAAACCATCGAAAGCTAGGCCTGTTTAAAACAACACTAAACTATAAACGTTACTAAGCTTACGCCTACATTAGGCCACCAATGCTATATTAAATTTTAAGATACTTCTTCGTAGCTGAGTCCACCTTCTAAAATGTGCTACCAGTTGAACTATTAAAGAAGCGGTCAGATTTGTTTAAACGAAATCGTAATGATTAGATGAATCCGTAGAGAACTGGTCTGACCTTCTTCTGACCAGGTGTGTTCGTCTGCTGTAGGGGTGTCCGCCGTAATTGCCTTTCTGACGGCGATTACCATAGGAATGGTTGTTCTCGGACTCGGTCTTCTCTTCTTTCGAAGGTAACTCAGTTACCACTCTTTCATTCATTCATCCATTCATTCATTCATTCACTCCTTCATTAATTAATTTCAGTCTGGTCGCTTGCTCCTAATGCATAATTTCAACGATTCATTCAGACTGTTCAAACAATTTCAATCGTATCACCACTACTCTTGAGAACTATTGGAAATCACTGTCATCTTTCCTGGTGGGGCATTGGCTGAAGAGCGTCATTCAAAACATCAGCAGCTTTACTCTGTGAGCTCGATGGATGGCCAAAGCCATAAAAAATTATGTTCTCTTAAGATCCGAATGTTCAGACAGCAATTAGAGCTGACAAAGAAGGAAGAGCAAGGATTGCGGATGTATGCCTTTTCTGCATTATAGCAAAGCATGGTTCAGAGCCTCATCTACAATACGGTGCCAGCTCTTCGAACTGACCTTCAGTTATCAAGGATATTGACATTTACAAGGACATTAAGTGCTACTATCGCCGACATTGCCATTAGATAATTCCTAGGGTATCGTTGGTACCCGTCAGAGGAACTCACAGCAATGGCATCCCTTGATGATGAGATGACAGTTGCCATGGAACGAAGAATGGTCCTCTCTCCGCAGAAGTTCGATGCAGAACATTCAATAAAGAGAGTTACACTTGATGTAAGACTAAACAACTTAAACAACTAGAAGATTTTGTGACATGCAGCACTGCAGCTTTTCAAATTACTGGACTACCTAGGTCAGCTTCTTGGACAAAGATGTTGAAAGTGGACAAGAGATGATGATTACATATCCGTTCGAGAGACTGTTCGCTTGTATGAGAGTTGAAAATGCCATTGCTGTTATAATAATTGCGCATTTGCTGTTTATTCATAATTTTAGTTAATTATTGTCTAATGGTTTACATAGAATGAATGGTACCTACCCCTAAAAGCCAACACTTTTCAGTATATTTATTTTTATACTAAGGTTAACCAAAGAAGATGGCGCCCAATTTGGTTTCCCGAAAACATTTTTCTGGCAATAAGGACCATCCTAAATCTTTTGCTAATGTTATCTTGTGTTACGTTATGTTATACTAAATAGCTCTAAAAAGTCGATTTTTTCGGTTAAAATATATAGCTCCGGTGAATTAGCTGGTCTCCTTGACGTAGCTTTTGTGTGTCGCTGAAACTTTTCGGATATTACATTGCGTTGCATTTGTTTTTCGATTTCTACAGTAAGAAGAAGACGACTCCAACTGGGCACCACCACCATCACCACCACCACAGTGCCTCCTCGGCCAGCGACCACCTGTGCCACCACTCGGCCTGGCAGCTGACAGGGGCGAGCAAGGCAGCTGAGTCCTGGAGTCGAGCGGCCTCTACATCATGTGGAATCATTGAACCGAAGCGCCACATCCAGGACCCGCATCCGTCATCCTCTGTCTCTGCACTGGACGATGACCTGCCCGTCTACTCGACCCCAGCCTCCCTGCCCTACTCCGCTGAACTGGTTCGCCACATCAGACGACCACCTGTCAACCAATACGACATCGTCATCGACGTCACTCACTTCCTATCCTCATCATCCTCTTCGATGAAGACAACGACCGCTGCCTCCTCCTCTCGCCAGATGCGGACCACTCCCTCTACTCCACCCCATTCCTCGTCCTCCATTGTCCCCGAGGTCTACCCTCAGAGACCTTGCACTTGTCCTGAGTCCATCCTCGGCTCCGACGAACAGACTCTTGCGTCGCCTGACCTTCACAAGCAGTGCGGTCGAACCGTTGATAACGATTCACCGTTTCCAGGTGGTGGACAATTGGAATACTCCGACGACAGGGAAATGGATGACTGGTCGAGCACTAACCCCTCTTCCTCCCCAATCACCACCTGCACCAGGCACCTCGATCCATCGATCCATGCAATTCCACTGTATTGTCTTGCGAACGATCTCTCGACAGTTGACGATAGAAAACAATTGTAAGTCATAAGACTCTGCAAAGGCAGCACATCAGAGCAACATGTAGACGCTGCTGCTGCTGCTGCTGCTGATGATGCTGCTACGAAATTGATGGTGCTCTGAATAGTCGTTTAGATGAAGATTACGACTTGATGACGATGTCGAACCTGATAGTGGATATATCAAATAATGATAAGTTTTTGTGACTTGTGATGATCAAAACGGACTTGATAATAATGACGTGGTGATGACGATGGTGATGATGATTATAATGACGATTATAAGGAAAACAATAATAATGATAATAGCTGCTGAGGATGACGCTGATAAGTGATAACGATGGTGATGCTGCTGCTGATGATTATACTGATGACTATGTCGAGAGCGATGGTGATGACGATAGATGATGATAATGATAATACATGGCGTGTCATTATTTATATGTATTTATTATCACTAGCCACTCACCAGTGTGATTCTCCTTACAGATTTTATTTTAGTTATAGTTATAGTTATAGTTAATGGTTTTTTATTTTTAGTTATAGTTATAGTTATAGTTAGTATTATTTTTTAGTTATAGTTATAGTTATAGTTAATGGATTTTTATTTTAGTTAATTTTAGTTACTACTTAGTTACAATAATTAAGGCTATAAGCAAAATTTTTCGTATTAACATGCTGTTTCACAATGTTCAGAGCTTTGAAAGCCTTTGAAACATGGGTGCATTCAGCTTCATGAATACACAAGTTTCCAAAGTAACTGACAAATTGCACAATAAAAATATCGCATTTTTCGTTCTCATTTATGTCGAATCGTCCATATTACACTTCCTATTTTTATTTTTTGCATTAACGAAAATAAAGATGAATTTTCGTTAGTGTTATTTTCGTTATAGTTATAGTTATAGTTAATTATATTTTTAGTTATAGTTATAGTTATCGTTAACGTAGTCATTTTATTTTCGTTAACGAACATTTTCGTTATCGTTATCGTTAACGAGAATCACACTGCCACTCACTCGCAGAGCATCTGCGGCCTATAGTTCAGCAAAATGGAAACAAGACTGTTGCCTCCAGTTTCTCTCTTGCTTTACCTCCAACAACTCCTTTACTTTGAGATCTTCTCCCCGCCTCTTCCCCATCACCTATAAAATCCCGTTTTCCTTCCGTTAATTCCTCGCCCTCTACTTTCCTCTCCATTCCCAACCACCTTCCCTATCTAATAATCCGTCTCCAATTTTCCCTTCCCTTGTTATTCTTCTGTGATTGATGAATTTATTTGTCAATTTTCGGTCTGTCTGTCTGTCTGTCTGTGTCTGTCTCTGTCTTCTCTGTCTCTGTCTCTCTCTCTCTCTCTCTCTCTCTCTCTCTCTCTCTCTCTCTCTGTCTCTGTCTCTCTCTCTCTCTCTCTCTCTCTCTCTCTCTCTCTCTCTCTCTCTCTCTCTCTCTCTCTCTCTCTCTCTCTCTCTCTCTCTCTCTCTCTCTCTCTCTCTCTCTCTCTCTCTCTCTCTCTCTCTCATGTTTCCTTATATGTTTAGTAGAACTCTCTCTCACACCCCGTAACCTTGAATTGTTCTGATATTACTCAGTCGATGTGGAATATCTTTGTCGATTCTACTGTCGTTTGTATCGAATCCTACGAAATAACATTGTCTGTAGATTGCCTGTAATTGCCGTTGACTTCAACGTTACCTAACCTCATCTAATACATGATAAGACCAACCCCGACCATAGACCGTATAATCGTATATTCTTTAAGTATGAATCGCTACCTGAGAAAAGGGGTGTTTCTCCTGTGTCAGTACAGGTAGCCTGTTGTTAATAATAAAAAGACATTTGTGAAACCATATTTATGTTAAAATTTTAGAAAAGACCGCTGTTATCTAACTTGAAATTCTTTACTTCTGAGCACATATTGATATAAACGCTTGCTGATCAATGCACGTAATTGTATCATTGTAATCGCGCGCTTCGCCAACGACTGTCGACGACATTCAAATACTCTATGAAACAAAACAAAAACTCATACACAAACGGATTAAATTGACTGTGTGCGTTCAGCTAACAGGATCGTCGCTTGGGGTTAGGGTGCCATCGATCTCCTGACTGTCTCAATTCGAGAATCCTTATAAAAACAAAGAGCGCGTTTCCTATTTGAAGGGCAACTAATATGCGCTGGAACTGGAGAGTCGGCCTATAGTCTATTGTTTATTAGTTCCTAACATTGTTATTGTTATCTGTGTTGTTACTGTTGTTGTCATTTTTACTGTTAGGCCTATTATCATTTATAAAATATTTGGCCCTATTAAGTTAATGGGTAAGTTTTATTTGAGTTAGGGCCTAGGCCTATAGCCTAAGCGATGGGATTAGGCCTATACGCATGAAATTTCTCTCCGCTTATAAGAACATTTTGTTCTTAACGAAGTTTAGCACACACTCTGGCTAGCTATGAAACATATTTGTGAAGTGCTAAATTGCGTTATATTGAACGTCTATATACATGCATAAATACATAGTCTGCATAAATACAAGAATACATACACAAGCTTATAAATTATTCTAGCTGGGGTTAACACTGTTCAGTATCTTTCATTAATGAGATAAAGTAAGTAAGTAAGTAAGTATATTCTTTATTCAACCAATTGCATATCCGCACTTTGGTGTACATACATTTATACAGAGTATAACATTCTTATTATAACGATCTGCGTGAGAGATTGTCCGCTTGTCGAATAAAGATGCTCAAACGATGGACTGTCCTCTGGCAGGTACCGCAGACGAATCAGACGCCGCATCGCCGACTGAAGGCGGTTCTTTTCTTGTTGCCCTGCAAACCCCCACCAAACCGGGCAGCATAGAGCATTCGGGCTACCGTTGTAGCACGAACCACGTCGTATAGCATAGGGCCTTAAAGACCATGCGCCACGAGGATGCGCAAGGCATACAGCGATTGTCTGGCCTGACAACATATAGGCCTACGGGTGAGTGTGACTCGAAACTCAAAGCTTCATTCATTGTAACGCCCAAGATGACTATGCTGGAGACCCTTGTCCGTCCCGGAGTAGTAATCGGAACCGCGTCACGCCCAGCACGCCCCCGTGTCCGACGAATCACCATCTCAAAGGTCTTTCTTGAGTTCAATTTTAAATTGCAGGCTGCAGCCCACTCTATGACGTGGTCTAGTTCTGCTGCGATCGTTGCACTATGTGAGGCGGATACCAGCAGATAAGTGTCATCAGCATATTTGATTAACTTGTTTGAAGGGTGGACCGGCATTATGAACAGCAAAATGCGTTAACACAAAACTTACAGTAAAGAAACCTATGGCGCCAGCCACATCTGAGCAATAGGGGGGTCTACGTATACTATACGACTGTGATGCTCCTACCTTAAACTTTCGAAACAAATTGACCATGAACCATTTGATAACTAAAATCAAGTCAAAATCTGAAGTAAATTGGATCGGCCTATATACACGAATTTTGTATTAATGGAATGTTTTTCTTTATTGAGCCAAACTTTTTGATTTAATTTGTTGTTCCAAAAAACATTACATAATGCAGTGAACAAACATGTTTCAGGAAGAGAAAGTGAAAACCCAGAAAGAACAGAAGTCCCGCTATTAGGGTAACTTATTTTACAACAATGGATCAATCAAGAAATCAATCAATCACACAATCAATCACAGACTAAATCATTGAATCGATCATCAATCACAGAATCAATCACTGAACCAATAAAATGAATCAATTGGTTAATCAATTACTGAATCGTTCAGTAAATCAATAAATGAATCAATGAAGGAATCAATCAATCAACCACGCATTCAATCACTAACTGAATCCCACGGAGTCCATTCGGGATGAGCTGAAGGGACTGTTCTCATTTTTCTTCAGCGATGGTGTCCGTCTCTGCTTTCCTCTGTCTTTCTGCGTTTCATTAGTTCACATAATAGCCTGGTAGCAACTACATACATCTAGAGACTTACATACTACATAGGCATCCAAGAGTGCCAGAACGTAAGAATGCTTACTTCGAAATACAAAGAACATGTAGGCCTGAGCCTATCCAGACATAAAATTAATATATAGCGCCTTTTAAGCATCTCAGAAAAGCAATGCATACGTTATAAACTTAAAAAAAATTATTTGCACAGATAAGATATAGAAATTCTTTAGCCCACTATCCGCGTAACCTGATCGTAAACTCTGCATTTATTTAGAGCCAGATGCGAATCATGGGAATCGAGAGAGTCATGCATTGGCATCCTGCACTGGTGGATCAATCATGTATAGGCCTAAGCTTAATTATTAGTCGACGGGAAATGAAACTACCATTATTTCCGTATACCATCAAAACTTCTCATGACGTATTTTGTCGGCAGCAGCTTTTTGCTCAGCTTCTTTCATAACTTTTTCCGTAATTTGGGTAAATGTTTGGGTAAATGTTTCCTTAAATCCCAACTTTCGCTGAAATTGCCACGTACTGCACTCGGGTCCTATAATTGCCACGCAATGCTCTCGGGTCCTGCTATTGCCACGTAATGCACTCAGGTCCTGCTATTGCCACGCAATGCACTCGGGTCCTATAATTGCCACGCAATGCACTAGGGTCCTGCAATTGCCACGTAGTGCTCTCGGACCCAGCATTTGCCACGCACTGGGCCCACGGTTGGGCGTCTAAGCTACCCCATTCGTTTGTCTGTCCATCCAGTTGCTCGCTAGAAAGAAAATTGGCCAAGTTTCGACGGTTATATATCACGCAGGCGCTTTTCCGCGAGAATCATCATCGTCTCGCTAAAATATTCAAGACTTGACGCCAATTGACGCCAGCGCAAATGGTTCACGAACCCTTTGAGAGAAGAAGAAGGGAGAGCACGTGAGAAAGTGGAAAAGGAAACGAAGAGAAAAGGCACTTAGAAGGAAGCCTTAAATTTATGGCTTACGATGATCCAACGTCGAAAGAAGAAGTCGTACAAAAAGGTGACAGAGACTCGTACGTCGGTTTCAAAGAAATTTTTAGACGGTAAATATAGGCCGCCGACAAAATAAGACCACTCAAGGCTACATAATGCACACAAGGGGATTTTAGTGTGTATGCCAAATGCTCCGTGTTATTCTGGCCGCAGAAGTACCTGTTGTAAGAGATGCTGTGTCTTAGAAGTTAGAACATAATTATGTAAAACTTATGCGCAAATACGTAATTCTTTTTTACATTATATACACGTATTTTACGTATTTCCACACAAAGATGTTCTTTAAAAAATAGCATGTCTCATAGCAGCAGACACTTAGGCCACCAGAATAAAAGCAACAATTTTACTGTGTCATCCACTGTAGCCGTGTCTGCCTGCCTGTTCGTGACCCGTCAAATGCTCCGACAAAGGTGCCACCGAAATTTGCGCCCCCGACAATAGCGCCCAAATAATGCCGACAAATGTGCAAAAATCAACGTATACGCAACAAATGTACCCAGACAACTGCGACCAAGTGTTATAATAACGTGTGTTATAACAATGAAGGTTTCAAGAAACATTTCATTCACACGAATGCATTTTCTAGCACAACTTCTTTTGCTGTAAAGCTTTCAGCGATGCGCATTTGTGGCGCAAATGTCGGGGTGCAATTTTTGGGGCTCAATTGTCGGAGGCGCAATTGTCTGTGCTTTATTATTGGGGCGCAAATTTCTCGGGGTCTAATTTTCGGGGTCTAATTTTCGGGGTCTAATTTTCGGGGTCTAATTGTCGGGGCCTAATTGTCGGGGCGCAATTGTCAGTAGCGTAATTGTCAGTAGCGTAATTGTCGGTGCACTCTGCCTGACCACTGGATCTCGGCATGGAATCAAACCTGACCATCCCATGACTAATCGATTTTGCTTCTGACAGAGAGCGCCTGTGAATTAGCTAGTATCCACAACTTGGTTTTCAGTCCTAATCAGCGTTTTGAGTTGAAACCTGTTACATTGCTCAACAAGCAATTCATTACAGGTCATTCAAGACTCCGTAATAACAGGCATCTCCAGTATGAGACCAGGAGGTCGATCCGTCCCATTAACTGTATCACCTAATTTCTTGCAATAGATTTCAAGATGGTGTCCGATTGGTTTGAGCGCAAGCCTTGTAACGCGGAGGGTACGGGTTCGAGCTCCTCTGAGCAAGTCCTTCATTGGCAATTGCTTGGCGCCATCGTCGACTTATGCCTGTTGACTAGATATTGACGCTTGATAAATGCGTAATTGATGCAAAAATTGAATAAAATAAAAAGATAGCATTTCGCCAAATTGATACTATACGAGTTTTCATTAAGTAAGCAAGTGGGTTAAACAATTGGCCTTATTGTCTGGGGCGCAAGTGCAGATTCCAAGACAGTCCAACAACTGACGCTTTGGCTGTGCAGTGTGCATGTCTTCTGTGACTCACGGTGACTTCTCTGTTACTGGAGTCTAGACATACTACGTCTAGGAGTTTATTACAACCAAACTACGATTGGCACAAGTACAGAGATAGCGTTATAGTATAATATATACATAGACTTTTTAAAGGGTATACATATACATATACATGTACATACATACATACATACATACATACATACATACATACATACATACATACATACATACATACATACATACATACATACATACATACATACATACATACATATATATATTATTAAGGGAGTTGGTTGGATGACCAAAGTTACGATTCCGCGAATTCGATTCGTCACTTTATTGTCCGCATTGAGTCGGAGGGAGCAGCAGAGGGAGGCCAGTGTAGGGGATGTGGGTTGGGCGGAGGGGTTAGAGGGAAGAGGATAGGACGAGGTGGGTGGAGTGAAGAAGGGAATGTAGAGTTAACGTTGTTCGTCCAGTCGACAAATTCGCTGACTGTAAACGAATGCATTCAGTTATGCTGCTCTATAGATAATGTATCAATGCTGTTCTCTGTGTCTCTACGTCTCTTTGTCTCTCTGTCTTTGTCTCTATGTCTCTCTGTCTGTCTGTTTCTGTATGTATGACTCTCTGTCTCTGGCTCTATGTCTCTGTCTCTACTTCTGTATCTATGTCTCTCTGTCTGTTTCTGTATCTATGTCATTCTGTCTGTTTCGGTATCTACGTCTCTTTATCTCTCTCTCTCCCGCTGAAACACACACAGTTTACTGTCTTCCTATCTCTCTGTCTTTGTCTCTGTCTCTATGTCTCTTTATCTTTGCCTCTGTTTCTGTATCTATGTCTCTCTGTCTCGCTCAAACACACAATTTACTGTCTTCCTATCAGTGGCATAGCGAAGGGTTTCAGCGCCCAGGGGCAGAGTTGATGACTTAGCCCCTTTTTTAGTTTCATGTTGACTTTAATCATTCTTGTCATAGTACTGTGTAATGTGTATACCACTGAAAGCTAATTTTGCGACCCCTTGGTGCTGCGCCCGGGGCGGCTGCTCCCTCTGCTTCCCTATCTGTCTTTGACTCTGTCTCTATTTCTCTGTGTCTCTGTTGTCTCTATTTCCCTTTGTCTCTATCTCCGTCTCTGTCTTTTTGTCTCTGTTTCTGTATCTATGTCTGTCTGTCTCTCTCTCGCTCAAAAACACACAACTTACTGTCTTCTTATCTCTTTCTTTGTGTCTTTGTCTCCGTCTCTCTATCTCTGTCTTTGTCTCTGTCTCTCTGTCTCTCACTCAAACATTCTCTTTACCGTCTTCCTATCTCTGACTCTGCGTCTGCTTCTCCGTTTGGCTTCGATCTTTATGCAAATGCGATGAAGGAATTGCCATTATATCTGTCTCTATATGTAGAGCAACGGGTGACGAAGAGGACGCAGAGATACAGCGACAGGGTCTCAGAAGGATCTTCAAACGGTCACTGCAGCGGCAGATGCTTTCTAATCTGGAAAAGTGTTCGTTGATGCAAATGGAGAAGAGAGGAAAGGTTATCAAATGGAATGAGGGTTAAGTTATTGAAAGTGAGTGACGAAGCTAGGCATTTTGGAATATTGAATATCAGAGTGCAAACCTTCCAAAGCAATATGCTGAGGCGACAAAAAGGATAACTAGGTTAACAGAACAGCTAGAAGAAATACTGAGATTGTACAAAATCAGTGAGGCAACAGTTGTAATGCTGCTTCCAGGTGTGGAATTCATACTTGGAGCATGATAGAGAACAACGATCGACTGGAGAAATTGCAACGAACGCCTTCCAAAATTATTTGGGTTGCAAAGATCTGAGATGTGGAGAAATGTCGAAGATGTGAGTTAAAAGCATGATAAAAGGGCATTGGAAAATATTATAGAAATATAAATTATTATGTCATTTTCTATATCTAAATTGTTGACCTTACTTTTCTGTTGACTTTTGTTGATTTAGTGCGCAAGGATGGATTCCTATACAGGCTATACTCCAGTTCTGTCTAGTTTTCCCATGCCACTGCATGAAAACACCCAACTGCAAACTGCTGTATCTTTTATCCTGTAATATACTTGATGTAACTAGGCCCCATCTAACGGGACACGTCCCTTCAGGTGTGCCTGTTGCTCCCAAGTACTTGCACCACTTATCTTCCACAAAAAATAGCATGCAGGTAATTTGATTACTTTGTTGTTTTTCATCATTGCTTTGTTTCTTGGGAACAATAACTTTGATTGATTGATTGACTATAATTACAATTGGTCCAAAACATAAACAAAATAACATCATTCATACATTAGAAGAGTTATTCTCTTGGGAACAAAAGGAAACCCCAGAAGGGACGGAAGTCCCGCTGATATAGGGACCCCTATGTACATAACATAATGCTTCATGACGGACGATGGTTAAAAACATGATTAAAGTTACCAGAAACTAAATAGGCATACATACATAACAAATCACCGTTTGTTATTCAAGTCCTTCTTTACCTTATCTAAAACATTGAAAGTAAGAACCCTGTCTTACTTGCTGTTGCCGACGGAACAGTCTCTGGAAAGTCAACAGTTTCGTCTAGAAAGTGGAGGGTATTGGAAATAACAAATTTCGCAATATTTCCCTTCGCGATTGTTAAATAGGCCTATTATTATAACTGCGCCGTTTATGCGTCAACAGCCTAATAACGCTGAAAGAAAAGTCGACCCGAAATCCGAGCTCTAGGCCTATATACCATAAGAAGTAGCCTAGCTTAGAACAATTTCAGTTTATCATTATGTGCGGTTCCACCACATGTGATCTCTCACCACACACACACACACTGTGACACACACACGTCGTTTCCCAATCACGAACTAAGTATACGACTGAATTTATTAACGGTTAGTTGCTGTTTAACGATGCTGTGTTATAACAAGATGATTAGCGTCGCTAATCATCTTTGTTATAACACAGAATTTAGCGTCGCCCTCCTCCTTTATCTAGGCTTGGAACTGGCACTGCCAGAGTACGAGAAGTGGCCGGCTTAGATAGCTCCGTTGGGAGAGCGTTTGCCTGAATTTATTAACACATGCAACAACATACATACATACATAAAACAAACAATTCGTATACATTCGGATGGGTTTTAATAACATTATTATCGTGTAATCACTATAAGAGTCTGATCTCGCGATAGTTCCATATAATTTACATAAACACACTAAAAACGAAAACACCGCTTTTTATTAAGCGGAAACACAGTAAGTATGCATATTACACATTAATTGCATTTTTTTATAACTGCTGAATAGCTGAAGTATCTACTCGTGCCTTCCTCCAACTAAGAAGTTAGCAAGCTGCAATGATCCGTTTCTGTGTGATTTTGACATAAAAAATTTACTCTCACCTCACTTTACCACACTGGATGTGATGAGAAAAGAAACGATATATTGACAGATAGAAAACAGATGACATCTCTTGAACTGCCACAACAGAGGCAATAACTGCCACGGATGACAGATGGATGAACCGATGGATGATGCTAAATGATTGCGTGCAGGATAACGGGTACTTCTGCTGCTGCTGCTGCTGCTGCCTTTGTGGTTGCTGCTGATGCTGCGTAAAAGAAATGATGGCAGAACTGCCATCACTCAACTCAGACAATGCCCGACCTTTACCTCTGGGAATACGGTACTAATTTGTGAGACATGGCAGTCGACTGGTTAGAGCGCTGGCCTTGTAACGCGTTGAGCACGGGATCGAACCTCCTCCTCCTCTGAGACGATTATTGTGTATACGGACCTTTAGCAAGTCCTTCACTCACAAGCTCAGCGCCATCGATTGAAGCTTGGTCATTCATAAGTAGTGGTTTTAATAAATACTAATGATGATGATAATTATAGCAATAATACGTCTTTGATGATGATGACTGATGATGATGATGATGATGATGATGATGATGATGATGATGATGATGATGATGATGATGATGATGGAGTTCGTTGGGCGTTGGAAACATCTCCGTCACACTATAGAACTGCGTCTTGCATTGTCTTATAGGCCTAAATATGTTGAGCCTAACCTACACGTCGAGGGGTTTAAGCCAGAAGGTCGTATCTACGATTTTTTGTAAAATGGACATTTTCACAGAAATTGAATCAACTGACTACAAAGCAGGTACTGCCAGAAGGCCGTAGCTATAAGGCTTCATTTAAGAGAGTTGGTTTGAAGATACAACCCAAATTATGGGTCACATTTATGCCATAAGGATGTAAAAATAGCAGTTTTCATGCCAGAAGGGTTGCATCTTGAAGAAGATACATCCATCTGGCAGTACGTGAAACCCATGCATTGCTTAGATACGTCTCTATGGCACAAATGAATTATTTTTAGGCAATTAAAATTAGCGTGAAAAATGCTTATTTTACTTACTTTACTCTTCAAACAACTTAAACCACTTACTTACTTGCGTAGAAATTGGAGAGCGTAATATCATCTATGTTATTGTAAAGTTATTAGTTGTTTATACCATTTTGTAAGGGTGCGTTTTATGATTTTACACCAGAATATTGTATCTTCCAAAAAAATTATTATCTTGGCCCATAATTATTAATAATTTGTGCTAGATTGTGCAGTATGACTCAGTGTTTCTTCAGATAGTTTTTGTTGGTGGTTATCTTGCAAATTACACAGAATTTATGATGTTTTCATCATAAAAAGTTTTCTCTTGCCAGAAGGTTGCATCTTGTCAAACTTTGACAAAATTCACCAAATTGTCACGTTATGTGTAAACAATACAATGCATACTTTAATGCATTTTGAAAAGGAGTCTTATTGCTCAGCATTTAGCTAGAAATAATTTTCATTGTTTAAA
The DNA here is from genome assembly GCA_020284085.1 of Aporrectodea caliginosa. Taxonomy (NCBI): domain Eukaryota; kingdom Metazoa; phylum Annelida; class Clitellata; order Crassiclitellata; family Lumbricidae; genus Aporrectodea; species Aporrectodea caliginosa. Next base: position 723,462 of record JACEVL010000491.1, on the reverse strand, counting down.
TAAAAAATGCTGAAAAAATTGTTAAAAAAAATACTGTAACAAAATTTCCGTTTTCTTCGTTTATCTCGAAATGTCAAAAACCTAGTTACTCCCTTCTGGCTTAAACCCCTCGACGTGTAACTATAGAATCGATTCTCCATAACACAATAAATAATATGCTATTTTTGTCTTTGCATACTGCAAATGCGATACCGTAATTTCTAGTAAACCACTTCCACCCATACATACATTCATTCATTCATTCCGATAATTTATATAGCGCCCCTTCTAGGAACCTAGTTCAACCTACTCAGAGGCATACAGTGACTCAACAGCGCAGTGTTTAGGTTGCAACAGGCTGAGTGTCGCTCAGTCAACCCTGGATGAGTCTATGCTCTTCTGAGGCCATTGCATACCACGCGTTGCACCGTTTCTTTCTCCCGCCGCGCAGAATAGTTATCTAATGCATCGATTGATACAATCGTCTGTTAGTCCGTCTCACAGGTCTTCAAAGTTGCAGGAAACGGATCGAAGTCCTTCTTAGAGAAATGATTGTCTGTAATTGGTGAATTTGGTGGGTGGGGCTGAGGGAAATTTGGTGGTGGAGTCAGCAGTCGAAGCCAGACACGCACACATGGGAGGAATGCTATCGATGAAATTGAGAGCGTTAAGCGCAGAGGATTTCGATGTTCGATTGCAATGGAAACTGCTAGAGGTCCCTCTGAGGAAGTTGGAGATGGGGAGGCTGAGGAGGAGGATGAAGAGGAGGAGGACGAGGACGAGAGGATGGGACGAGGAGAAGGAGAAGAAGGTGGTGGAGGAGGTGGTGGAGGAAGAGAAGGAGAAAGTAGAGCATGAGAAAGTGGAGGAGAAATGGAAGGATTACGAGGTGGAGGAGGAGGGTGATGAGTATGGAGGGGGGCGACAAGAGGAGGGAGCATTTTGAAAACGGAGGAAGATGAAGAGGAGATGGATGAGGAGGATATGGGTGAGGAGGAAGTGGATACTGATGAGGTTGAGGAGAATGCGGATGACCCGTGTGTGACCGATTGCTTAAATGAGATGACATGTGTCTTAGTCTTTAACGTTCACAGTTACTCCATCTGGCATTCCATACCTTCCTCCGTTACTCCATCTGGCATTCCATACCTTCCTCCGTTACATAATCTAGTGATGTGAAATGATTTTTACCGGTAAAAATTCCGGATTTTTACCGGTAAAAATCCGCATTATATTTTACCGTGGTAAAAAATGGTAAAATATGGTAAAACACGATTAAAATGGTAAATGCTTAAAAATTATATTTCTTTTCACGTAGGCTAAATGCTTAAAAATTATATTTCTTTTCACTTAGGGCCTATTGAGTAACATAATGAATATTATTAGTATCAATATTCACTTAAGGTTTTCAATATTGAAAGTCAGCTTCATTCACAAGATTGTAGCAACTGATCATAGGTTTGGGTGTTGCTCAGATATAAGTATGCCCTATGCGCTTTGCTGTGTCAAATTCTTTCTTTCTTTCTGTCTGTTTACGGGCTCATCACCTGTTGACAAATAATGTAGGATGATTGCTGAATTGTGTTGAAATAATACTCGGTTAGTTCTTCCAAAATTCCAACTAGTTTTCATGCATCATTTTCTGTAGCAGAAATCTAACTATGAAAGCTCCCAGCAAGTGGCAAGTAATAATTAGGATACTGAAGGGCCTAATAGACAGCTACACTGGAGCGTAGGCCTACGTATCTACGATATCTTCTACTTAATAGAACTGATAAGTTGTAGCTTCTTAAAGTGAATGAGACCTGATATATAGGCCTACCAAATATCAGAGAAGTTTTCATCTGGGCTGAATCACTAACAACAATTATTGCAATTTGTGACAGTGGACGAAAACTCACTTTGTAATAAAAGTGTGTTTTTCTCCCAAACAAACTATCTATTTAGCAATTCAATAGGACTACTAAGGCATTCAATATTTGACTGTAACTGATAAATGGCTAAACACACCATTGGGGAACATAACCACGATATTACATTACTTAAATCATTTTTTACCATATTTTACCATATTTTACCAATTTTACCGGTAAAAATCCGGATTTTTACCGCAAAAATATTTTACCGGTAAATTTACATCACTAACATAATCCCATAATCATACAGACTATTGAGTATTGAGTCATTTACGATACTGCACGTAGTTTTTATCCAGGGCTCCTGTCAGGCTGTCAGCAGCACCGTCAATGTATCTAACTGCACATAGTAGGGCGCTATATCAATCATTGTTTAGGTACAGCACATTGCTGCGTATGGCAGTGCTCGCTAGCAGCATATCCGAAAATTATTTAGTGGAAAGGAACCAATGGAAGAATGACTCAGAAGATGAGGAAAGACGAAAGGAGAGAGTGAGACGGAAAGACAATAACGAACAAACGGACAAATGGACAGAAGTACAGAGCAACAGAATATGACAAAGGCGGAGAGGAGAAAAGACATAAGAGACAGAAGAGGAGGCAGGAGAGAGAGAGACAGACCGGGATAGAGACAGAGAGACAGAGATAGACAGGCGGACAGGCATACAGGGACATACTCTACACCTTCCACAGACAGACAGAGCTAGAGCGATAGACAGACATATAGAGATAGACAGACAGACAGACAGAGATAGACAGACAGAGACATACTCTACACCTTCCACAGACAGACAGAACTAGAGAGACAGACAGACAGACAGAGATAGACAGACAGACACAGAGAGAGGGCAGATTGAAAGCGAGAAGGACCAACAGAAATGATACAAAGAAGGAAGCGAAAGGCAAAGGTAGAAAACTAAGCGAGAGAGTCAAACAGAGTTACAGAGACATACAGGAACACAGTGAGAGAGACATAATAAAGGGAAACGTTACAAATCAGAGCAGTTTTAATTGGTTGAGAAGACAAACAACCTGTGTGAGAACCAAGTGCAAGATAACCTTGAATGCTTTGTGGCCCATCCGTCCCAGTTTCTTCTTAACAGCTGTGGTATGGTCCACTGAGACAATACTAACAATCCACAAGTCCACAACTCTTGCACTGGTAGTACTAGCAGTCAGACAGAATGGGAGTGGAAGGGACAAGCAGTGGTACAGAGTGGGAGAGGGGAGGTTTAGCAGTGGGACCCAATGAGAGTGATGGAGAGATGAGAGGATGATAGACTCAACAGCAGCGCATGCGCAGTGCACGGCCAGTTCCTCTGAAATATTGATACGGCCGCCGGAAGTTTACTCACCGTGAAGAAGATTGAGGCGCCGTCCGCCCTCCCTCCCTTTCACCCTTCCACTCACCCTCCGTCCTCGATTCGTTCTCAGCTCAACCGCCCTTCCACCCCTTACCCTGACGCCTCCAGCTACCGCCTGTCGTCTCAGGGATATCCTTCTATAAGCCCCATTGGTGTCTTGGGAATAGCCAGCTCTTATTATTAGCAATCGTCCTCTCTCTATATATATACTAACGGATATATATATATATATATATATATATATATATATATATATACGTAATGCGATATAATCTACACTCTACATAATATCGCATTACGTATAGAGTTGCATATACATGCACACTGCAGAAAAGTTTATTATAATGATGTAGACTATCTGACTAATGTGCATCAGAATTTATAAGTTCTTGCCATGATACAGTATATACATGTATACAGCCTAGGCCTAACAATCGGCTTTGTAGGCTATATATATACGCATTACCCATCACGTGCACATATATAATGTTCATTCGGCAGAGATAACATGCATGCAAGAATGCAATGTATACATTTCAAATGCATGTATAAGTATATGTATGTGCTTGCGTATGTATATCTATATGCACGGTATAATTATAGGATTATAGGTATATGCATTTGTAAATGCTTCTGTATGTGCATTCAACTGCATTGGTAGATATGTATAATATATATATGTAGGCCTATATGTATGATAGTCTATTTGTCTGTAATAAGTTACTTCTATGTAAACATGTTTGTATATGTGTATATGCGTATATGTATATGCATCTATGTGTATGTATATTATGTAAATTTTTGTATTGGTGGCGTAGCTGAATAGATGGTCAGTGACTCCATTGCCTTTTGATGGTCTCCGAGGTTTTATGCGAAGCAGCGCAGAGGCACAACTTATCTCTACACGACCGAGACCGTGATGTACAAGGATGCTGCTGCTGCTGCTGCTCCTCCTCCATCCCCCGCTGCTGCTGCTGCTGTTGCTCCTCCTCCTCCTTCGCCCCTCCTCCATCCCCTCGCTGCTGCTGTTATGGAAAGCCTTGTTGCTGAAACTGTCTCGTGGGTTGCGTATGATCAAGGCTTCTTATACTTGCCGTAATCAAGTCTTGACTGGAGTAACGTATGCAGCAAATTATAAAGAACATTTCAACGTCGATGCAAAAGAGACCGGATGTTCGTTGCCTTGGGTTAGAATATCAAGTACATTATGTTGGAGCCGGATGAGGGAATAGGAAGTGGCAACGCCGGTGAACGCACGCATGTCCTCCAACCGGGGGAAATATCTCCAAAGGGGCTGAGCTGCATCTTGTAGTGATGTGAAATGATTTTTACCGGTAAAAATTCCGGATTTTTTACCGGTAAAAAATCCGCATTATATTTTACCGTGGTAAAAAATGGTAAAATATGGTAAAACACGATTAAAATGGTAAATGCTTAAAAATTATATTTCTTTTCACGTAGGCTAAATGCTTAAAAATTATATTTCTTTTCACTTAGGGCCTATTGAGTAACATAATGAATATTATTAGTATCAATATTCACTTAAGGTTTTCAATATTGAAAGTCAGCTTCATTCACAAGATTGTAGCAACTGATCATAGGTTTGGGTGTTGCTCAGATATAAGTATGCCCTATGCGCTTTGCTGTGTCAAATTCTTTCTTTCTTTCTGTCTGTTTACGGGCTCATCACCTGTTGACAAATAATGTAGGATGATTGCTGAATTGTGTTGAAATAATACTCGGTTAGTTCTTCCAAAATTCCAACTAGTTTTCATGCATCATTTTCTGTAGCAGAAATCTAACTATGAAAGCTCCCAGCAAGTGGCAAGTAATAATTAGGATACTGAAGGGCCTAATAGACAGCTACACTGGAGCGTAGGCCTACGTATCTACGATATCTTCTACTTAATAGAACTGATAAGTTGTAGCTTCTTAAAGTGAATGAGACCTGATATATAGGCCTACCAAATATCAGAGAAGTTTTCATCTGGGCTGAATCACTAACAACAATTATTGCAATTTGTGACAGTGGACGAAAACTCACTTTGTAATAAAAGTGTGTTTTTCTCCCAAACAAACTATCTATTTAGCAATTCAATAGGACTACTAAGGCATTCAATATTTGACTGTAACTGATAAATGGCTAAACACACCATTGGGGAACATAACCACGATATTACATTACTTAAATCATTTTTTACCATATTTTACCATATTTTACCAATTTTACCGGTAAAAAATCCGGATTTTTTACCGCAAAAATATTTTACCGGTAAATTTACATCACTAGCATCTTGCAACTGATGCTGCGTAGAATTTGACACGTACAAGGCCTACAGTATCAACGACGATGCTTTCCATAACAGCAGCAGCTGCAAGTAATGAGTCGCGACGTGGTAAGGGGCCGTCCATAAATGACGTCACGCAATTTTGGCCGATTTTGACCCTCCCCTCGTCACACTTCGTCACAAAAGTTACACCCCCTGAATAATTACGTCACAAAGCTCTGAACCCCCCTAAAACCAAATTTCCATGGCAAAGCAAAATGCTCCTTCATGGAATAAATAGGGAAAGCATGAATATTTTAAAACCTAACATTGACCAAATATTTAAATAATTAGAAAATTATTAAAAATGGTGCCCGTATACATTAAAATAATGAAAAAAATGATGAAAATTTAATACTCAAAATTAGTGCTGTTATTATTAAAATTAAATTGTTGTTATTTGTTAAATTTAATTACACAGACCTGATGTGACGTCACACTTCTCTGACCCCCCACCCCCCCCATGTCACACATCGTCACAAATTTCCGACCCCCTCCCCTAGGTGCGTGCAAGTAATGAGTCGCGACGTGGTACAGCATATAGGCCCTACACTGACCTGCATTTGGTTGCATATAGTCTTAGCCTACTGTAATCAATCCACACTCTGACATACATACATGCTTTTCTAAACGTTTATCCTGCTTAACTGTATTTTGGGACCTTTTCAGCTATTAAAAAATTATTTAGCTAATTACAATTTTTCATTAAAATTTTTAAAATTATTTAGATATCTTTATTTAATCTAAGCGCTTTCAGTGTTTATTGATATTGATATTATGTGAAATAGAAATATTACCATAAAATATGCGACTATAACTGTTCTGAATTTGTTGAGTTCCGGAACCTTTTTTTCTAGAAAAAAAGCACTGCATTATGGTTTTCTAAACGTTTATCCTGCTTAACTGTATTTTGGTTTCAATAAAATAATTTGAATTGAATATAGGGCCTATATCCAGTTTTCAATCGGATTCGCAACATAATTGTCAAAGATCAAAAGTCTGCAGAAATCTCGAGATTACGACTGTGATTATGAAGTCCTGGCTGAAACGTCATTCATTCAAGACTTAATTAATTGGCCTCATGGGCATCAATAATTACGATCCATTCCTTCTCATAGTTTTGTTAAATTGACAACTTCTCAGGATTCTCCAATTCCGTATTTCTTCATTGCCTCTTTAACTTATCTTTTTCCTCTTTCGTTCCTTCCATCTCTTCAGACTCTTTCTATTCTCCCTCCTGCACTTCATCTTCTAGCTCTTTCTCCTTAATCGTTGTCCCAGTTTCTTTCTTCTTGATCTACTCATACTACATACTCTTTTTTGTCTTTCTTTCTTTCTTTCTTTCTTTCTTTCTTTCTTTCTTTCTTTCTCGTACTCCCTATATTCCTTCCCTTTCTCTTTGTCTCTGCTCCAATTTTTAATTCGTCCTTTTCTAGTTCTTCTCCCTCTCCTCCTTCACCTCCTCCTCCTTATCCTTCCTCCGTTTCTTTCTCGAATGGTCTTCATTTTATCTTTCCTTCTTTTTATTCGTCCCATTTGGTAAATCTTTTACGCGGGTGAGAAGGGTCTGAGGCGACAACTGTCGAGGCGTGACCGCCAGCCATCCGATACTCCACCGTCTCCTACTCCTTCCCTCCGTCCTTCCGCAGAATGCCTGTGATATAGGAGGAGACGAAGCACACCGGAGGATGCTCCCTTTTCCCTACCTCCACCTCCCTCGCTCTCTTCTCCGATCTCCGCGGACCGCATCGTGCCAGGTGCCGTGGCACCGATAATCGGCGCAATTCGTTCGCTCCATTTCCAGCGCGGCTGTGGATCCCGAGGGACCGGCTGAATGGATGACTTTCAACGCCCCATTGAACATCATCTTCGGTCTCCGCTGGCCGCCCAAGTCCGTTCGGCGCCCCATAGACTTCTGGTTCATCGCGCCTCATAAAGCCCTCGTTCACGTACTATGGAGCGCTGACGCCGTCAGAATGGACAGGCTCTGCTCAATGTGGCAGGAATAATATCTCGCTCGCGTGTCAAGCTTAGATTCTTCACGATAGTTACGACGAGGAAAGACTAAATTTTAGTCGCCAAGATTAAGAGTCATGAGACTGACCGAGCTAAATGCCTAATTCGTCTCCTAGTGGAGAAGACATCTCAGTTAAATGGCTTACGGTCAGATTAGCAGAGCATACAATGATACAAGCCAGGGTGACACTTTGGTCATTGTTAGTCATCACACTGATCACAGGACTACTATGATAGTGCCAGTCCCAAACCCCAAGCATGGATAAAGAAGTAGGGAGAGCCTAATAATATTGTTATATTCTTTGTAATGACGCAGCATTGTTAAATAGAAACAACTAGGCTACCACTACTACTACCACCACCACCACTACTGAGCTCAACGCATTAACCAATGGTTAAATTGAGAAACGACCTGTTTGACATAACTAATTATCTGGCAGACTTGGAATCAAACTACAGCAGCGGTTCTCAACCTCTGGGTCGGGGTCGCCTTACGATTTGCCAGGCCCAGAGGTCGCCTGTTACCTCGTAAAATTTGTAAAGAAGTTGTAAATGACTTGTCAGCGTAGTTTCTAAATATAAAATTACACATTGTTTTGCTGATTAATTATTGATTTTGCTATTATGCGTGATGCATATGGATCATCAAATGGTGACAAGTGAAATGCACCGTAATGGTAGAAAATGCAATGAATGGGAGTAAATCCAATCAATTCTATTGTTGGGGTTGCGACAACTTTGGAAATAGTATCAAAGGGTCGTGGCACTAAAAAAGTTGAGAACCGCTGAACTACAGTGAAAAGATCGTTTTGTCTGCAAACTGTAGGAAACTAAGTGATAGATCATCTTTTTGAAGCTTTAATCAGGTAGGCCTATTAGGGGCCTATCTGCTGTTGTTCCTGTGTTTTTAGACCACAATGTTTTCGACCTCTCTTCATAGCTCAGAATCCTGCATAACCCTAAATGTTTTGGTAACTCTTCTGAATCTTCACTTTCTGTTAGTCAGTGTTCTGTAGGTATGGGTTCCATACATGGATAGCACTGATTAGTCATTGGTTCTGATAAGTGATTACTGACTTGATACACATTGTGGCTTGAAACTGATTTTGTACTGATAATCAGCCGATGATTTACATAAACTGCTGCTTGTACTGATTATTGATTTGAATACTTACTGATGTGATTTAATATATAGCTCATATTGTTTATTGGTAGTGCTTACTGATAACCTGGTGTTCATACAAATACCAGCTGTATAACAGGGCTTCAGCACCCATGCATGGTTGATTTGTACATTTATTATGAATTGGATGATAAATATTTCTGTAGATTCAAGGTACTGAAGCCTTCAAGAGTAACACAGGAGAAACCAGCTTAAGACACAGATGGATGAGATCAGCTAAATTTCTGGCTTGTTTTATAGAAGCGGTTCCATTCATTATTAGTTAAATGTGATGTGACCTATTGTATGCTCACTGCTTAAAAAGAACTGATGCTTACTATCATCTGAAACCATTAAGGCAAAGACTAGGTCAGGTTTTATATTACAGCGGGAAGTTAGGATGGCCAACACTCCCTAAGCATGAAGTCAAAGATTTACGTTTAATTCATTTGCCGAGTTTTCAGTCGCCAGATGTCAGCAGTTGCTTCACCTGGGTCATGTAGGATCACGGACCAAACGTCAGATCTCATCTCTTTATTGCTGCATCAATAACCCTCGACATCAATCTCTTTCCGTCTCGTTTTGTTCTTTTATCTCTTATTAGCCTAGTAAAAGTCAAGTAGGTTTATGACAGTCACGCAGTTACAAGACCAACAAAAGCTGGTCCAGTTCTTAGATTGAAGTTGTCACATTTGCACCACAGTCAAAGTATCCATCACCCAAAGACTATGCTTCTGAGGACTGCTATAGATAGAGGCAGGTGGTGTTAAAATTGGGAATTACATTTCTTTACATTTACCGCCTGATTGAAGTCTTCAACGAGTTTCAACCACTGTGTCTGATCTTCTTCCCACTGACAGTGAATAGTTAATGTACTCATCACATAGGAACATTCACTAGGAGCACAATTGCAGAACAAACTCAAAATAGCTTTATGCTCTGGATTTGAAAACCAGCTGCTAGGGCAACAGTACAGCAAACCAACCACTACACTGTCTTGCACCTAATTTACTTAACTGGGATAAACTGAAGGCTATGTTCTCCAATCACTAAAACTCAACTGCATAAACTCCACATTACCATAAATTACAAATCACAGTAACTCAAGCCACTTCTGTTCCTCGAATAGAGAATACATGGCTGGCAATATGCTTCTGAAACGGCAATGCTCCACAAAAAGGCATGCCACACATGAAGATGATGATGATGATGATGATATGGCAACTTTACACCTGGTACCTCTTCATCCAAGTTCGAGTTCTCGACTCACAATTAAGGTCCCAGCCCAAAAACATGTATCAACAGAACTGCTAAAAACATTTACTGAGCAGTGCTGAACAGCAACACAAAACAACAGTTTCAAATACAGACAATAATGTTAAACAGTTTCAAACTGTCGTTACTGTACTAGACATGTTACTTCACATAAGGTCCAAACCAGAAGGGGCTAAATTTACAGAAGAAGTGGGCCATGGGCAACTTGTGCAGATGTCGCAATCACGTAGACTTGTAGGCGTACTCAAGTGCGCTAGAAATAGTCCTCATGTCAGTCTCGATGCTTTTCGACCAGTTCTCAAGATCGCCAAGTTCCTAAAATTTAACATAACTTCCTCTAAATTACTTAAATATAAGCATGAGCTAAGATTCACAGACAACATAAAAAACTTCTTAAATGCATAAGGCAGCTACAAAAAACATATCAGGTCTATAAAAAAATGCACCTTCAAGACTAAATGTGTATTGCTCAGCACAAGAAATGTTCATTTAGAAGTATTCGATCACTAGTCAATGTAATGTCTTGGTGTTGGATATCACACCAGTAATTTTGTTTTAAGTTAGCCCCAAAGGCTATTGGCCTTAGCAATGCATCATACATAGTCAAAACTGCTGCATAGTCCCAAAACTGTAAATATCCCAGAGTCCTCTAGAGGTAAATATTTTATCCCTACAAACACTGGTTTAAGATGCTGGTTAATTAATTAACTTCAATAATTAAACTGCCATGCATTAATCTATATCTTCCTAACACTCTACATAACATAAACATGGTCTTACATACATTAATATAAGATGAAACTGTGTGTTTAAAGGACATCGTCACAGTCAACATGAAGTAGTCACCATCATCATCACCACCAACATCATTACACGGATCACAATTCATCAAGTTTCCCAATGTAGAGTTCTGTGATTCTGAAGCAAAGTCGGTTTTTAAACTGATAATCTTACCTTGACCGCCTGATTGAAGTCTTCAACGAGTTTCAGCCACTGCGTCGTCTGCTTCGAAAACTGTGCAACGTTTGCCTGAAGGATCTTGGTCTCTGTGTCCAACTTCTTCTGGTTAACGTACGCCTGGGCAACTCTGTACAACATTAAAAAGCACAGAGTGCTCTCCAATCAACATTTCAAACTTACAAAAAAGTAATTATTTACATAGCACCACTTCAAGGAAACTCTTCATCAGTGCTCAATCACTTTTATTTCTTCTTCTGCTATTGCTATCAAATAGTAGTTTCACGCTCCCACATGACGAAGTGTGCACAGCATGCATTCTTGTTCATTGGACAATCTTACGTAACAACTGCCCATTACAAATGCTTACTCTTCATTCAGTAACAGCTTAAGAAACATTGTCAAATTCGAAGTTGCAGATTTAGATAGATCTGTTAAGGAAGGCATGCTTTAGCTCATTTGAGAGGCTCCCTAAAGATTGTGTAATAAAAATGACTAGAAATGTACATTGGGAAACTCGACATGTTCCCTTATGACCATGACGATGATGAAACTACAATGTATGCCTGGCAATTTTAAGCATTATTTCTGGATATTACTGGTGTAATGTCTTTTATTAAGCAATACTGGTAGTAGATTTCGTTTATTAAGATCCTAAGTTGACATACCGCAACTTGTTTACATGGGATAATGAAAGTAATTACTTGTAGACTTAACCATAAAAAGCCCGTTTCAAAGTGACTAGACATTGTAGACAATTAAATGAAGCTAGCACACACAAATCTCAAGTCTGTATATTCCTAAGTGGGGGCTTAAAACAGGCCCACTGGAGCTACCTTAGACTGTCCGACCCTGCATCAAGCATGGCAGCAACCTGCTTGTTGGTACACACTGGACAAGCCTATCATACCTAATCTTGTATATTTAACTGCAATACTTCCATCTTGAGGCTGACCACACTGTACCTGTGACAATCACCTTATGACAGGACTAACATTGACAAATGACGTTCTCCTTTGCACAACAGAATGCTCTCTCTACAGTATTGCAGGAGATGAATGACATTGAAGTGTTCCAGCATAAGCTAATGATGTACCAGTTCCTACTGACAATTCTCAACAGACTTTTTAAAGCACTGTTGTAATTTGTTGGTCACTGTATATGTGCATTAGAATTGACCTGCTATTGTTGATGCTAAAAATTTCATTCAGGACCATAAATATTTACAGATCTCATTCACGGGCTGGGAGTCATCAAAGATGAAAAAGAAAGGCCACAGTGCTTGGAAGGTTCTCTCCTACAGAGCGACTTTGACGATTTATCTTACCCAGTGTTGAGATGGTCTACAAGAGCATGTGCCAGAGAAGAGGCAGCCACAGATGCATCCCTCTTTTTCTTTTCTAGAGGAAAAAGAAAAGAAAACTTGTTAGAGCACACTCTATTAAAGGACTCTTAAATTCTGATACAGGTGGCAAAGAAACTAAGTAAGTAAGCAAGCAAGTAGCCTTTATTTGCATCTGACAAGCTCAGATGTACAGCATTGTCAAGTCATTCATCTAACAGTTCTGTGCCTGGTGTTTAAAATCCTGGTGGAACAAAAAACCGTTGATCAAATTCCACTGACAAGTATGTATGTATGGAGTGATGTATGTATGAGCACTTGTTATAAGCGCCCTCTTCAAGATTTCTACTCAGAGATCCATCCCGAAGAATACAGCGCAGACACTGAATCGGAGATTCACACGAATCATAAGCAATTGTGAGTGGAATTGGACTAATTGCCTTCAAATTACCCTTTGCGATAATATTATTTATACTTGAGGTGGATTCAAACCCCGCAACCTCCGGCTGCAAGGCACCGAACATACCCCTACACCACCGCGCTCCACATGGTGACAGAACATATGACGAGAGGCTAGATTGCAGTTGTCGTGTACCCCCTTTAATTAAGGAATCTGCAATCGAAAACCAAGTAGGGCAGCTACTAATAGAGGAATGCAAATAAATTTAGCAGCAACCTTTCCCATATTACCTTACCACAGTAGTCACAGGATATTACTACATCAGAAACTCATTATATAGTATGCTGTTTTTAGAAACAATATCACGAACTGCCTTACAATTTGTTATAATGAGTTTATTTTCTGTAGCTGAACTAAGTATGGTATCCATTCCCTTGACTCTGTAATCAGGGTTGGGTTAATGCCGGCAACAACCTATTGTTGCCGGGACAGTTGCAATAACCGGTTATTGCCGGTTATTGCCAGTTGTTGCCGGCTGGTTATTGCCAGTTGTTGCCCATTTTCTCCAAAGTAAGGGCAAGGCAAATGAAAATCATATTTCACTGCACAGACTGCATAGTTATAATAAATGTTTCTTGTGGGAAATTAAAACTACTGTAGTAAATCTATATTACCCCTTAGTATAAATTTAGTTAAAGTCAACTATATGAGATTAAGATAAAAAATTCTGACCTACAGTTCAACTACTCCAAAATAAACTGCCATTTGCACTGCAGTAGTAATATTCAGGTCAACAGGTCCTGGATCATTGCCTTTTCTATATACTGGTAGTATAAAATTTATTAGTAGAGTATAGGAGTCAATGGTTTGGCAAAATTTCTAATTCATAATTACACAATTCGATATTGACTGTACTTAATATGTAAAACTAGTAAATGTCTTTTATTATGAAGAAATTATATGGTTATTTAAATCAGGTGATTTTTATTTCGAAAAACTTGATTGATTTAAAGCATGATATATTTGAATCAATCAACTCTGTAAAGTAGCAAGCCAGAAGAAGTAAAAAAAATTAAGCTAACTGAAGATTCCATATTTTATTACCACAATAATTAATAGTTTCTATTTTTGCCAAAAGGTTGTTGCCATTTTTGCCAAGAGGTTGTTGCCATTATTGCCAAGAGGTTGTTGCCGGGACGGTTATAGCCATGGCAATAACCGGTTATAACCGGCGATGGCAACAACTTGCCAACCCTGTCTGTAATCATTTAGCTGTGCCCTGATGCAGAACAGTTATGGGCTCATGTGCATTCCATGCCTATGCCCAAAGGAATGGAATCGACTGCCACGGTGCCACCCTCTCTCTTCACAGTCCGAATTCACTTCCTTCCTTCAAAAAGTGACTCAAAACTCAACATTTCTCCTTGGTTTTCTTGAAGCACTTGGATATCTAACTGCGTCTTCTCCTGGCAGCTGACTATCTGCACCTCAGATTCACATTTTCATTACAAATTTAATTAATAATAATATCACAATTCCAGTTAGAATGAATGGTGGTAAAACAGGTTTGCCTTGAGGCAAACTCGTTTTATTACTTCAAATTCTAAATCTAGACTTTAATACAGAGCTGTAAAAAATCTACATTAAGAATTTGAAATAATAATATTGTTACATTACAATGCTTTTATTGTTGTATTTGGAAGCACTGCTGTCTAATAATGACAACTTTTATCTCTACACTGCACAGCAGTTTAGTGTTTCTGAGCTCAGCAAAAGAGTTGTCAAAAAATACAATATAAAATCACCAATTCACCATGCACTGAATTTTCAGCTTAAATGGAATATTGATGATGACTCATTACTCAATGCAGTTATGTATGATTTAGAGTTGCTTGGTCTTGATATCATAAGGCAAATTACCCACCATGTCCCATAATCAATTCAAAATACATGCAAGTAACAACCAGCATCTAGTTTTCAGTATGATTGGAGGCTAAACCCCTACCAGGTCTTCTTTTGACCCTGAGGTTAACTCACTATAACTCTGCTGGGCTATCAGTCATACCCCTCTTGCTCCTTTTGTGAGATACAAGAAAACTGACAAAACAAACGCATTCAAAATGCACCGCTTACATAGAAATCTAAATGCCATATAACCACAAACTCAGCCTACAAACAACAATTACAGTTGTAACCAGGATGTAACCATGATTTCTCTTTCCCTCTTGTCATACAGTAGCACAGCAATGCCACAATTGTTGTGAATACACAGTAATAATGCTAACGGCAGGGGTGTTCAAATCCGGCCCCCGACGATATTCTTCTGGCCCGCAGAGCCTTGCCTAAATTACTACACAGTTTGAGAATAAAAGTTTACATTTTTCATTTTTCACTGCATGTGAAGCGAAATCAAATTTCTGTGCTAGCAACAAGTCAGTCAATACTAAATCCTCACTCCGCTATAGAGGTCTTTGATAATGAAGATACTGTGTGTATCCCAATATACGTCGATGGTTTGTATGCTAAAAATGCACTGGTCATTTAAGGTTTTAGTTTTGCAAATAATTTCTGAGGAAGGGCTCACCGAGCCCCCAGGCCCCTACCCCAATTTTGCTCAGGCGCCTTGGGCACCCTGGCCCGCCATTTGCTGGAAAATATTGCCACTGGCCCGCCATTACAAAGCTGTAAAATATTCTGGCTGAAGGCATCGGTCAGTGGTCACTATTAAGCAACATAAATGTGCTGAAGTTACAAATATTTACAAACAAGTAGGACCCTTTTCACCTTGCACTTCCTTCTTAAACTGATGTCTGGCGTGATGATCTTTAATCATTGAAGACAACATCCTTGTATAAATGCCAAAAGTCCGTTAAAATCTGCCAAAACGTTTCTCAAATTATTATTATTTCCTACGAATAACAAAAACACGAGAAATCATCTGATTTAAACCGGAAGTCACGGAAATACACAAGGTAAGGGAAGGAGAAATATAGGTTGTAGCCGCTTCTCCTTTGATAATATAATAATTATATAGAATATATAGAATAGTATTTTTTATTAATTCAAACTGACAATTACGCAGGATGATTATGTGAGTATGGACAAATGATCACAAGTTATTACAAGAGTCAAATTTAACTGTATTCGGCAGCCTTGCAAGGCGCCCATCAGGCCATCACGTATACGTCCTAAGCCTAGCCTACATCTAATTTTACCAATGCGCCATCTCGCAAATAATACGCTGAGTGGACCTTTGGGAGGGTACGGGTAGCGATCGATCCGCTACCTACTGCTCTTCACGCCAGTGATGTTACCACTACCTACACTATCATTTGAATGTCTGTTAGTAGGCCTATTCTGTACGTTTTTAATAGTTTCCATAACTTCCCATGGGCTGTTGCTTTAAATTGTACGTGGGCTAAGCATCGTCTATCTCTTACTGTTACATATGGCCGAAACTGAGACAGTCGCATTAATTTTGAAAAGCAGAGTAAAATTTAAATGGCCTAAATGCTGAAAGAGAACGACGGAAGTCGCCTGAGATATTACTCAGACGCTTTAATGACAATATGACTGAAAAAGTATAAATTCAAACAATTTTGCCTCACCTAAATTTAATTTAGGCCTGCTTGTCGACATCGACTATAAAATAGGCCTACATTCTTCATACGAAAGTCTATGATGATTATGGAGATTTATGCTAATCTAAAAGCAGATACAGCGACCAATGAACGTAATGATAACAAGAAAACGAAGCGCGGGATGATCTAAATTTAGACGACGTCATCTGCATGTGCACGTGATGTCTGACCTTGCGTCTCGATCGTCGCATGGAACCGAAGGCCCGTATGTCTGCTAGTTGTGCACACGACGTATGTCACTCAGAAATTAAATGTTCATCGGTAATGAGTTTTATATACGTTCTGTTAATTTTTAAAGATTAATGTGGACCGTCTTCCCACCATTGAAGTTGTAGAACTGTGTACAAAAGTGGGTGATGACAGTGAAACCCTAAGAAACTATTATGGGCAGAAGCCCTGAGAATTAAAGGAGACATTTCCTAAATGGGAGTTGGGACAAAATATGGAAAAATTACTCGATTGATTTATTCGTGAGCAACATGAATGACGCGTCAATTAAAATATTGAATTAAGTCCTAGTTTGGGTGCTTGGATAATTTAGTTGCATTTAAACAGTATACAGTTAGACGAAGATCTAAAAAATAGTAACGAAGTTAGGAGAATATTTAAATTGGTTCTTAGGAAAACTTGCGAACTGTGTGTGATGTAGATCTGGGTGTGGAAATAGCCTAATCGTGAAAATGGCGATGGAGGATCGATGCCACATAGACTTGTTGTGTTCGGAGTCGGATGGAATTCCTCGAGCCTTCGAAGACAAAGTCCTGCTGGAAGATGAAAGGGTCATTTCCAACTTGCTAACGATGCAGGAGCGATTCTTGCCGAGTGGGGGTTACTTCAGCGTTCAGCCGGAGGTCAAGCCATACATGAGACGGGAGGTGGCCCAATGGATGCTGGAGGTATGTCAGATTGAATATCGAGAACATCATGAAGTGCGTACACATCTAAACGGATTTTGGGGTTCTTGTGTATGGACCCTACGTGTGCTTGATTACCATTCAGCAATGCAGTACTTGTTGTCAGTGGTGTAAACCACGGGGAAGACGGAACAGAGGGGGACTGTCTCCAAAAATTTTGACCTGGGACCCTCTGTCCCCCAAAAGTGCAAAAATCCAACCCCCCAAAAAAACTGTCCCTCCAAAGTTATGTGGAGATTTTCGCCTCTTGAGTATTGTTAGCTTGATTTATTAACAGTAATGAAGGCAGGGGTTAAAGTGGTTTGGGTGAGCAGTGGGAACTCCGAAGATGAGTTTTATTGGAACGCTTGTGTTATCAATTTATCATGGTCCAATTGCATGGTGAGCAGTTGGAACTAGAGGTCTGCGGGTAGAGCATTTTTGCTACCCGACCCGTGCCTGTAACACAGAACCGTAACCCGTACCCGTATCCGACCCGTACTCAAAATTACTACCCGACCCGTACCCGCGGGTATACCCGTACCCGTCACGTCATTAGCACGCCTTCCCGTAGCCCTGTCCCTACCAGGCCAAAAGGCTTACAAGTAAGCAAGTGAAGTGTGTTCTTTATTAAATGCTGGCAAACGATGATGATGATATTATACAAAGTTATCAAATAGTAGTAGTAGTAGTAGTAAATAGTAAACTAAAAAAACACTATATAGCTTAGCTGTACAACATCCTAGCCAGGAAACCACAGGTGAGGGAATCAAATCAGAAAGAACACGGTTATGTGAGCGTGGGCGCAGCACCAGTAGTTAGTTGCAGTAGTAGGTAATAAAGGGCAGTCTGGGATTATTTAAGATATTTCTAAAAAGGTCATGGTCAACTGTTGTACAGAGTCTCCTAGGCATTGTACAATTAAGCATGAAGTCAATGATAATGACTATGCTGATAATGATGATGATGATAGTAACTAGTAGTAGTAGTAGCAGCAGCAGCAGCAGTTGTTGCAGTAGTTAATAGGCAGTCCTCTTATGGAACCTGTCACATGCAACTGTTGTGCTGTCTCAATTGCATTGTACATTTTATCTATGTGGTCTATATAATACACTGTCACCTAGAACATTTAGTAAGTAACTGTTAATAGTATGTTGCAGTCCCGGTCAGGCCCTTTGTGTGCCTACATTCTCTACTATATGTAAAGGTGACATTGTAACCCCAAAAATTCACATCGGCACGGGTAAAACCGGGTATACCCGTACCCATGATGACCATACCCGTCCATGACCCGTGAAATGACCTTTTGATATGTGCATTCATCTACTGGAATTGTTTTCTTGAATTTGTACTGATTACTGTGATCTTATGGTATTTGATGCTCTGTCAATAAATGGCTCAATAAAATAAAAAATGGGTACCCCGCGGGTACGGGTATACCCGCAGACCCCTAGTGGGAATGCTAGCAAAAAATTTCCAGAGCAGTGGGAACACCGTTCCCACACCACTTTAAACCCTGAATGAAGGGCATGTCCCACCACTTACAAGCATTTCTTGGCACATGCTTCAAGTTGAGCATTGGTGTAGCCATGTCAGCAGTAGGCCTAGTGGCATTTCTTCCAGATGTTACCTTTAGGAATGATGCAGAATAATGCAGTTCTAGGATCAACACTCAAAGATTTCACTGCTTGTGGTAAATGAAAATGATCTTGTGATCAGTCTGTTGGGCTCTTCATGTCTGCGGGGCTTGCCAGTGGTGACTCTTCCAGTTTTCTGAGCATTGCTCACTTCTTGATTAACTTTTTGCTGTTATTGATGGTACCTTAATTTAGGCTGGCATATGCAGGCTGTGCTTTTGTGAAGTACTTATAAGGTGCTATAGTGTCTAGATTCATACATACATACAATGACATCTTTGTTTAATTGTGCAGTTACACAACAGCATTTTTAGAGGATTTTCACGGTAAAAGTTATGTTTTACTGTGTAATCAGTAAAGTCTTGTGCAAGGCAATGTATTTTCATGCATACCTGCAGGTAGTTATTTAATTACGTGCTTCTATGGTGAAAACAGAAGTTGAACATGGAAATTTGATTTCTTTAAGGTGTGCAAGGAACAGCATTGTGAAAGGGAAGTGTTCCTGCTGTCGATGAACTATTTGGATCGATTCCTGTCTTCAGTTCCTATTAAGAAAAGCCAGCTTCAGCTGTTGGGAACTGCATCACTTTTGATAGCTTCCAAACTTAAAGATAACTCTGCGTTTGTTGTCGAACACCTTGTTCGATATACAGATTGCTCGGTGACAGTTGAGGAACTTCTGGTCAGTTTTAGAGACTCTGTCTGGATTGATTACATAAATTAATGTTTTGGTGATGATTTCTGTTTTCTTGTAATCAGTAAGTTATGCTGGTGGGTATTCGTGCAGCTGAATTAACTGAATTTTTCCTAAATTAAAGCTTGAGGGTCAGCGATTTTGACAGGTATGGAATATCTAAAGAATGGTGTCATTCCTATGCTTTCTGCTGGCACTTGGTTGTGGAGGGGAGCTTGTTGGTTGGACAGTGTGTGTATGAGTGTGCAGGAGGTTGAAAGTGGTTACTTATCTTTATGCTATTTTGTTAACGAACTTTATGCCAATTGAGGTTAACGAACTTTATGCCAATTGAGGTTGGAGTGAGCAGCACTTTAAAAAAAATGTATTTAAAGGTGCGATGTTAAGGGTATCGATGCATACATAATACATACATACGTACATGCATATAGGCATACATATATAGAAACAAGATATTAATGCATTTTTCTTGCAAGGCATTTGTTCTAAGGTTCAGAAGATAGAAAATATACATTTAAGTATCCTGTTGTTTCCTTTTATCTCAAGGACGAAAGCATAAGCATATAAGTGAAGTCTTTCTAAATTCAAATACATAATATTGATCTTCTGGCTAAAATGGTGTATTAGATCAGCGGTTTTTTCAGAGTAAGGCACCTGGCTGGATTCGCTGGAAGTCATTTAATCAGCAGCACCTAGCCTTAATTTCATTTTATTTTTCTTTCAGTTAGTTCTTTATTTTAATGACGAGCAATGTTCCTTTTACTCAACTGCTATGTTGTGACTATTTCTACACTACTTTAAGTTTGAAAACATAGTTATGGACCTACGTCAGTAGTGATAATCAGTAGTCCTCCACATTTTTTATAGAAAAAGCTGCAAAAATATTATCCAGCCACAGCACCCATAGAAAGTGTTCATGACACCCTTGGGAAACACTGCATTAGATGCCAAAACTCCTGCACTGGATCTATAACAAAATGTTTGTTAATTTGCATGGAGGAAGAGATTTTTTAACATTTTCAGTTAAGGTTAGGGCACTTCATTTATGAATATTGCTTTATTGCTCTTATAACTATTGTGGTTTTCTTGTAGGAATGGGAACTTCTGGTTCTCCAGACGCTCAAGTGGGATATTTCTGTGGCCACTGCTTATGATTTTGTGGAGCAGATCCTAACACGCTTGATCCTTTCCACAGAACAACGAAAGAAGGTTCAGAACTGTCTGGACACTTACATCGACTTCAGTGCAACTGGTTGGTAGCTAATTATGTTGGTAACTTTAGAAATCTTGAGATTAGGATTAGGATTGCAATTGGGAGTAATTTGTGGATGCTAGAGGTTCCCCTACTGCCCCCATTTTGGACTAGGGTACTGTACCCTACTTGTCATATTCTGAACTAACAATGCCCATGACTGTCCAATCACCCAGATCTGTTTTCAATTATGCATCTCCAAGTATTGCTGTTTCTGCCTTCCTTTACCTGTGTAGAAGGGAGGTAGGCTGGCAAAAGCATGGAGTAGGACAAACATACAGACACAGACAGACACAGACAGACAGATGAATGAGTGTAGGCCTAGTGTAGGCCTACTCTGGCTATATGAGTAAGTAAATACTTCAATACATCAGTGGAGACCAGCAGCCTGTATGAACATAATCACAGGCATACTTTCAGCTCATCTTCCATCAGACCCTAGGCAGGAGGTACAGAAGAAGACCTCTCTCATGTGGCTTAACAGACCCATGAAATGAAAGTGGAAGTCACCTCTTATGGTATAGGCCTATATCTTATAGTAATAGTATAGTCTTGAAAGTCAGTTATTCAGCATTCAATTAGGAGTGGCAAACTACTATACACTGGCTCAACCTTAATTCCTATCTGAATAGACAAATGAGAAGTATCATTGTTGTGGATTAAATAGCTGATTTGGTCTTGGTCACCTTATCTACTAGTAGCTTCTCTGATTGTGATTGGTATTGTTATTTTTCCCTAAGTAAATTTGATCCCTCAAGACTTGAAACAATTGCCATGCATTATTGATTTTTGTATTATTATTTCTGCTTTATTAAGTGCCTTTAACTAATGAAGAAGTGTGAATTGATGGTGCTGAGCAGTTGTGAATGAAACACTTGGTCCCTACACACTAGCCATCTTGAGGATGCTTGAACCTGTATTCACCACTTTAAAAAAAAATGATTGGCTACTGTGCCCAACAGAATCTTGTAATGTTTGACCAGGTAGGGATTTGAACCCCATACCTCTTTTTGACAGTTCAACATGCTAACCACTGGACTGTTACGCACCCTTTGTATTATTGCGAATTTGATATTATTTTTAATATTATTAATATTTATACCAAAATATAATAGTACTACTAATACTAGTAATAGCAGTAACAATAATAATAAATATTTTTTGGAATCTGTAGAACTGAACTTTGCTGTTCTTCCTCCATCGGTGGTTGCCGCCATAAGCATCCTGACTGCCATTCATTGGCTTGGTTTTCCTCAGCACCAACTGGAAGCAGAAACAAGCCAACTTGTTGAGAAGCTGCAGAAGATAACAGCCGCCGACTTGGTAGTTTGTTATCATAATTATCTGCTCAGTCTGTTGTTAATCTGGGTTTATTACCATAATCATCTGTGCTCTGTTGTCAAACTGTTATTACCATGATCATAATTATGTACTCCATCAGGTTTTGAATTACCAGTACAGTAGTTTGTTTTTTACATATCTATCTATCTATGGAATTTATATAGCACCCCTTCAAGATAACTACTCAGAGGCGCTCCCAACCCAGGCCCGGTCAAAGAGGAAGGTAATAGAAAAATAATAGGTAATAGACCCAAATGATTAGGAGCATCTGCTATCACTATACATTCTCATATTATCAGTGTTAAAATGTTTGCGTTTTAATCACAGTTGTTAATGGTGATTAATCAACAGCACTAATTTTTATTGCACCAAGATAAGAAAAGTGGTTTAGTTAAAGACTTGTTTGTCTGGATTGTTCTGTCTTGTATGTACTTCAATTGAACAAAGTTCAGTCCATAACCAAACTGTAAGTGCCCAAATATGAGGCATGGTAATAAAAGGCAAGTTTAGGGTAGCCACAGGACTCTCAATTTTCATGCCTTTTCAGCTACTTAATGTTATCAGTTTGTATAGGCATGAACAAAAATTGAACATTGAGAGCCATATGGCTACCTTAAACTTGCCTTGCCTTACATAACCTTGCCTCACTATTTGGGATAGTCTTGCAACTAGTATGGCAAGTTTTTTACTTAGATGAGCTGTGTAAGTCAAGTGTTAAATTGATTTTGTTGTTTAGGGCTGTTTACGATCTTGCCAAGAACAGCTGGAAAAGCTCCTGCTGACCGATAGCTTTCCTACCGTTTTGAAACGCCCAGACGAAGAAGAGCAACACATGACTGGATGTCAGTGGGATGTGGCGTGTCTCTCAGCAAGAAGTGACCAGGCCATGACCCCAACTGATGTCATGGACATCATGCTTGTCCAGTAGCTTTGTGTCACAGTCTGTGCTTGATCAAACTGATCTCAATTTTATTTGCTTTAACAAAAGCTGAAATTTTGTAGATAAGTTGCATGTGGTTCTACCTTATAGCCGATTATCATGAGATTTTATGTAGACATTAATTGTTTCACCACTCTCACCTTTGCTCAAATTGCCTAGAAGCAAATAAAACTACTGTGATGTGATATAGACAGACATGATAATCAGCTGCCAGTTTGTCATAGATTAAATAAAATTGGTTCCCACCATTTTACTCTAGTAATTAAGATGTTCTTTGTAGTGGAAGGCTATGTGGTTGTGAAATTATTGTTATCACTGGGTTGTTACTGCAAGAGATTATTCAACTGTAGAACCATGCATCGAAATCTGAGGATTAGTCATTATCAGCAGAGGCCTCTGATAGGTGATAATTGATAACCACTGGAACTGATTGTGATCGTTGATTGATACCTTGTGATGCTAACAGCACTACAGATATTGTACAGTGATCTGTTAAACACTTACAATATCAGATAAAATCTTATTCGATTTTTAAAGATGCAGGTCACAACCTAATGTGACAATAGCAGATAATGCAGTTTTCTCAGTGCTTGCATTTGGTTATTCTTTGATCATGTTGGTTGCAATCCGAGTGATTACAGTTCTCGCCATAGTTTAATCTTTTCATGGTAATGATTGCAGTCTTTTGATCACAGTGACTGCAATCTTGAGACTGTACTCTGTTGATCATGTCAAGTGCAATCTTTCGATTACATAGATTGTAATGATTTCGGGCAGTTCTTATAGAACTGATCCCATCTTACACGTGTATTGCTAGTTATGTCAAAATATTTCATCATGGAACTAATGGTGTTATTAAAATCCCTTGGATTTTAATTTTTAAATTGATTGCACTGTTATGATCATACAGATCCTTTTGCATGCACATGTAATTGATTATTTTTCGTAGAATTCATCTTGTTAATCCCAATGATTAAACACTTGTCATAATCACGTCCAAATGCAAAGTGTGTGGGGTTTAAGATATTTTGAATTTTATTATGTAGGAGGTTTTAGGGTTGCAAAATGTCATTATCCTTAATTTTTCTGAGTTTACCATTTGAGTCAATTGCGAACTTTTAACTTGGCTTGCAGAATGGATTGCTTTGATGACTATATAGAATTATAGATGCTCCAAAAATTCTGCATTTAATATCAGCTTGGCAAGATAGGCATTTGTTTTCAGTGTCGTCATGTTATACGACTTAGGATAGTAGTAGTCATAAACATGATTGTTTATGACTGTGATTTTGATGATGGTGGGGGCCTGACTTGATGTCGGTAGCCGTTTAAGGCCTTGTATCAGAACAATGAATTGGAACGGTCTGTGAGACTTGAGAAAGTAGAGGCAACTTGAAGCCACAATGTCATGACAATGAACTGGCTATGTAGCTTGATTGCAGTGATGAAATTGGTTATTGGTTAGTTCACTGAATTTCATAAGCAATCAAATGTTGGTAGGCATCACCTGGCGTGAAATGACCGATAAGGTCTGGAGGAAAATTGTTTCACATAGGTTACAAATTCATCAGGTTAACTGGTACAACTGCAGTGCATTAAAATGAAGTTAACATTTTAAATCATATGATGTAGATTAAAGTTTTCCAGATTAACTTGCATAAAGGTTTTCAGTGAACAATCAGCATTTTGAATCATTTGCACATTTTCAAGTCCAATCAATCAAGTAATGGGCTTAATTAAGCTAAGTGGAATTAATTACCTTTATAAAGCAATTTCAGGTATTGCGTATAGCAAAGTTTTAACATAGATTAAGGTTAATCAAGTTTAATTTGTTTGTTTTTAGATAACCTTAGATGAACCCAGTTTTACATTTCAATTTTTGTAGCTATTGTGTCAGTTGTAATCATTCCATACAGTAATTTTTAAGTCTAGTTAACACAGGAGTTCTTGATTTATTGCACTTGGTTGTGAAACTTCCATGTTTTTGGACAAAGTTTAAATCAGGTGAACATAATCGTTAAATGTAATTATGCTGTTCTTGTTGATTGTTTTCTGATTGCAATTGTTTCATGTAGTGATGTTACCTTAGTCAAAGTTAATTTTAAGCAACAGCACTCCATGTCATAGTTAACTCCTTATGTGGTAAGAGTTAAATTGTCATGCAGTAGTTGACTCGTCACATCGAAGTTAACTGTTCACGTAGCACGAGTTTTCTTATAGCAGTAAGAGTAGTTTGACTAGAGGTAATTTAGACTAGAATAGTTAAACTTTGGATGCAATGTAGTATCTGATGTAAAGATGGGATTGAAACATTGGGGTAGTTTTATGAATTTAGGTACAGGAGATCATAGCACTCCAACATAAATACCTGACAATCTGGGCTTCTGACAAAATGAAAATTTCCAGGAAAATTCTGTCCTATCACCTTGAGCATGTTTGGTTTTGGTAGGCTAATAATTTCAATAAAAGTAATAATTCCTTTCATTCCAGGGGATTTATGCACCTAAAAATTTGAGTTTTTCTTGATAGTTAACTGTTAATTCCAGATTGAACACTGCTGTAATGATCTTGAATCTGTTGTCAACAAGTCCTTTTGCACTGTTAATACATCAACAACAAATTTGACAATAATGCAAGGTTGCTTTATGAAGTATGGAAGCGTAAATTAATGATATGTTCGTATGTTTTAACCATTGTTTCTTAACTAATTTTACCTCCTTTTGATAAGTAATTGTACTGCACTTGATTGTTGTTCTCTTTGAGCTTTAAATAAACTGAATTAATGCAAGTTTTTAAATGTGCAGGTACTTTGTTCTGTCTTACAGTAATGGAGAAAAAGACAACAAAAGTATTAGTCATTAAAACGAATTTATTAAGAAGTCTGCAGAATAAAAAAACAGTTGACTGCAGGCAGTGGAGATTAGAAACAACCTTCAACTACATGTATAGTCAATGAGTCATCCTAGTGGCTGCCTCTCAGTGCATAAAAAACCTTAAACTAAGTTATCCAATCAAGTAAATAGCATTGTTGAAATAATGGAATAAAGCATTCATTTATATCTGTAAATGGTTCTACAAGATCCAACTGCTGCTTCAAGATTGCATTCATAGTCCTACTAACTCAAATAAATGCATGTAACACAATCTAAGCACTTCCATATTGTCGAAAAAGTACTGCAAACAGTATCAGTTATATCTGCCACTATCTAAAAGTGCAAATGCAGGGACAAAGCAAATTGGCAAAAAGCCTGTATTTTGGTAAGCAATCAGTTCTTGTTTAATTTGGCCAAGTTAAACAAGAAGATAATTAAATTGCTAGATCTATTAAAAAAGTGTTGTATGCAAGAGTTGTAAAACTGCTACTCTGCATGTCAAAATGGGCTCCATCAACACCCATAAGAATCGTATCAAAAATTATCTCCGCATGCTGGCTAGTCTCAGCAAAACTATAATTAATTATGAAAACAGATATAAATGCATAATTATAGAATGTTCAAAATTTGAGAAGCGATAGAATAAACTACTGTAATTAGGATACAATAATATTCATTTAACAAGTTTTTCAAAACTTCGTAAATGAATTGATCTGACAGTTTGTGCAAGCGTTAGTGAAATTCAGCCCGATTGCAATTTGCAGTAAAAATAGAACAGCTTAAAGCTAATGCAGTGGCGGATCCAGAGGAAGTTCACACGAACTACCACACTCCCTGGCAATCCCCTACAATGATAAAAGGGTCTTACTGTTCTTATTAGGACCAGTATGTACAGCAAAATGCAGCACTTGTGTGAATAAGCTGGTGCCCTGTGCTTGGCTTTCGAGTGTGCTTTAGAAGTTTGGAGTTTACAATTATGATAGAAAAGATATTTTGAAAGGGTACAATTGGCAGTCTTTTATGTCTTGAAGTTTTCTATAATTTTATTAAGAGTCAACAATTAGCCCCAGCTGAACAATCTCCTTGTTTCTGGATTCGCCTCTGTAGAAGTGTACTATTATATTATTTATATACATTATATACAACATGTAGTCACTGATCGTCAGTGCAGCAGTTACTACACCTGATGACAAGTTACTTCATATGTGAAAAGTAACGAAATGGCAATACCTATACAGCACTTATCTTGATACTCTAAAGGGTGCAATGAAAATATTGCCATACTACGCTATGGTGAAAACTAACCTACAAAACTATTTCTCCAATATGGGACGCTATCTAATTGGACTCCTAAGATCCTGCAGCATGTTTCATGGCACACGACTTGAAACTTCTAATGAAAATCAACTAGGAGTACCTATGCTAGATACATGTGTTTACATATGCGCATATCTGTATATTTATATAGCACCTTTACGGTACTGTTGAGAAGCCCTTGTACATGCTAGCAATCAGTCAAACAGCTTAGATAGAGGATGAGGTGGACTCTTAAATGAAATTTTGACAACTGGACGTTTTCTTGGCTTAGATCCACAGCTGCTAATCTGGATGCAGGCAAGTGGCTTAATGTGAGCCAAGTGTATGAATGGACGTGCGTCGTAGTGGGACCTGGCTGTCTTCATAGGAACCTGGAGTCTTTGGGGCACGGTTCTTCAGTACAGATTCGCCTCTGCATGTGAAGTTTGCACTTTGCCTGAACGCCGTTGTTTATCATCTGGCGCACTCTCTCCTGAATTCCATTAGATCCACACGACTTCGAGCATGGTGACCACTGACCCCAGGGTCCCAGCTGACAGGATGACGACGTTGAGGCATCACCTATGGAAAAACAACCCATTCACGCTAGAAACCATTTGAAGACAAAGATTTCATACAAGAATTCGAGAATAAACTAGGAGTAGAATCATTGAGAAAGATGGCCTTTATACAGCATGGAAGAAGGCTCATGATACACCAGCTTGGTGTTGCATTGTTGGCATGGTTATCCTAACCTGAGTTCACCAACACAGCAATAAGAGATGAAAAGAGGTAACAGGTTTAAATATTGGACATTTACTAGCAGTAGGCATATACATGCACTGCAATAATGGACCTCCACGCAACAACATGAAGGTGACAGCAAGAAATGCAATGGATTTACATCTGTATATTATGTGTGACCAAGTTCAAATCCTGGATTCGGTACATGTGAAACTGACATAGGTTATGTTTTCTAACTTTGTAACTCAATGGCCTCATCAGCTACAGACCTCAATGCTTCCCACTAAAATGTAAAGTGTAAATATACACATTTTCTATATTATCATTATTATGCTTTTATTAATTATTTAACTATTTAATGACCAAGCATCAAGCGATAGCAGAGCAATTGTGAGTGAAAGACTTGCTCAAGGTCCCCACACAGTAGACGTCTCAGGGGACACTTGAACCTGTATTCTCCATGTTATAAGGTGTGTGCTCAACCAGTCGACCATGGCCTCAACGCTGCTCATTTTTCAATGAATTGATAAGAGATCTTCAGACCACTGCCTGTTTGAATGGGTGCCACACCAGTTAAGCTTCTCGTGTAGGGACTGAGCTAGTCCGAGATTTAAATCTCTGAAATAAGCCACCATCGGTACATGAACAGCATCAACTGGGTCAGCACACACACAGCCACACACGCACACACCAAGACAACAAGCATAACAAAGCTTACAGCACACAGAAGCATAGATTAGATTAGATGTAGAATAAAGTTATTACAAGAGTGATGAAAAGCAACTTCTCAAAACTCACAAGATGGCATTTTACACCTTTTCTTCTTCTCTAAACCTGTTGGGCAGCTTCTCCCACCATTTTCCGGTTCTCGCTTGATCATTCTCTGTCGGACATAGAAACCAGAGCCACATGTGACGGAGCAGCCGGACCAGTCCGTCCACGGAGAGATCATGCAATCGACAGGCGGAAAAGCAGATGTCTTATCTGCACACAAGAAAAAACCAAAAAACAATTATAGAAGGTACAGTAAATTTCATATAATTGTATTCATTTATGAAAGTATTATTTATGTAAGTATTAAACTTATTTATGTAAGTATATATATATATATATATATATATGCATATATATGCAAATATGTACATAACTATAATGTATGCATCTAAGTAAGTACAATTGTACATGAATGTATATATCTGAACTTTTGTATAGTCATGAGTATGGTAATTGCTGTTTTATTCCTCACCATTAACAATAACCCCAAATAATCCAACCTTAGAACTTCTATAGTGCCATTATAATAATGCACTAGGCATTATCAATGGCATTCAGAAACAGACTAGCAATCTGGTCAATCTCATGAGGCAGAAAAGCGGCATAAGAAAGAAAAGCACGCTCCTCGTTAGTGTGACCAATTACTGGTAATGTATCCAAGGACCCTGGTGCAGCAATAAAGAAAGCCCTACTGACAAGAGCAGTGTTCGATCTACAGCAGGGCAAGATCAAGACAACAAGTGGAAGTCCTAAGCTGAGAAGTGAAATGACAGAATAAATCGATACATGGAAAGAGTTCCAAAACCTAGGTCCATCAACAGAAAAGACTTGTTCACCAAAAAACTGTGTTGTCCAATGCATGACCAGAGAAAGATACTCAGATGACCTCGCTGAATAATGATAAGTCTGAGGAATCAAGACCGACTTTAAAAACTGTCGTTGGCCAGCATTCAATGCTTTGTACCTATGAGCTTCAATATGAAATAAATCCTTTGCTAAACAGAAAGCCAGTACAAAGATTTAACAGGAAGCCAATGCAAGGAAACTACTACTGTAGTTTGCTTATACAAAGACTTAATACAGTAACATTTTTAAATGTTTAAAGTTCTTAAACTTTTGTTTGCACACACACTGAAATTCTGAAGTAATCAAAAAGTAAAATATATCTTGTTTGTTAAGCCTCTCAGAGGCACTGCATATGCTGTTCAGTTTGATTACCTGATTCATGATTTAGTTTAGCCTACTATTATATTGTATCTAAAGATTTATATAGCGCCTCTATCAGAATAGCTATTCAGAAGTGCTCTCAGCACGAAAACCCCGGGGGGAAAGAAACGTCTTTAAAGAACGAGAGACCAAAAAGGAAAAACTAGTCATTAGTTTAGCCCTTAATGAGGGGGAAGGCAATTCCATGTAGAGGGACCAACCACAGCAAATGCCCAGCGTTGAGCCAAGACAGTCCTAGTCCTAGGAACAAAAAGATCAAGCCAATCAGCAGAGAGCAAGGAATGAGATGAGGTCGCATGACCAAACTAAAGCTATGATTACGCTATTCTAATATAATCTACAACATTTTATTGTACAGTAAATTTACATCTATCGATTTAATTTACCTTTTTACAGATTATTCACTTTCTGAAATTTTCTAAAATCATGATATTTAAATTAAAAAGTTCTAGTCTTCTGTTTAAAAAAAGAAATCTGATTTTGAAAAGGTCAATATCTGATGAAGAAACTTCCAAAGCTTTTGAAAGCATAACATTACTTGTGGTGGTCTTGCCATTGGTGGGTGGCTTTCTCAGTGAACCTTTTGACGTTGGATGGTTTGTTCTGGAATTTGCAGATGAGGAAATTTCGTTAGATGGCCTTACAGTACGAATGGATGGCAAGGTTACTGCGATCGGCTGTTCAGCACTTTCAATACACCGTTCGAAACAGTCTTCGGCTGTTGAAAATCTATTCTGGTTGCCAAAACAACCGCCATATGTAAAAGGCAGACATTTTTGCATGGCAGTGTCAAAGTACCATGACTCAAAGTTGCTCCTACATGGTCCAGGGTCGCTTGGCAAATGGCAGATTTCTAAAAAGAATTACAAAGTATTTTCTCAGCAGTTGAATAAATGATTAAGTAATTTATATAAGTGGCCTTGAATCATTTTGCTTCGTACTAATTCAATGAGATTCTCCCATCACAAAGCCACCTCTCCAGTGATAATCTTATAAGCTTCAAATAGGTCTCCTCTGCTACACGGCTATAGTGTTGTTAACCGACACCTTTGCAACCTTTCTTCACAGCTGAGATCCGTGAAAGCCCAAATCATTCTGGTAGCACTTTTTTCCATTTCTCCAGTTGTTCCAAGTCATGTTGAGATATGGATTCCATGCATTACTCCAACACTGGCCTCAACAGCGATCTGTACACTTCAGTATTGTATCTTTATCTCTGCTGATTCTTGTCCCATTGGCTGTGCTTCTGATGAGGGGTCATTGCATAATTACGTAACGCTCCAGGGTGGGTGGGTGGGGTCCTTGAAAACGTTACGAAACGTTAGGTGGGTGGGTGGGTGGAGCTGAACGTTATGTAACGCTTTTACCAAAAGTTTAGTTATAAATTAATTTTAAATTAACACCCAATGACACGATGTGATCGATGTTCAAACTTTGTGCCATTGATTTAAAACTTAACTAAAACACGCAATAGTATAAAACAAGCATTTATTGAGCATTATTTTAAAATTAAAAGTTGAAATTTAATCTGTTTTTATTTGTAAAAATTGAAAGAAAAATTATTTTTTGTAGGCCTAGACATCAATCGACATGGTCACGAAAAGTAAAGTTAATCACATGCCAGATCTTTACCGAGACCTAGCAATAAATACGTAACGCTGGGGTGGGTGGGTGGGTCTAGGGAACGTTACGATGCTAACTACAGGGTGGGTGGGTGGGTCAAAAACGGTCATTTTCGGCGTTACGTAATTATGCAATGACCCCTGAGTCTCTCTGAAGAATTGTCGTAGACAGAGTGTCGTTATACGAAATGTCGTTCGACGAGTTGTCGCGGAACCATGGATTCCATACCAGGATGCATTATTCCAACTCTGGCTTCAACAGTGATCTGTACAACTTCAGTAATTGTATCTTTATCTCTGGTGAATATTGTCCCATTGACTGTGCCTCTGACAAGTCTCTCTGAAGAAGCACTATGCAAATTTGAGATTACAATTACGGTACAACTTGATTTGGCCTTTCTTGCTGTTTCAGCACACTGCCTTGAAGGTTTTGAACTCTAATTATCAATACCTTACTTCCCATTATATGAGAACTCTCTTGTTTCTCTTCCCTATTGTATTGTATTGTATTTATAAATTTATAAAGCGCCTCTCACAGTGAACACCAATCAGAGGCGCTCCCAGTGCGAAAGACTCCGAGCGAAAAGAGCGGTCTTAAGACAGCGAAAAGAAGCACCAGGCCCACCAGATAGTATCAAAGAACGAGTTGATTGTATATGCATATCCAGGAGTTTGTTGTATATGCATCACTGAGCATGTTTCCATATTAAAGAGTATCTGTCAGTCCCAAGGCCATTTGAACAATCTTCTTGTAATTATCCTCGAGCAGTATCTCCACCTCTTCTACATCAGTTACTACTCTACATGGTCAGTATCACCTGCAAACTTAGAAATTTTAGATAAGTCTATATCCTGTAAGCATGTTGATGTGGTTATAGCATGTTGATGTGGTTATATGTTGAAGCTAACTACAGAAAAGAGACCTTTCCATAAATACCATTCTCACTGAGAATAACTCATAATATCATGTTCATAATTTCTTCTGTGAGCACAGCAGGTATCACAAAACTATCCATGTCAGAGTTACATCCTGCTTAATTAAAAAATTCTGATGTGCATATCAACTTTCAGTTAGTCTTTCAAAGTCAGCTAAACTGAAACGATCAAACAAATATCCACCAGAACACTATATATATATATAACTAACAAATCTCCATAACAGCTGGTTAAAATATTCAATGATTCAGAACTGGTTGCTTAATTACCTTGTTTGGCAGCTGTTGTTCCTTGTGTTGGTTCTTGGACACGTTCTTCAGTGTCACGGAACAAAGAACAGGCTTCTGTACATTCATCCATTGTCTCAAAGTTATTCTCATTCCCATGACAACCTCCATAAACAAATGGAAGGCATTTCTGCATCTGAACGTCAAAGTACCATCTCTCAAAGTTCCCTCGACATGAACCAGACAAGCTTGGCAGAGAACATTTGGCTGTACAATTAGAAAACACATTTTACATAAATAATTTTGACCATAATAACAATGTGAATATGAAAAAATGAACAAAACACTAGAAAAACATTGTGAACAAGCAGTTTTCTGTTTTATCAATTTTCTGGAACAATCTCTGTCCTGAATTACACAAATATTGTCTCCTCCACCAGTATTGCAACTAACCATGGGCGTATTTAGGGGTGGCTTTATGGGTTCAAACCCCCCAAATAAGTTTCCGACAAAAATTTTATGTGCTTTTACATGCAAAATACCCACAAAACTTCATTTTTGCGACCATCTCCAATGGAAAACCCGCCCGAAATCTTAAAACCCCCTCCGAAATGTTTTCCTGGCTACGCCCCTGCAACTAACCTATCATTATCTGCCTCAAGCTTATCTATCATCTATCACCTTCTGGCTTTCCACCTCATCTGATCCTCCACCTTCCAATCTTTCTTGAACTAAATTAAACCTACCTTGCCTCCTCTCTCTGGCAATCACACTCTGATCCCATTTGGCAGATCTCTGAGCAACTCTTCTGACTTGATGCAACACTCAAGAATAAGCTGGCGCCTTACGCTTAGCTTTTAAGTGGCACTTAAGACACTTGTAGTTCACAATTAAGATGAGGATGACTAGTGGAGAGTGCATGATGTAATGTGAACGGTTTGGTTCAAACTTCTTTGAGATGGGTTTGTGTCAGAACTTCAGCAGGTTTCTAATATAGAAGAAAATAATGTTTTCCCTTTTTTTAAAAAAATCTTCAATAACTAACTCTTTTACATAAAAAATTTGGCTATATAAAATTGTAAAATAAATTATTATGTGAATAGATCTATGAGCCACGCTTAGTTACCACTGCTGGTTATTGTTCTTTGTGTTGGTTCTTGGACACGTTCTTCAGTGTCACGGAACAAAGAACAGGCTTCTGTACATTCATCCATTGTCTCAAAGCGATTATCATTCCCACGACAACCTCCATAAACAAATGGAAGGCATTTCTGCATCTGAACGTCAAAGTACCATTTCTCCAAGTTTCCACGACATGGACCAGCCAAACTTGGCAGAGAACATTTGGCTGTACAATTAGAAAACACATTTTACTTAATTAATTCTGACCATAATAACAATATGAATGTGAATAAATGAACAAAACACCAGAAAAACAGGGAAAACAATCAGTTTTACTGTATTACAGTTATAATTACAAAATAAGTAACGTTGAGTTGGCCATTTTTGCTGCTTAAGCACACTGCCTTGAAGCTTTTGAAGTCCATAATCACTCCTAGCCCTGTCTTCCACACTAACTTTCAATACCTTACCTTTGATATGAGAACTCTGTTTCTCTTCGAATTTTCTGGAACAATCTCCATATATTGCTCCTCCACCAGTGTTGCCACTTACCCATCATCATCTGTCTCAGGCTCATCTATCTGTCACCCTCAGGTTTTCCACTCAAACAGTCTCATCTGCTCAAGAATTCCTACCTGACTCACCTTATCCTCTGCCTTCCTACCCCGACTCATCTGATCCTCTACCTTCTAATCTTTCTCGAACTAAACGAAACCTACCTTGGCAGCTCCACTGCCTCCTCTCTCTCTGGTCTCGCTGGCAATCAGACTCCGATCTCCATTTGGCATTTCTGAACAACTCTTCTGACTTGATGCAACACTCAAGAATAAGCTGGTGCCTTGTGTCTAGCTTTTAAGTGGTGCTTTAGAAATTAGAGTTTACGATTAAGATTCTGTATGGATGACTAGCTGAGTGTGAACCATGTATGTGAACGGTTCGGTTCAAACCTCTTTTAGATGGGTTTGTGTAGGGAACTTCAGCAGGTTTCTAATATAGAAGAAAATAATTTTTTTCCCTTTTTTAAAAATCTTCAATAACTTCTTCTTTTACATAAACAAATTTGGTATATAAAATTGTAAAGTAAATTTATATGTGAATAGATCTATGAGCCACGCTTAGTTACCACTGCTGGTTACTGTTCCTTGTGTTGGTTCTTGGACACGTTCTTCAGTGTCTCTGAGCAAAGAACAGGCTTCTGTACATTCATCCATTGTCTCAAAGCGATTATCATTCCCACGACAACCTCCATAAACAAATGGAAGGCATTTCTGCATCTGAACGTCAAAGTACCATTTCTCCAAGTTTCCACGACATGGACCAGCCAAACTTGGCAGAGAACATTTGGCTGTACAATTAGAAAACATATTTGACTTAATTAATTCTGACCATAATAACAATATGAATGTGAATAAATGAACAAAACACCAGAAAAACAGGGTGAACAAGCAGTTTTACTGTATTACAGTTATAATTACCAAAATAAGTAACGTTGAGTTGGCCTTTCCTGCTGCTTCAGCACACTGCCTTGAAGGTTTTGAAGTCAAATGCATAATCACTCCTAGGTCCCTGTCTTCCACACTAACTTTCAATACCTTACCTCATTGCATATGAAAACTCTGTTTCTCTTCACTATATTTTTCTGGAACAATCTCTTCTCCATCCTGAATTTCACCTATTAGGTTGCCACTTCCATCTCTTCTCAGACTCTTTTCATCTGTTCAAGAATTCCTACCTGACTCACCTTATCCTCTGTCTTCCTAACCCGACTCATCTGATCCTCCACCTTCTAATCTTTCTTGACTTAAACGAAACCTGCCTTGGCAGCTCCACTGTCTCCTCTCTCTGGTCTCTCAGGCAATCAGACTCCAATCTCCATTTGGCATCTCTGGACAACTCGCTGACTTGATGCAACACTCAAGAATAAGCTGGTGCCTTGCACTTAGCAAGCTTTTAAGTGGTGCTTTAGAAATTTGGAGTTTATGATTAAGAATCTGCATTGATGACTAGCTGTGTGTGCACCATGTAAAGTGAACAGTTTGGTTCAAACCTCTTTTAGATGGGTTTGTGTAGGGAACTTCAGCTTCAGCAAGTTACCAATGTAGAAAATAATAATTTTTTCCTTTTAAAATCTTCAATAACTTAATCTTTTACTTCAAACATTTTGGTATATAAAATTGTAAAATAAATTTTTATGTGAACAGAATAGATCTATGAGCCACGCTTAGTTACCACTGCTGGTTACTGTTCCTTGTGTTGGTTCTTGGACACGTTCTTCAGTGTCACTGAGCAAAGAACAGGCTTCTGTACATTCATCCATTGTCTCAAAGCGATTATCATTCCCACGACAACCTCCATAAACAAATGGAAGGCATTTCTGCATCTGAACGTCAAAGTACCATTTCTCCAAGTTTCCACGACATGGACCAGCCAAACTTGGCAGAGAACATTTGACTGTACAATTTGAAAACATATTTTACATAAATAATTCTGATCTAATAACAATTGATGCGAATGTGAATAAACGAACAAACACCTGAAAAACAGTGTGAACAAGCAGTTTTACTGGTTTACCAGTTTTCTGGAACAATCTCCATCTTAAATTCCACAAATTTTAGGTTCATCTATTTATCTATCTCCTCTCAGACTTTACACTCAAAATTGAAGTCTCACTTCTTCAAGCATTCATATCCCAATTCATCCGATCCTCCACCTTCCAATCTTTCACAACCAAACCAAAGATCAACTTTAGCAGATCCTCTTCCTCCTTTCTCTGGTCTCTCTAGCAACCGGACTCACATCTCCAGTTGATATCTCAGGACAACCCCTCTGTCGTGACACAGCACTCATAAATAAGCTGGTGTTCTGCATTCAGCTTTAAACATTTTGAAATTTTAGAGTTTATGATTACGATTCAGCATGGATGACTAGCTATGTGCGTGTGTGCAACATGTAACATGAGCAGTTTGATTTAAGCCTCTTGAAAATCGTTTTGTGAAGAGAAATTCTGAAGATTCTCAATGTAGAAATATACTTTTTTCGTTTTAAAAACTTGAGTAACTTCATGTTTTACATAAATTTTTTATATATTATATAAAATTGTAAAGTAAATTTATATGTGAATAGAGCTATGAGACATGCATACTTACCATGATTGGCTATTGTTCTTTGTGTTGGTTCTTGGACACGTTCTTCAGTGTCACGGGACAAAGAACAGGCTTCTGTACATTCATCCATTGTCTCAAAGCGATTCTCATTACCACGACAACCTCCATAATCAAATGGAAGGCATTTCTGCATCTGAACGTCAAAGTACCATCTCTCAAAGTTCCCGCGACACGGACCAGCCAAACTTGGCAGGGAACATATAGCTGCACAGTTGGAAAAACAAGATAAATAGAAAATGATCATAACTTGAAATCAAATAACTAGGCAACAACTGCCCACCCAATCACATATGAATAACTTTCAAACTGTTATAACAGTGTTTGATTTCAAAAGGTAAATCCAAAATAAACTTAGGATTCAGTACAAGGGACACTGAGTTTCATTTATATTTACATACTTTCATATACATTTAATGACATCAACAATATCAATACATCAGAGTATTAATTGCATGAAAAGCAAAATAGCTTTCAAACTGAGGTGAACAGCGTAAAAACATAGTGCAAGAACGTACTGATGATGGATGCTATTATTATGTAACAAGTAACTTATGGCCAGAATATACATACAAAGTATACACAATAATGACTGTTGCATGTATCAAAAGATTAATATAGCACCTTTTCTTTACCTCAAAAAAGCACTGACTATGCTACAATCTCTTAAAATCCCATCTTTAGTGCTACAACAAGCACAGAATGATGAAACTCTGCAATGTCTGCACCAGAACCAGTCAAAATAAAAAATTCAGTTCTCAGAACATTAAGTGTAAATCTAATTAAGTGACAATACAGAAGCTCTTCTAGTTTCAAACTTAACCGAAATAGTGTAGATACAGGAAGTATGCATGCTGCCTGTTGTCTTTGACTTCGTGGAGCAAACATTTGGAGATGGTCATAAAATGCAAGTTTATATCTGTTAGATTGTCATGGCTTTCGTGAGTTACTTCAAATGTGTTATATTAAGTGTCCTGATATATACATATGCATGGATGTATTTATCTATCTATCTATTTATATAAGCACACTTTACGACCTGACAGAGGCACTAAGAACCATGTCTTCAGATCAGAAACATTAGATATTTACCTGTGAAGTTCTTACGTGCTTTTGCTCCATCACAGTCGAGAATTGCTGCTGCACACATCTCCACCTCTTCTGTCGTTCGATTGCATCGCACCATGTCTTCCTTGGCCAGATAGAAACGGCGCCTTTCTCTCGTTCCCTTGCCACAGGTAACGCTGCAAGGGGACCAGTTGGACCATTGAGTCACAGCACAGTCCTCTTCAATTGTTTCACATTCGTTTTCAAGTCCTGCACAGCATGCCATTGCCACAGAGAATTAAACTTTACCACTTTGGGAAAGATATTGAACAACTGGGTACATAATCAGTATAAATCTTATAACAATGGAGAACACAAAAATTTACAAGTTTTGTTACCTTACAGTCATTATACACATTATCATCCTAAGTCATGAGACTCATAAAACCACACAATATAACTAAGGCCGACACCTGGTCAACCATGTCATAAAATTTAGACAATAAATTGGTCAACCGCATAATATCCACAATAGATACTCTTACTTAGACAGAAACTCACAGTAATTACTGAAGCGACTGTATTTTAGTAAGCAAAATGGTAATCTGTGAAACCTTAATGAAATGCAAAAGTTAACTCTCTCATCATTGAATCCTTCACCACTTAAAATAGTCATTAACAGCTTTGAAACTGACTTTTCGGACTCTAAAACTGATGAAAATGTAATTGAAGCAGCAGTTAAGTCAATGCATGATAACCAACCAATGCAGTTCTCTGACTCCATGACTGGTAGTCCACACATTTTCTCGTCGACCATCTGATTGAGGTACATGCGCTTCCGGAATCTCTGTCCGACACCACACGTCACCGAACATCCAGACCAATCGTCCCACGCAGAAACAGCACATTTGCCTAATTAATTATAACAGTTTAATCAAAATCAACAGCAGGTAAAATTGAAAAGTTTTACTTAAATCACTTGCCCTTAACATTAGGGGGATAATTACAAGGTAAGAAAATTTCAAAATTCAGAACATTCAGAAAATTAGGAAATGCAGAAAATAATGAAAATGCAGGAAATGCAAAGAATTCTGAAATTGTGCAAAAATGCTGAAAAATCTGAAAATTCAGAAAATCAAAACACAAACAGATTATGCAAATACAGAAAACACAGAGAACTGAGAAAATGTAGAAATTTTAGATGACACATAAAATCCAAGGAATCAAGAAAATTCTGCTCAGATTACCGTCTTGCATCATCGTCAACTTCTGTTTGTCCATTTCCGATAATCCATCCGCTCCAGCTCCTCCTCCTCCTCCTATTATGTCTACATCCGAGTCATCCGTATCATCATTCGAACATGAAGAGTCGTCTCCATCCTTTCCACTGAGACGTTCTATTTTTAGAGTAGCAAGTGGTTTGACTGGTTCCCTGCCATAGAAAGGAGAGGCCACATTGTTTGGAAAAGCGTTTGTTATTCGATGTATCTTCTGCTGAGGATCACTTTTTGCGTTTGGTGACTGAAATACATACATACACCAGAGACATGTTATACCACGGTCTATTATAACACGAATCCTGATACAATGCGATCAGAAAAGATGAATCACAAATTGGTTCAGCTGTATAAAATGAACTAGCTATAACACAATTGCATTATAAGGTGGTAACTGATATGGCTCCAAATGACAATGTTATAACAAGTTTCTGGTGTACCAACAGATAGAGCAGGAACTGTCTCTCTCTCTGTCTCATTAATAGCTCAGGGCCACTGGCAATCAATGCAGATTCGTGTTTCAGAGATGATTGTAACAAGGAGACTCCGGATGTTGGAGATGGCAGGCAGTGACCAAGCAAGGACAGTCCAAGCCTTCATATCCGGCAAGGGTGGCGATCCCAAAGGGATGAGTGGGACAAGTCCCCTCCACCTTTAACAATGAGGGGGACAAAGCATACAGTTGTACCCCTGATTTTTAAAGAAACTTTTTGATTGCTATTTTTGTAAAATAATTGCCAAGTGGAAACGTGACCACTGACACCAGGAAGCTGACATGTCAACACGTTGCCACCAACAACTAACAAGGTGCTAAAAAATCCGAGGAGTGCAAGATAGTCTAGTGGTTAGCACACTGGACAATCAATCAAAAGGCCATAGGTTCAAATCCCACCTAGGCAGACATTTAGTTTGAGATTTCGGCTCTATCTGCAATCCTACCTATAAATGTTCTTAATCAATTAACAAAAAACTGCTCAAAAACAGAATGATTTTCAACCATCACTGCAATAGCATTGTGCCTGTAGTTCAGAATTTCAGCAAACCACTTGCAAAGACCAGTTCACTAAATTGATTGTTAATTTTCCCCCAAATTTCAACTGTACTGCATAGCCATGTCAACTACAGCGCAAGTTATGCACCTTAATTTCATTATCAAATTGCAGCTGTTTGGGCATGGGCCTCTGGCATGTTTTTCACAGTTAGAAAACTGGTGTTGGTGTTAGATGTTAAAGTTTTACATAAATAACTAAATGAATTAGCAGAAATAACGAAAGTTGAAACCCAAACTAACCATGAAGGAGATTCCGTCATCTGTACCCGCATCCCATGGGAAGAG
This sequence comes from Aporrectodea caliginosa, assembly GCA_020284085.1. Lineage (NCBI taxonomy): Eukaryota > Metazoa > Annelida > Clitellata > Crassiclitellata > Lumbricidae > Aporrectodea > Aporrectodea caliginosa. The sequence goes on along the minus strand of JACEVL010000491.1, from coordinate 682,684 downwards.
ATCAAATGTCATTTCCTTAGTCCATGTACAGTTTGGCAGGCACAAATCCACTGCACTTATCCCTAAGACACAGACAAAATAACTTAGAAAAGGTTACATTCCTTACTGTTTTACACCGGGCCCAAGTTATAACATGGTTCATTAAGGTACAAATTCTGATACTATGCAGACTGAGCCATGGATATGGGCTAGTAGTTCACACCAACGCCTGTGTTCTCTCCCTTCTCATTCCAGCACTGACCTTACTGCCACTGTTGTTCCTCTGTCAAAGCTGTCAAAACACTTTAGTAACTCTGAACAGTAATCTCTCATTTCGACCCTACATATTGCAAATCTTGTTTCCATCAGACATAAGGTCAACCCTTACCAGAGAAATGCCACAAAACATAGCTTGCTCTCTTGTCGGCTCTCGTCTTGATTATGCCAACTTGGGTTTTGACAGGTATCTCAGATCACGAAGTCAACAGGCTTAACGCATCCAAAATAACTCCGCCTTGCATGGTGCTGATTGCATTCTCTCATACACACTCCTTAATCCTACCTGACTTATTGCACTGTTGCACATCGCTTCTTGCAGAAATCTAAACTGATTTAAGCTGTCTGACCTATTAAATCATACATGGAGGACTTTGTACAGCTACATTCAATCATTAGTCTCTCCCTACATCCCTCTCAGCAGCCTGATATCTTTCTTCGGTTATGGGTCTTTTGGTTGAGCCATAATGCAGAGCTGTCATAGGCTCTTGTGCATTCCATCCATGTTGCTGCCTGAATGAATTGAACCAACTACCAATGTTTCTCTGGTGCTTGATCTCTTTATCTTCCTTCACAAAACACCTCAAAACTCACATTATCATACCAGCTTTAAGACATCTGGATATCCAACAACTTTTCACCCAGGTGGCAACTGACTAACTGCACCTCAGATTTTAATTTCTGTGTCACCTTACACAAGTTACATTTTTTTTAACAACATGTACAGCACCATTTCCTTTGACCTTGGCTGCGCTACAGTGCTATACAAATCATTCTATTTTATTAGTATCACAACAACAATAATAATGACTTGAATACCGATGCCACTAATGTATTTTTTTAATAAATTACCATTTTTGCATCAGCCTGCCCAAAATAAAGGTGTGGCAAGTAGTCCGGAAAAATTATGAGCTTTTGGAAAGCTATGGTAAAACTGAGTAATTGGTTTATAATCTTCTAATTACGTGCAGCACAGTAGAGTCACAATAAAAGCAACCCCAAAGCTCTCTTTTATGTTCAGCACTGCAGAAGGCAACAAAGCTAAAAAATGCAATCACTGAAAGACCATTCAGAATTTCATTGTAAATGATCAGAACTAATGTATGGAGTGAAAGATAAATCAATAGATCAGCGCAGCTCTTCAGAAGAGGAAGGCAACACGCCAAAAGAACGGACGTTAATAAAATCAAAGAAATAATTCCATATTCTTGTTTTTCACAAGACGACAAGGCTCAAATGTCTTTCCTGGTTTCACCTTTCTGCGTTAATTAGATTGGACTGCATCAACAGAATTAAACCGAACAGAATATCATTATGGACAGACAGCCACAGTGTTTCCAGCTGTTTACTCAATCCCACTGCATGGAGGAAGCAGACAGTTTCTCACCTCCTCTGCCTCCATATCCGGCTAAGTGGTGGTTTTTTTGCAATCAAGATTGAGACAAAGAAATATCTCATGTAGAAACTAGCAACATCAGCTAAGAGAAGCCCATCAGAGACTACATAATTGGATGGTGTTACTCAATGAATGGACTGCAGGGCAGAACAGTCAAGAGTTACTGAAGCAATTCAGAACATGATCCATAAAGGAGCAATAAAGAACATAAATTACGACGTCTTTCACAGTGGCTTAACTACGCCCAAAGAACGCAGCCAGCAACCGGCTAATGCTACGTAATTGTATTCGTAATTGAACATTTATATAGCGCCACTACAAGAGCAAACTAATCAGAGAAGCTCTCTGAGCTAGCGTATATGATGCTAAATGTCATAAAGGAATGGGCTTTGCTACAGATCAGCAGTAAGTGAAAGCTTTCAGAATGACACGATAATAAAATGTTATGAGTACTTTATTATGCCCAAAGGTAGAGAAATATCACATTATGGAACATCTGATACAAACAGTGTTACAAAAAACCTCAACCGCATACACTGTGAATGAAATTGCTCATAAATATTGCCAATGAAGTTAGATTTGAAATTGAAGAGAATACCGAATTCCGGATTCTATTGTTCAAAGCAGAACAATTTATTATGTACAGAATTAATGCAATAATTACACATACATTTATCAAAGCATAAAGCAAATGTCTTGTAGTGTCATGGCAAAAAAGACTGTTTGTTTGTAGAACTGTGCCACTGAAGAACATGCATTACAGACCACATTGACATTCATTGACCGTCTCTTGTTCTCTTAATGCAACGTAATTAATCTGATCTAATGTAATCTTGTTTTATACGTTCTGTGGCACCATTACCCCATGCGTGGCACCAACCGACGGCACATCACAGCGCTTAGCTGCAAATCCACTCAATTTCGGGGTCAATCTGTTGAGGCAGAGTGGCTGCAAACAGGGAATTAATTGACTGGAAGAGGCCAGCCTTTAGGCCAGATCAGGACTGCAGAAACCGACTCTGTAACCGTAACAGCTGGCTTCTACAGCAGGACAGTGCTCGGTTTCAGATCAACAAGAGGACCACGTTGAACAATACTGGTTCTGTGCATGTCTGCAGTGAATAAAAATACCCCAGCTGGCCACTGTGAATGTCGTCTGCACAATGATCACGCAGATCGTGAAGTGCAACAAACGATAAATTTCTCATAGTCCTCTTTTTAAATCCATCAGTTTGTGCACATCATTTGATCTCTAGCTTTCTGCACGCTTTTCACACAACGCACCTTAAACAACGTTGCTCACAATCTGCAACATTTCAGTCTTCAGCTAAAATTAGGTTACATGAAGATCACTCCTGTTAAGCTACCCTGAATTGCAGCCATGCATATGAAGTGTTTACAGACTTCATATGAAAGCAGGGGTCAGTTTTCTCCATCCACAGTGTATATGTAATGTATATTGTATTGTATTCAAACATTTATAAAACATTTACAAAGCGCCTCTCATAGGGTGAACCATTCAGAGGTGCTCCCAGAGCGCAAGGCCACAAGAGAAGAAAAAGGGTTTGAGAAGAACAAAGGTGGAAGAGAGGTTACTAGCTAGAATTTGAGAGCGAGTAGATGGAGACAGTGCATATGTATTATGTCATCATCATCATCAGGATCCATGGGCCGAAGGCCCGTAGGTGTCCAACGCTTGCATCGGATCCATGGGCCGAGGCCCTTTTGGAGTCCAAAGCTTGCATTGGATTTCATTCGTATTTTTCTTTACGAACGGAGTATCTGCACCCATCCGTTTGACCTTCGCTTTCTCCCTTAAAGAGAGTTCCAGGCTTAGGACTGGCTCTGATATCCACATGTGGTATCAAAGGCGGCAATGCCGCCCATGTTCTGCCAGCTTTTTCAGGGTTCCTGCTGAGCCTGTCCACCTCACGTAGCGCCCTAAGGTGGTACTTCAGCCAAGACCTTCACCACTGATGGCATAGCCTCAGCAGGCACTCCCCTACTGACTGTTGCCACCCCTCACCATGTTGAGGTGTGAGTCGGACTTTGAAATTCTTACTGTGCGATGCTCCAACAATGTTTGACCAATGCAGTAATCGTCTTTCTATGAAACATAATATGTATATGTACATCTTCTAAATTTCTCAGCACTTCACAAAACCACGTCCGGGAGACCAGCTTATTCACCGGCGCTATACCAAATCAAGCCCACAATAGCCAGGTTGTTTTTGTCCGTTCCAGTGCCAGGTCAGAATCCGGGGAGGTCAAGCCGAGTGTATAGCCGATGCACTCCGTTCAATGCTGAGTTCACAAGAGTGGAAAAGAATATTATTCTGAACTGATTTTCGGTCATTGTGGGGATTAAAACACACCCCTCAACTAAGGGGCATCATTGGAATGCATATGTTGAATTATCTTGCTGTCCATGCAGGGATATCTTCGTTCATAGTCAGGCACATCAACAACTAAACTGTCAGCACTGAAAGTATACAAAATTACTTGTCCCAAATTGAACAGACAATTTAGAAAAAGCCAGTAAACTCCAGCGAACCTAGTTGTTGTAAGTTAGTCACAGTTACAGTTTACAATATTATAGAGAAAAACAACAGATACACAAACTCGATCTGTGAAAACTTACCAACACACCAGTCAGGACTTGGCCCAACCATTGTTAACATTGAGACAAGATGGCGACGTCTGTCCGTACTAAACCTTGCATCTCTCTTCTGATTAATGCCGTGGGGTTCGCTCCACCAAATGCCAGAAGTCTTGATGATACTCCGAACTTCTCGACTCTAATTTACAACAGCAAAAAATAGCTCAATGGGTATCCAAACATGATGCAGGTAAAAAGAAACGAAACAAGGTCCTTTAAATAAATAAATACGTAAATAAAACAACACTTATAGAGATACCCAATTGGTGCTATATAAAGTGACTATATAAATATGCACAAATATTTAAGTAAAGCTCCTCTACTCAAAAGGAAATAGTAAGTAAAAGTATGGGTGGATAGATCAGAAACAAACTGAGTGCTGTATCTAATGAGTATGCAATAGTCACAAAGTTCACTTCAAGAACAATACCTACATGGCTTTGAATTTCCTGTTCTGCTGTTCTTGGATATCCAAACTCACAGACTTCTTTGACACCTTTTGTGGCATAGTCGCCGTACTGCCAGACCATGAAATTCTTACTGTGCGACGCTCCAACGATGTTCGACCAATGCAGTAATCGTCTTTCTATGAAACATAATATGCATTGCATGCTAACAAATCAACTTTCACGAGTTTTATTTTATTATATTAAAAGACATTTTTTAGAGTAGCTTCACGTTAAAGTAAATATGTAATGCTGACTTCATAATTATTACAGTGTACTTCTATTCAAATCTAATGAAATATGATGGCTAACTAATAGTGTTCCCTTATCCAAAAACTACCAGGCTATAATCTAGGACCTTGGTGAGCACCTAACAGGCACTGTATAAATAGGCAGATACCGTACATACATGTACACATATACATGTACACACATACACATACAAACACATACACACACATGTACATACCCATGCATGTACAAGACAAAACAGCAGCACTGCACAAGACAAATCCCTTTGGCATATGGCTTGCAGTGTTTCAAAATGAGTAACCAAGAATGAGATACCCTGAGTGCTGTAGTAACTGGCTCATGCAACTGATTTACTAACTGTCAACACAGTAATATATCTGACAGTTACCCATAGTATAACCTGATGCAGCTGACCCTTTTAACAACAAAAGATAAACCTTTGTCTGTTAGCATACAGTTTCAAGATAAACCTATCTTTACATATCTACATCATACCAAAAATCTAATAATATAATTAATGTCTGATGTTTGTTGTGTGCCATTGACTTGTTCCAGGTCTATAAGCAACAACTACCTCAGATGATGTTTACAGCGCATATGCTCAACAATATGTCTGCAATGTCACACAGCATTCTCACAAATCCCAACATTCACTGCAGCACATAAAGATTTCTCACTGCCACTGCAATCATCTGGTAAACTTTAATACAAAAAATCAGTTGATAATCAAGTGTAATGTAATTACATAGTGCAATGTAATTACATAGTGCAATGTAATTACCGGTATATAGTGCAATGCAATTACATAGTGCAATGTAATTATATAGTGTAATGTAATTACATAGTGTAATGTAATCACATGGTGTGATGCAATTATACAGTGTAGTAACATAGCATAATGTAATAACATGGTGTAATGTAATCACATGGTGTAATGCAATTACATAGTGTAATGCAGTTACATAGTGTAATGCAATCACATAATGTAATGTAGTCACATAGCATGATAGTGTATAATAGTGCAATACAATTAACTACTAATTAACTAATTAATACAATAGCGCCTCACAAAACAATTGAAAGAAGAATTACAGGAAGTTAGGAGAGACAAGCAGTTAATGCACATACGTGTTGGGTAATCCTTTGGATGGGATTGTTGTGACCACGTTCCCTCAAAGGTCATCTGATACTTGGCCGATCCACAGGCACAGCAGTCCGGAGTCAACTCCGCTGACCTCTGGCTCTCCGTCGTTCCGGCTGTTCAAAATAAATCACACGGACGCATCACGTAGGTCCCACGAACAAATGACTCAGCCACGGACCAACGATCACTGATATTAATATGTTTTAATCAGACATTTATTACCAGATGTAACGTGGGGGAACCGTCCGTCAGACAAATGAGTCATTACAAGGTGTACCCATGGATGTCCTTATAGGCGTCACTGGCAATGGTACAGGCATGGAGACAATGAAGCAGAATTTTCAAATATCCAGTATTTGAAGCTTGTACATATAGCAACCTTAACCATTTTTCCTACCAGCCTCTTGAAATCTACTCCACTGGTAATTCCAGTGTGGGTAACCTCCTCCTAATGCTAGCTGTGTAAGTCATAGCAAGAATTAAATTGCATCATAACAGTGTTGTGTAATGATGAGGCCAAATTCTAAAGCTGCAGTAACTACCTGACCTACACTGTAAAAGCACAAAGAATAATTATTCTTGTTTTAATGAGGTGTGTGTTTCAATGAGGTTGCAGTGTGTATCTTAACACTGGAGCCCTGCGTTAATGCAAAACAGACAACTCACATCAAGGCAGAGTCCAAATATGATGAGGAAAAGGTGGATATGATTAGTGACAGTTGTTTCAAAATATGAGTCATCTCAGGGCGTTGCTATAACTTCCCTTTGGTCTTCATTATTATCCACCATCTATCACTGCCAATAACTGCCAAACGCCATTAGAAACAACATCCGTTCAGTAGCAATTAAAGAAGATTCCTCAGCTGATGAAGTACTAAAGCTTCCTTTCTTCATTACAGTCTGATCTTAATCACACCATTTGCTCCAAAATGCCATCAAAGGATGACACCTGAAATGAAGTGCTTTGAACGCTGAACAGCTGAACTCACGCTAAGCATTCTAAACAAATGCAGCAGAAGAAGTCCTCAATGCACTCACTTGGGATGGTGTGGTGCTTAATCACACGAAAGACCTCCTCCCATGGAAGTAGTACTGGATAATTGTAAATGAGCAGTATTCAAGAACCATTTTCAAGCATTTGCACTTCTACTAGCAACCAAAGTACTTGTACTTGCCCATGATCGTGTCATTAAATAGTTATAAGAAGTAATTGAACAGGCACATGTTGTTGTTGCCCTCTTAATGCAGCTGCAGTAAAACACCCTGTTACAGAGGGTTTCTGATAGTTTATTTAATTTCATCTACACTGCATGACCTTTACCTAGGTCTGAATTCCTCTTAAAGCACCCTGTTTCATGCAGTCTAACTGACCGGGAGAACTTGTTCCTGAACAAGGTTGACTAGGATGACAAGGTAATACAGGAGAATCAGGTTGTACAGGACAAAAGGGTTGCATTGGACAACAGGTTTGTATACGACCGGAGTGGTGCATGGAAGAGGATTGCAGGAAACAGAGGAGGTTTCATGGGTGCTTAACAGAAGCACACCAATCCAACATCCAGTTCTGTAAAACCGTCATGAAATCTTAACAATCAGTTGATAATGGACGAGCAGAGAATGGAAGAGGAGACAGAAAGGCAGACAACGATCAGTAGAGCACCAGTCGACTGCCTCCTGCTGGCTTTCAACAACCCTTAGATCAAGTAACCCAACCCCAGAGAGTCCATATCCTCTGATCCCTGGCTGATTGTTATTCTGCTGAGTTGGCCTCTCACCGCTCACTGCTTCCGGGTTTAAATTCCAATGATGGCCAGCATGTAAAACTGGCAATCTGGTCAGGCAATTACAACCAATGCTTGCCTCATTTCTGCCTTGCTCTTCTCTCTAGGTGCACTGATAGTCTAACATAGTCAAACTGTCAGCGCACTGGATTGTCAACCGAGAAGTCAGAGGTTCAAATCCTGGCTAGGACAGAAAGATGTTTTTCTACTGGTGTCCCTAGTGAACTTAGATATAAAATGAGTACATTGGCTGTTTACTGTTAGTAACCAATGTTTCTCGTCACGCTTTTTATGTATTTCATTTCTTACAAATATCATGTTTTGATAAAGTTATTTGATTTCTTGGCCTAATGTTTTTTACATCTACAATTCAAATAGTAATGCAAGTAACAAGCTACTTCTGAAGTGTTTTACAAGGTCAATATCAGTGCAAGTTCCAGGAGTTAAATAACAGTTTTTCTTGAAGGCAAGAACAATGCTGATTTATGGTAGTTAGTAGTTACTACAGACAATTAGACATCTATTAACGCAGCAGTTACCTTCTCACAAAAATGCCATACTTTCAATAAGAAATTGAATAGAAATATTTCACAGAATTATTTTAAAGTTAAACTTACTATCTTCACAGAACTCTCTAGTCAAAGCACCATCATCCTTGAACCAGACGTTGTCACGTTCTATCACTGTGGCTCTGCAGAACAAAAACAGCCAAAGCATTCAGACACTTTGAAATAAAAAGCAATCACTTTACCCACAAAAGAAGTGTCTGTGGGTGATTTTAACTTCAAAGTCATACCTGGTTAAAATCAGACAGAAGCCTGCAAGGAAGAAAAAGCTGCATGCATTTGCTCTTAAAAGTAATGCTTGCTATCAGTAGACTCTACCGCAAAAGAATGCGCAAACAATAACCCATCAGTTCTGGTATCAAGTACATAAGCTGCAATCTGTTATATGTCCATACATATCAGAACACTCACTTAGCACGTTTCAAGAACCTCACAAAGCGGTTAAAACACAGATCTCACAATTATCCTTCTTAAGTACCACAAAATGCCACAGGCCACAGTGGTTGTGTCTTCATACCAGACACCTGTAGATGTCTACAAGTGTTGTGACTAAATTGGCATGTCTGTTTCCACATATTGCTTTTAACAGTGTAGCCTTTGGCCGGACGTTTTGCTGCATGCCTTCTCATATGACGAAATTCTTTGTACCTATCATATTCTGCCATGGTTTGTAAATAAGCAACTTTAGACACACGAATACCATCTGTGGTGCACTGTCTGCCCCTTGCAGAAATTTAAACACATATCACTAAGACAGATAATACAAGTACAGTGTCTTCTTAATCAAAAGTGTTGAAGCAACCTACATGTAGGTGTCAATGGGGTTTGGACTTTGGAGGTCTTACTTTATTTCAACTGCTAAAATCATTCCAAACCCAAATTGAGCTACATGTCATCATATTAGTAAGTACTGTGCCTATTAAGAAGCATTAAAACAGGGCTTCAATAAATAATTGTTGGATCACAAGCAAAACATTTGATTGATCTTCGAATTTGGTTAACTGAAGCATGGGCAGTCGAAAGCAGAACTTTGACATTTGCTCACTCACATGACATGCATTTGAAGTGCTCAGCTAAGTGCACTGGTAAAACCGGAAACACTATGTACAGAGGTGGCCACAATTTCCCATTACATGGACAAGGTTAGGTACCAGTCAATAACGCATCCTAATCATTTAATTCTCCTATGACCATAAATTCAGTCTCAATATATCACTCTAAGAGCCCTCTAAATCATCTCCCTGCAATTATACATCTCCTTTGTTTGCAGTGTAAACATAACAATGATCTACAGACCACCTAATACCACTGCAGTGTAATGGAATGGAATGGAAGGCAATGTAATTAAAGTATTTGCCACAGTTTCTCAGCAACTATCAAACACAACGTTAGGAAGACCAGCTTATGACAAACAAAACTCTTTTTAATTAAACCTCTAATTTTTATTGTGGACAGCTAACTTAATGCATAAATTAAAATCCATTAGATGTAGTAAAGACAAAAACGTTATAGCACTTCCATCAACTATACTCACAGGCAACCCAAGAAAGAAACAGTGCAATTGAGATTAGATTCTAAGAAGGGATGTTACCCCTTTCTGCAAGGATATGAGTAAGTAAGTAAGTATATTCTTTATTGATCCAACTGCATTTCCGTACTTTGGAGTACATCATATTAGACAAGATAGCATTCTTATTAAGAACGTTTATTGAGAACATAGAGCAGAAGAAGGCAAATGAATAAAGCCCACGCTGTTCGCCTTCAATATATCAGAATCTGAATTGTTGCAACAGAAGTAATTTCCGGTTCAGTGGGCGATTTGTCTTTCGTCAGAGGACGCGACCTTCATTTTAAGGCTTGACTGAACCTGAAGAAAGACGGTGGCACCAAAGATAGGAAGAGGCATCGATCCCTGAAGAGTCAAAGCGGCGATGGACCGATCGCCGCATTCTTTATCTGGCCTTCAATCGAGATTATTTTGGAAGAGAGTGGAAGATTCTTCTCCATGGAGCTGCGGCGGCAGCGGCAGCGGCAGTAGCAACGGCGTCGTGCCGGGCCAGAGACAATCGCCAATAAAGGCCCGGCGTATTGATCATCTGGAGTTCTTCCAAGCACAGGCTCCAGGAAGATGCATCCATGCCAACCAAATACTCCCACTTTGGGAATAATAATCAGTCAATTCTGGCTAATAAAATATCAGAACTCTGTGATCGGGCTAAGTCAAGTCACCCACCATAGAGCAATGGCTCTGCAAAATGCTGGTCTTCTGCCACTGCTGCCAGACATATACACAGTGCCTGCTGCCTGCAATTCGGCCAGATTAGGTAGACTTGCTGGTCAGTTGGGGATCTGATACAGGGTCCACTGTAGCTAGCGAGATATTGAACACACCGTCCAAGGGGACATCTTCACAACCAAATGATATGGCTAACATAGGGATGATAATATTGGTCGAATGACCACAGGGTCTGTTATCGTACAGTCATTCTGATCAGGCCTTCTTCTGCTCTGACTCATCAACTGTCAAATGGCAACAGTGCAACACATTCAGAAAGTTTACCATTGTCATCACACAACCACAAAGATACTGAACGATAATAAATGCAGACAAAAAATGTTGATATCAGTTAACAGAATAATCTTTATTCTCATGTCTCAGCGATAATAGCCATTTTCATGATATTGCCATCCTAAGCCAGACACAATTTAAATCTATTGAACTGAACTCAACATGTGAAGTATACATGAGTTGAGAATTATTATCCCATTTGGAAAAACCATTTAAATAAAAATCGAATAAAAAAGATAATATAGTTCAAATAAAGCTACGAAATAAAAAAGTGTATACACCACTAAATTATAATCATAATGCTCTTTACTGGAACTATATCAAGAGCCATCTTATAATGAGGAAAGAGGATTAATGAGCTTAGTTTTTGCAGTTGAATTTTTTTATCCATTTGTTGACTGTGTTATAAGAGAGCGTGTCATAACAAGTCTCAGATATACCTAAAATCAGACATGCAATTTCATCTCATCTCTTCCCTATACAATTACTCCACCTTAATTAGCAGCATCTGCATTTATGAGGAGTTTCTTACTAAATTTAAAATTGTTCAATTACAGTTACCATCATTACTCATTGATGTAATGTCCTGTGGAGAATTGCTGATTACAATTACAATTACAGATGAAGATGAAATTAAACAGAAATATTGAAGAGACTTTCTCCTCAATGATTTGAATAGGATCCAGATCCCTTGTCAAACAAATAAATGCATCCATAAATATTGCAAATAACATGATCATTGTTTTAAGGACAGATTCAGTAAATGTCAGACGAACGTCACTGGTGTCATTGTACATCATGCAATTCAGCACAGATCTGGCAAGAAGTCCAGATTATGTCATAGCGAGAATTGCAAACGATGGCCCGAAGCATTGATCTAGTCGACGCATGACAATTGCCTGATTCCTGCAAAGCCATTCAGTGTCGGGGTATTTATAATTGCCGTCCTACAAGCACAGCGCACACGGACAATGCGCAAACCTTGCATGAGTAAATGAACTATACAAAAACTTGGACAATCGATAGCAGAGCGAAAACCGAGGCAGAACGCGACGCACACACAAAGGGAAGCAGCACCACATGGTTTCCAGCCATAAACGAACAGGTCTTTAATAGCAATAAATGCCAAATTAGCATGACCATCGTCCATTCTTTTCGGACAAGGTGTGGAAGGAGCGTATCAGAAACAATGACTGCTGAGGCAAAACAGGTTGATGGACGGACGGGTCCATGCACTGTTGAAATGGGAATAGACACAGCAGGACCAACTGGAGTGAATAATGACCACTGCTGTCCAGTCCATCCGAATCAATCAGGGACACCTTGAAGAATAGTGCCTGACCACAATGCGATGCTATGGGCAATGAACAACGTAAGTCTTAAAATGTGACCTTAAACCTAATCCAACCATATATCCATTTATAAGACTTGCGTGGTGCCAACAATATCACATATTATGATCAACATCTGAGAGTCGATAAAGAACCAGAAGGGAACTTGTGCACTGTCATGCAGTCAGAGCACACATTGATGTCTGTGAACTAATTTCTCACAGTTTTCTATGAAAAATCTTGTGCTATTGCTTTTGAGATTGCTTTCACAATGTCTCTAATTTAATCTAATAATTTCTACAGTGCCATTATCACAATGCACACGGCATCACTTCATCTATAGTCGCTTCAAGTGATACAGTCAAAACTCAGAACCTACTGGATTTAATTAAACAAAGTCTGCAAAACCTAATTATCTATTTAATAAAATAAATTGGCAATGTTAACTCTAAGCTGCATGGCTGTACAGCAACATGGAAGTTTTTGTGGCTCTACACATTGCAAATACTGTCAAACAATACAAATTCATCCAAAACAATCTGCAAGTTGAGAAACCCACACACTGAATTTTTAACTGGAATGTTGGATGCATTGGTATGAACAGAAACAATATAATAATTATATGTGATTATTCTTTTTTTGTTTCATCAAGCCTTAGGCTACGTCTATAGAAAGTTCATCTTCCTGAGAAAAGCATCCATTTGCACTGGTGGATCACACTAGCAATGTGAGAAATGCCAGTGGTAAGTAAACAAAGAATATACTGTGCCATTTTGTGTGGCAATTGGCAAACAATAATTTGAACAGTTAGCTATTTACAAACCAATTACGAATCTGGCCAAATAACTAGAGCATCCTACCCGGAATCTGTTGGATCACCTTACTGATGAGAGATCATAAAAAAAACATACAAACAGCAATTGGCCCATAAATTATCCTCAGGTTTCTTCATTAAACTTCTACCACATCAGATATCAGATCCAGCCTGTCCAGGTTTCTCTAAGTGATCAAATATTATTATCCAGATGGCTTTAGATTTCTAGGCCATGTTTGCACTCTTCTGCAATCCATTCATGCTCCTGAAATGCTTGCAGTTTGTGCTTCGCAATTCATTACAGTATTCCACTGCAAGGCATTTATTTCAGATTGTTAGATTTGATGGTGTCAGACAAGATCATCCATCAGGTCAGACACAGAGAACGATAGACAAACACACAAACACATACAAACACACATGCACACACACACATACACAGGCACACACACACATACAGACACAGACACAGACACACACACACACACACACACACACACAAACAGACACACAGAGAGGAACTCTGCAGCGCTTTTTGACCCCGTAGACATGAGCTTAGTCCTTACCGCAATGGCTGCTGTGGACTCATTGCTGACATCTAGATGAAAACTGAAGCAATCTCTGTTGTATTCGTCTGTAACCAATTGTCTGACCCACTGTCAACTCCATCAGCGCCTCAGTCTCTAACTGACCGATCCCCATGCCGCTCGATTCAAAGCAATGACTCATACATACCATACAACCAGCTTTCCACACTACCATAGTCATTGCTATGCCAATATTATTATTATTATTATTAAATTTGTAATGTGAGCATGGTCACACTGAAATGTGCATCTGAGGTTCGCAGATAGTCAGCTGTCAGGAGAAGATGCAGTTATATATCCAAGTGATAGAAAGCAAAGGAGAAATAGCGAGTGTTGAGTCGCTTTTTAAAAGAAAGAAGTGAATTTGAGCCATGAAGAGAGTGGCAGTCGGTACATCCAGTACTTACAGTTACAGTCCATTTGTAATCGCTAAGTGTAAACTCCACATTAGGGTGGTTCACAAAAACAAAGTTCAAGCTAGAAACCAGGGCACCCTCTCAGTTTGTTAGACCTGTCAATAGTATTATTGAGAAAAAAATTCAGCATCTTATTCCAGCTGGAAGATGGCGCTCAATGGCATTGAAATATTACCATTATAGTAGCATTAGCGGTAAATCTTGATGACGTATAACTTGGTCAGCAACTAAACATTTGTCATGGAGATGAGATTCAAATAGTTTCTGTGTTATACTTACTTACTTACTTACTAACTGGTATTTTGAACAGAGTGTAAAGTTCTTGTTGAAGGTCATGGTGTCTGCTTTCTGTGTTTTGGCAGACATGTTTTCAGAAGTGAATTTTCAAATTTACCACTTGCCAATGAAATTTATGCGCTCATATTTAGCACTTTAACTTTAAGGCGAAATTAGCCTGTGGGACAGGATACAATGAATCCATGGCCATTCATAATCTTCTGCAGTTGAAGAAACTCACTGACAATGTTCAAACCTTGAGCTTTGATAGCTGTCAACACTGAGCTCTTCAACGGAGCTGCGTTCTGTTGGAAGACAAGATAGGTCGAGAGCTCCTGTGGTTGGACTGCGATGATTTTAGCCAAAGTATTCACCTTGTGCTGCGGTCCATCTAATTCACCACATATTCCAATCTTCCAGACATATAAAGCTGCTAAGGAAAGTGTGATGCAGGACTGAATGTCATATCCGGCACTGAACCCTATCATGAAACAGCACTCAGTTTTCTCAAGAAATTTACGGAAAGTAAATCAGATCAGAGATCAGAGATGACTACCAAGAAAACATTGAGCTGAAAATGGTTGTCTTGTAAGTTAGCCTTCAATAATTCACTGGAGAGCCCTGGGCCAATTGACCATGCAAGTTGGATGCCCAAGTTACTGTATGCCATCAAAATCTACCTTTTTCGTGATCAACGTGATGTATTCAATCTAACGAAGAAGAAAGAAACTCAGATTAATCGATTTGTGCAGCTTTGTTACCCTTCTTTACACAAAAGCATGGACAAAGGTTTCACTTGCTGCTGACGCTCCTGGACAAGATCTGTCACTTTGGATTAATCTAGGAAAATATGAGTCAGTTGACCCCAAGATCAGCGTTGCTGCCAGGAAGACCCTAGAAACCACTAGTGATACCTTTCAGATGAGGCTGTAGGTCTGGCTCTGTTCTCAGCATAGTTGTAAAAAACGTTTTTTTCGTTTTTTATTTTTCTCCAAAAACGTCGTTTTTTTCGTTTTTATTTTCGTCACGTTTTTTTTCCGTTTCTTATTTTTATGTAGCCTAACTTTATTTATTTATTTACTGTCTATTATTATTTGTTTAATTTTATTTTTGTCTAATATCCCTTACGTTGTCTCCCTCCCTTCAAGGATTCATCTGATTTAAGTCACTATTTAGTGTCATCAGTTGAGAAATAAACAGCACAGTACAAGAAGTAAAATTTAAAAAAGTTATTTTAATTTCTAAGTTATCCAAAATGCGAAATGTTGTCTATATGTACACAGTAATGCCTGATCGACTGATAAACTGACTGATATTACTCCATATTAAGTTCTTATATAGGCCTAAGTCGGAATTGTAAGTACAATTTTTAATTAAATATAAGCCTACTCTATACTTACAAAGTTTAGTTTTTTATTGTTTATGTCAGCATGAACCTATGTGGACTTATGTATACAATTAAAATTTGAAAAATTTCAATATTTTTAATTTCTCAATTTTTTATTAAACCAAACTTATGAAAAAGAAAATAATTGTTGTAGATTAATGTTACTTGGTGTTTATTAGTAAAGGTATGTTATTTACTAATTAAAATTAAATTGTGTAAACAAGGTTTTTAATTTTAAAATGCAGTAAAAGGTGTAGCAAAGTCAAATTATTTTCTTTATCGTTTTTTTCCCGTTTTTTTTCGTTTTTTATTTTTTTGAAAAAAAACGACGTTTTTTTCCGTTTTTTATTTTGATTTGATCGTTTTTAACAACTATGGTTCTCAGACCAACTTCCAGTAACAGATAAGGTGAATAATGAATATTGTTCACAGAGTAACTGCAAAACCTGGTGAAAGGAAGGTGAGGGGTGATGCTGCGGTACTGAAGGAGGGGCTTGCCTGGGTGATTTTGCAACCCAGTGAAAACTGACACTGCTGTCACACCTGAAGATTAGTGATTACTTTATTACACTTCCACAAGAGATTATGGATCGAGAATGAGGATTACAAACAAGGTAGAGAGAGAATTCAGCAGTTGTGAACGACTGTGGCTCAGAGGTGTGTGAAGTTATTCGAGGAATTCAACCGACTCATCACCAATAATGAAGAAGAAAGCAATGTCTTCTCCAAGTGGTCGTGGCAAATAGGAATGATATTTGCCTCACAACAACAAAGAAGGCTGTTGACGCAGTGCTTGCAGTTTCTAGACTCTAAGACTGTAGCGGGTGTTGAAGTCATAAAACCGGAACAATCGACATTCATGGTCTGAACGATGTTTTTTAAATTTTTGGACATTTCCAATTCTTCAAACCTACTGAAATTTTACAGTTCAACCTGACTAACTGTTCTACTATCACATGTGTTGTCCAATTACAGTAAAATTTGATTTATCGTGAAATAAAATACATTCGTACGGGAATGTATACTCGACACATTCATTTCCACAATTAGTGTCTTTTTATCGGTATCAGGCAAAGTAACACAGTCCGTGAGCACCGTCTTCCCGCTGGAATTGAAAGCTGAAATTTTGTCTAAATAATACTATTGATAGGTCTAACAAACTGAGAGGGTGCCCTGGTTTCTAGCTTGCACTTTGTTTTTGACCATGCATCTGTGAACCACCCTACTCCACATTCTAAAGCCAAACACCTGAAAGCTAAGTGCAGGATGCCAGCGTATTCACAAGCGCTGAACATCCATTACATGATATTATACAGTTTAACAACATGTAATGGGAGAATACAAATAGTGTATAACACTGTATATAGAATACTTGTAGAGCTATGTTAAATTGGAATAATACAGTCTCATGAGTCATAAATGGAGGAGGCACTCACTTCCTTTCCTTGGGTACTTCATCAGGCAACTCGCAGTCTTGCAGGGCCTGTGCACTGCATGACTTGACACACAGTGTAACGTAATGTATCCCAACATTCATACAGCACATTCTAACAGGGACCTGTGAAACTTTGATATTTGATTCAAAAACGAATCAGACAGTAGTTTTCACCATGATTTGAAAAAGACATCATGATTTAATAGAAAACTGATTAGCCCTTGGTTTTAATTCTAGTAAAAATTATTTGTGATACTTTAATTATGGTAATTAACTTATTTTTAGTTTAACCTTAGTTTTCAATTTAAACTGCAGAAAAGTTATCATGCCTACATTGATATATTGATAACTGTGTTACTGTGGTATGCCTGTTCTATCAATTATGCACTACATGAATATCAAACTGACAGAGCTCTTCTGATTCTATTTGAATTTCGATTCGAATTCAAACTTTTACCACTGATTCGAATTAGAACTTTTACTGAAAATTTGTGATTCGCAGGTCTCTACCTTCTTAGTAGTCTAGAAGGTGCTACCCGTTAGTGAAGGAACTGCCAAATTCTTCCAGTGCCAAATTCCATTCCTTGTAGACAAAGGCAACTGTTTGCAAAAACTTGCACAAGGTCAATGTATTGTACAGCACTCACCTAGTAAGCTCAAAGCCAAATGACTGGATCAAAAGGCAAATGCACTAACAAATGGCCCACTGGCACATTGCATATCTGACAACCAATGCAAGTCTGCATCTAAAGTGCATTCTTGTGCATGGTTTTTCTGAGCTTTCATCCGGCGTTGATCAAATAAGAGTTATAAATGAGTTCCTTGGGACATAAACTTGCATGGCACTGTGTGGCAGTTAACCTGTGCAGGGCCAAAAACGTGTCAGATGCTTTGGAATAACTGCAGAAAGGGATACTTTATGCACACTATCGAGTCTCACATATTTAGAGATTGTTTTTAAAAATCATGCAGTCAAAGTGTCAGCACTGTCTCTGTTCGATCAAGCAATCCATCACCGCAGACTTTTATCAGATCCCAGATGACTTCCTATTTTTTTCTTTGCAATATCTGGGGTTCAAATGGCGATCATAATGCACAGGAAACACAATACATGTATACAAACACACACATACACAAATTCACAAACACAAGCCACACAGCACACACACACAGGCACCCATACAAAAAAACAGGCAACACAACACAAAATAAAACAAACAGGCAACATATCACAACGAAAAACTGAACACACAGATTCTCATGTAAAATGCCAAGGGCAAGGTTAGTGTTTTCTGCAGGGTCCATGCAAAGTTCCTCTTCTACATTCATCAGTGAATGCACAATAGGAAATAAGTACAAGATGCCCTCAAAGACTAGATACTACTACTAATACTACTACCCCAGTACTGTTGCAGTTTCTTTGTTGGAAGTGATACAAAGTACCTCTTCACTGAAGAGAGTTTGAATCTTCCTTAGCGTCTCACAGCAAAAGCTTTGTCTATGTTACACATAACTCTGATAACTACCATAGCATAGCTATCCCATTATGCAGAACATTTGCAGAGAAAACTTACGATATTTATTTATTTATTTAAAGCATGTATTACATACAAGTGCAAGGTAGTAAAACTCTGCATCGGAGGTGTGGATGTGCATTCATACGGTACAAAATGGAGTCATGCAAAGACCTGAGTCAAATAGCAAGTCTTGACTAATGGTAGCGAGTTGGCAAGTCGAGCCGCTCAAAATAATTTCCTGTAACAAAGACTAATAATACAATGTGAAGCCGACATCCGAGTGATGGTCACTTGTCTCAGAAGATATGATGCAGGAAAGTGCTGTTAAGTTAAGTAGTGCCTAGCACAGATGGCTGAGCCTTCATGAAAGCCAGGTCATCTAGTGCCAACTCAAGCAACCATCCTTTCAGGGTCAGTACATGAGTACCAATGCAAGTAAAGAGGTTTAAATAGGTGTCCTATGTTCAGGCTGCAGCAGCTGTGTTTGCACAAGTTTGATATTTCAACCCCAGGAACACACCTCAGCACAGTTTCCATAGCAACATGCACATGGGTTTACTTTTACTTTAGCGTATACCATTTTATTAATAAAAATAGTCACGAAAAACACTATCTGCCAGAACTGGATTAAAAAGTGGCATCAGATACAACATGAGCCACGTCAGCAAAGATCTAAGAGAACGTTTATCCAGCTAGATACCCTTTACATATCACCATCAAAAGAGCAGAGTGTGTGGCACAGAGGAATTACATGTATACTCAAAATGAACAGCCATCTTGCTAATAGCTGCATCTGCCTTACATCTAAACCACAGTGCACTTCTAATTCTTGTATATTGAAGTCATTGCCAAGTGAACAGTGGTGGTTATACTACTGCTCTCTATTGTATGTATGTATGTATGCAAGCATTTGAACGTTTATATAGAGCATTTTTAAGAAGCTCACAAAGGCACAGAAACATTGCCATCTAACAGCTCTCTAAACTCACCAAGCGCATGCTATTACTCACAGTAATAGTAGAATTTATAACAGTAATAGTAGATGTAACTAAGATACAATACAATACAATACAATTGTCTTTGATATCGCCCTTCTTCCAAAGGTGGCTCAAAGCTCAGAAGTGCACACACCTCGGCGGCCCAGAAGCAATTATATTGCAGAGCAATTGTGCGTGAAGGACTTGCTCAAGGTCCCTACACAGTAACCGACCGGACGAGGATCGAACCCGTACTCTCCGGTTACAGGTCAACCGCTCTATTACCAGTCGGTCACCGTGCCACAAAAGATGTACGTACATCCGGGTGCGATTAAGCAACTGGTATAATAAAGAAGATATTTACTTACTTACATATGCAGTCAGGAACACATCAACTGAAGAAGACAGCCTATCCTGAATGTGTTCTGTGCTCAACAACAAACTGTTAATTCCTTAAAACTATGATGAAAATTCAAACCCACTCAGTTGAACAGCTGCCATTATCAATAAGCCATTAACAAAGTACAGTTTGTATATGCCAAGTTAAGAACCTCTTAACAGCACTTCTTGCTGGCCTAGTTGATATTGAAATGTTCTAACAGACTAAAAAGTTTGTTTGTGTATATCAATGATGTTGGTATCAGTGGAGAAGATCTCCTCTGGCAGTCTCCTCCAGGCAACCAACTCATCCAGTGCTCCTGCATAGGGTTGCTCAACAGTGTAGTGGTTAGCATGCTGGACTGTCAATCGAGAGGTTGGGGGTTCAAATCCCTGCCAGGCCAGAAATTTGGTTAGAGATTTCTGTTCACCTGTGCCACTAGCCAACTCAGCTATGAATGCACTGACCATACACGGTCAGTGTGACAATGAGACTGTGAGGGAGAGGAACCACCCGTCATATGCTGAGGCTAAGAAAATGAAGTCACAAACACTTCATACACATAGCTGCCTCAGGCTAGCTTAATTAAGGGACTGCTCTTCTTCTTCTTCTTCTTTCCAGCATAACAGTCGAATCCCAAATATAAAGATCAAGCGATATTTTTTTTAAAGTTTCACAATATTCCATAAATGGTTACTGTCAGTTCTCGGCTGCACAAAATGGAACTGATAATTCTGACTTTGAAGAATTGTCTTTAGCAATTGCAAACAGCTCCAGGCATCTAAATAAACCACACCACTAGCACCCTGATATCAGAAGACATATCAAGACAGGGTTATCAGGTCACTGATAACCTGATCAAAGCTGTTAAAGATTCCAGACGCAGTGGTCTCTAGGACCCCTTCACACACACCCCACCCGATTGCTGATTTACTGACCACGCTTTCCCACAGGCAGCTCCAACAGAAGCCTCAGTCAGAACTTATTGCAATACAATAATCTTGTCAGTCTTATTATTATGACCTGTCTCATAAATAATAAACTCCGGAGTCTTGTCCTGTCTTCATTAGTCAAAGACTGTGGCCAACCAACTGCACTGGCGCCACTGGTTCCACCACCACCACATCCAACACCACTGTACACAACACCATGCTTGTTATTGCAAGAATTAAAATTATTATTATTCCAGGCATCTTAAAGTGGTGCATTTAAGAAGCATGGGAGATTATTTGAACTTGAGTCCATGATTACAATTGATGGTTGCTCTGGAGATATGTTACAAAGAGGACACAAAGGAGCAGGAAGAGAAGGAGAAAGGCAGAGAAAATGAAGAAGACTTCAAAGACAAAGAAGAAGACTTTAAAGGCACCAGCAAAGAAGGTGAAATAGATGGCAATAACTGCAATGAAGAAGACAAAACAAGACAACAATGAAAATGAAGAAGGCAACAATGAAACTGAAGACAACAATGAAAATGAAGAAGACAAAAATAAAACTGAAGACAACAATGAAAATGAAGAAGACAACAACGAAAATGAAGAAGACAACAATGAAAATGAACAAGACAAAGAGCAAGACAATGATGAAGAAAATGAGCAGTCAGTTAATTTAACCCTCAGAGGCAGCGATGGGTAAGCAGTGGCGACTTCAGATATCTTAGCCTTGGCATATGGCAATGGGCGGCCAGTCCTCTCACTCACCAACTGATTCTCCCACTGACAATGTACAGTCAGTGCATTTACTTAATAGTTCACTAATGGCACAAGTGGAGCAGAAATTCTGAAAAACGTTTCTGTCCTGGCAGAGATTTGAATCCCTGACCTTTGAGAGTCCAGCGTACTAACCACTACACTACTGTGCATCCTGGCGGTTTAGTAGAACAAGCAAAAATCCAAAACGCAGAATTCTTCTTGTCAACATCCAGCAGGTTAAATGTTAGGTTTGTCAGTCAGCTAGTTGTCACAGTTCTGTATTACATAGATCACACTCTTATCTTCTTCAGATAATGCTTACTGAATCCAACTGTGGTGCTACAAAAAAGCGCAAGACTTTTTCTCTATGGACTATTGTTGCTAGAGGCATTTAATGAATTTGAGCACTTAATGCCCGAAACCTCGCCTTTCCCGCCTGCATCTGTCATGCATCCAATTCATGATCTGCGCTTACTAAGCTTCAGCAAACCATCCATCTCTCACTCCGGTTAATGCACCTAAAACCACCTGGCATTGTAGCAGAGTCCTGTGTTCCAGAGGGAAGGGAAACTGATGTGCACCCCTATATTTGATGGACCAATGTTTCTGCAATTTTTTATTATTTTATTATACCCCATACACTACTATTACTTGGCCCCTAGTTTCACATCCTGAATCATTACACCACATTCATTATGTTTTTGGTTGGCAATTGTCTTGTATGTGCTTCGGTCAAAAGACTTAACAAGTCCAGACTGAGCATCTATGAATGAGCTCATTCCCAGGAATTCACTTGTTTGGTATTGAAGAAATTCAAAGACTTTGATTAAAATTACAAGAATAAACACCCATGGAGTAGTAGAACTGAGTAAAAGGGATTGGACTAGTACTGCAGTTTACCCATCTACAGCAACTCATGACAATGGCGCCCCAAATGACCCTAGAGAAAACAGGCCTAACGAGTGCCAATTCAAAGACGAGACAGTGTCTCCTACCGAAATTCTATGCAGCCCACTCTTGGGGCTGGTGCCGTCCAGAGTACGTCCACTCCAGCCTTTGGTCGAAGATTGGTGTGGGTGACGACGTGAGGACATTCAGCGGCAAACTTCGTCTGGACTGTATCAATAAGCTGCAACCAAAAAACAGCCAAACTATTGTAATTGCAACTGTAAACCCACACTTTCCAACACCTGGCAACAACCTATGGCATCTCAAATATCAGTTTTGTTTAAGCAGAGGATTTCCCAACGGATCTTTTTTCAGCAAATTCCAATAGAAAATCAATTCAAGATGAGATTATCAATAAGTGCATGATACGGTTTTTCAGTAAGAGAGGAATTTTAAAAATTCCTGTGTAAGTTAAAAGAACATCAGAACCGTAACCAACCAGCCTCAAAGAGCCTAACAGCTGAACAAGCAATTTAGTCACCAAGAGCGAGCAGAAACAATACACTCAACTGGAAGGCATCTGCAAGCGAATTATCCTTTTTAAAGCCCAGCAAAAAGCCGAACATTTATTATATGCTTCGTAATAGCAGTCATGGACGAGGCCTGACTGTCTGTCCAAAAAGCCCAGAGGCTCAAGTATTAAGCAATATAAATAATAACATCATAAAATATATATATATTGTATACCAGTATATTGGAAACAGTGCAATTCTATCTAATGCAATTCTATCTAGTTATAAGTCTATCAATCAATACTCAGTATTTCCTCCCAGTAGCATGCCCTACGGATTTCAACCTGGAACTCAACCAAACTCAATTTCTGCCTTAATGATTTTGTCTTGACACAACACCTACAATGCAAAATTTATTACTTTTCTTACAATTCCTTTAGGGAGCGCGCTGGCCCGTATATGTCGAGGCCAATATAATGAACTTGCAAACTCTTCACAGCCATGACTGTCCCTTGGGGTTGCCTAGAACGACTGCCCTTTTTCCTCTTATATTTATGTAGAACTACTATCTAATGTGTCATCATCAATGAACAGTTATAAGTGGTAGCGTGTTAAGAACCTGCTCAGGGTTACCAAGTGCTGACAATCTCATGAAGGCTTGTCATAATGCACACTTAATTCCATTCACATTTGCCTGTCAAAAACAACCCAACATGTGTTTTAGAAGCACTCAGGCATCACCAAAGTTTGTATCAACTTACAGTAGGTTACTTTTTCTGGTTTCCCTTAAAAATTGTCAAAATTTCGGCTGCATGTTATAGGCTTACACAAGGCCACAGCTTTGAATTACATGGGAAAAGGGTTCTATACAAGGGAGAACTGTCAGATATCGGGTATTCAGTTATTTCCTTTCACTTCCTAACAGCTAAGTTTGTTGTTAGCAACTATTTCCTTTCAGGTGTCTGGTTTTCATTCATCCAGAGACGTCAGACCATTGTCATTAGCATTTCCAACCTAGCCATGATGTTGCCCTGTACAACCCTAAACTCACCCAGAAGGCAAGGCTCAAACGTCCTGTGTACAAACATTCCACATACTAATTACCGGTACAGTAAGTGAATGAGACAGAAAAATTGAAGCAATTTGTTGCCAGCCTGACTTATGCCTGTCTGCTTGTCTGCCCACCTGCCTGTAGGCTTGGAGTCTTGCTTCTGCACATATTCTATTACCTCAAAAAGTCTAACATAATAGCAGTATCCAACATCTGCAGAGGAACCTGAGATCCAGACACAATGAGTTCAACACAGGTTTCTTCATTTAGGAACAAAAGAGCTGAGTGTAACTTACTCATGAGCACTACATTAAAATGCTGCCAATAACCTCAAGCAGAAACTGATAAAAAAAACACAGATAAGAAGAGGGTGCTCTTAAAGCACATCTAAAGAGCCAAAATCATGAGCTGCTTCTCATGTATATTCAGCAACAGACTATAAATAAATAAATTAGGGGTGGGCAACGATTAAAAATTTTAATCGAAATTAATCGCACGATTAAAATTTTTAATAAAGCGATTAATTTTTAACACGTGTCACAATAGATAACAAGTACAACTTCTCTAATGACTCTGAGTAGTTACGTTGAACATACGCTATATAAATGCTTGCAGTCAATAAACAAAAAGCAAACATGGTTTTACTACTTGTTTTTACTTTTTAGTTATTACTTTAAAGTTTAAAGTTAAAACTGAGCGGTTTTATCACGAATTGTTTCTAAAAATAATTTGGGCGCAGAGACAATCGCGTTAACTGCGTTAAAAAATTTAATCGCGTTAATTAATTAACACATTAATCGCGTTAATAACGCGTTAAATGCCCAGCCCTAAAATAAATATATTATTGACTGTACACCAACTGCATTGGCAGTTGGTTTATTAAGGGATATTCTCAATTACTTACTTACTAACCTACTTGATGCAAAAAACGTTTATTGTCAGGATGCTATATACTTTTTAACTGTGTTTATAAGATGTCTGTAAAGTGTACACCAAAGTGTGATTGCCAATTGGTTTATTTAAGAATATACTTACTTACTTACTTACTTACATATATATATATATATATATATATATTATATATATATATACATACATAAAATTATACATATATATAAAATATACGGTATATATATGCTCCATATAGGAGCCGACAGTGTGACAAATGGCATACCTTAAGCACTACACAGGTATGATTGACAACTGAGATCCATGGTTTGACAAATGGCAACCTTAGGCACTCCACAGGTACAACTCCCATGGGGCATTGAATTGCAATGGGGCATTCAATCACTGCTACTTCTCAGAAGCACCTATAGCAGCAACTGAGGGAAATTCAATTGCTGGAATAAACGGGAGTACTCACCTGAAATGTACCCATTGCAGTCGTTTCATCCTGGGCATTCAAGGGTACAGCCACAAGCATGAAGCCAACTAGCCTCTGATTTGGATACGTGCCATTGATGGAAACTAAACAAAACAAACATCTCAGTCAACACTAAGAACTTGTAACCATAATTGTAATAACAACAATATATGTAGCATTGTTCCCAGTGCTCTACTTCTGGAATTTAACATGGTAGACGTCACACCAGGTTTCAGGTTGCAAAAAATAACAATTCAGATAAGTCATTGGATTGCTGTGGTCCTGTATGCACCTCAGTCAAATGATCCTTCAACCTAAGGACTGTGCTTCTGGAGAGTTTCGATATCATCAGCATCATCATCATGATCATCATCATCATAAGGTCCTGATGCCAGCCATTTGTCAGCGACAGGTACGAATAAATTATCTCCATTGTTCTTGGTCAAGTCCACTGCTTCCCTTAGTGTTAGTCCACGTGATGTTATGTCCTCATTTATGTTGTCTATCCAACATAGTCTTGGTCTCCCTTTATTCTTTTTTGGTATATAGCATGGACTTGGTCTGCCTTTGTTCTTTTTTCGTATATATCCCACATAGAAACAAGTGTGTAACCTTTACCTTTCAACTTTGACCCTGGGTCTTGTTTCACGACTACCAACTGATGTCAGTGGTAGTGTGTGGAGACAGAATTCAACAAATTGAACCCAGCATCACAGCACAGGCTTCATCCATTATGCACATTATCAACCACGCACATCGGTCAACAAGCAATTCAAGTTTTCAATGTATGCAAAATTCAAGCCTCCTCTTTCCTAAAACGCCATCATTCTGATTAATATGGACTGCTGGTTTAGTAGTGCGAGATACCCTTCCCCCAGTGAAAACACAACATTGTCACTACCTTCCGTGCAGGCCACCCGAAAATTTATGATTAACGTTCAATGGTTAAAAATTCTGCTTTTAAGAGGTCCAACCAAAAAGGAGAGGTCCAACCAGAGAGCAGCACAGACACAAAATATGTTTACAGAATTAGACAGCACAGAAAGAGAATCTGAAGCAACGAAGAGAACCATCTCAAAGGAACACTGTGTAAATAATGCACTACATTACAAAGCATATCAGACTTCATAAACTCTGCAATGCTCCAGGAAACCTAGTCAGTGGAACCAGCTTAATCCAAGACATCCGTACTCCATCCATCCATCCATCCGACCAGGATGCCATGAGGTCAATCCACTCAGGTTCATTTATGAGTCATAACCCAAAGGTCAGACATGCAGATGACTCAGAAATTATTATATTTACCTACATATTGCTACCCTTTATTACACAGTATATCAAATATCATAAACTCTGCATTTCTCCAAAAAAACTAAGTCAGTGGATCCAGCTTAAGTCAACAGTGAACCTTACTCCATCCCAATCATGATGAGGCCGACCTGAAGTTCATTTAATGAGTCATAATCCAATATCGGTCAGAGAGCTTTGAAATTAATATATTTGCCTATCTATTGTTACCTGGCAGGGTCCTTTAGAGAACTGACAGAACATTGTGTTTTCTTATAAAAGGTCTGAAGGGTATCTGACTAGGTCTGATGAAAGTTCTGGGTATTTTGTTAAGAGTGGTCTGTGTAGAAGTAGTCTCGGTTTTCTAGACTTCAGAAAACTGTTTAATTTACACAGCTGAAGTTTGCAACTGTATGTGTGTGTGTGTGCGTGTGTGTGCTCGTATGGGTGGGTGCGTGCGAGTGTGTGTGTGTGTGTGTGTGTGTGAGAGAGAGAGAGAGAGAGAGAGAGAGAGAGAGAGAGAGAGAGAGAGAGAGAGAGTGTGTGTGTAGAGTGTAGACTGTACAAGCATACTGCAGAGAAAGAAAGAAAGTAGGAAGCAGACAGAGACAGAGACAGAGACAGAGACAGAGACAGAGACAGAGACAGATGACCTTTGCCCAGCATGACTTTAACCCCAACATTAAAACTTGACATTTCAGTGCCTTTTATTTCAGCTTTGGTTTGTTTCCTGCCACCAACCCCATTGAGACCCCTGTCAGGCAGACAATGGTCTTATTCAACTTGTAAGGTTAAAGGTTAACACTCTGCAGAGGCATAGTATGCACTTTTCCAACAATAGTGAGGTTGTTACAATGACCCTGCACTGCAGTTTCAGTTTGACAAATGTGCTCCAAAAGTTCATGTTACCAGTAGCCTAAGGCCAAAAAAATATAGGTGTGTTTCCGGTAACAGTGGTTTTAAAAACTGGGTAGGTAGGTAGGAAAAAAATTTTATTTTGTAAAATATTTTTATGCAATACTGCATCGTTGTATAATAATAAACGAATATATCGTCATCATATTTCACCTTGCTAAGGCCAATTTTGCTCTAATTAACGGTGCCCTTATTTACATACCTCTGTCAAGGAAAGCAGTGTTATCAATGTCGCAAATCTGCACCTCTGGCACGCAAATAAAAAAAAATGTTGAAAAAATGTTTAAAAAAAAAAAAATTTAAATTTATTTTTTCCAAAAACTTTTTTCACAAAATTTTCCCAGTCGGGCCTAAAAAAGTGACTCGGTCGGGTTACCGGAAACACAACATAATTTTTTTTGGCCTAATGAGATATCTCATAGGTAATGTATTTAGCACAGTAAGAAGCCTAGAATATCACATAATTATATAACCTGTGCAAGACCTAAAACTTCAAGACAAAGACTAAGACCAAGACCACATGACTTGAGACCTAGACCAAAGTTTTATCTTGAGACTGTCTTGATTCCAAGACCGCAGTCTTAAGACCCAGACACTGTATTTTCCTACCATTTTCTGAGCAAGTTTCATTGGTGCATTGACAGAACATTACACACAGAAACAACATTAATGAAATACACCATTTTAAAACGCAGTACCAACTTGCAACGAACAGAAAGTGTCCGGTTATTGCTAATAATCATTCTTTCAGGGCTTTATTGTGCGTTGATGACAAATGGAAAATCAATGCACATCCCAATGAGATATAAAACTCCAAGTCTTTAAAGCATGGCAGCAGACATTGTTATTTGTGCAGAAGCAAGCACTAAGAACAATTTGGAAATGATACAAAGGCACATGGTGATAACTCATGCATAGACACACAAACAATGACACACAAACAATGACACGTAGACAAACACGGGCCATGGCTGTTGCATCCCTGCAAGAATAGTTCGGACGGAACCGTATTTCTAATGCGCATGCTGGACAGACAAAGACTTCAATAGAGCCGTAGTTCAAGAATGCTTCATCTATAAACAGTTGAAGCAACAATTAAGCAAACAAGCAGTATGAGGAAGGCTGCTACAGGCATTCAAGATGTAGGCTTTTGTCAATTGGGGCTGATCAGTAGAGCACTGGCTTTATCAGTAGATTCAGTCTCCTGCTCAAGCATGTCATCTATCATTGCATAATGACAGGCTAGGAAAGTTGAAGTAAGGCTATGTACGGTAAAGTAACAGCTAATTACTTCACACATTTATCAGTGTTAGTCTTCCCAGGCAGGCTGCTGCAGCTGAAGGTTAACACAATTCAAGCAATGGGATAACAACAGTAACTCAGCTGTGCAACCTTTCCTTCAACTTACAGTCAATTGTTATATTTATATCATGTACCACAGAATTCAAAACCCACACACACAGATACAAGGCAAACAGATCATCAATATGCTGCTCTAAGGATATATTTGCAGAGATAAATTTTTAAGAATGATGCAGGCATTATTTGTCCTTTCTGAATAAAGCATTGCAGGCACACTGCTCCAGGAATAGGATCAGGAAGAACAAACTCGCTCTAAAACAGATTAACTAAATAAACCAAAAGATTATGGAAGAGCATTTGCATGCATGCGTCTTAACAATTAGACAGTTCTGTTGACAGAGCTCCAACTGTGCCATTATTGTTTTGCGCAGTTCAATCAGTGTCGCCAGTTGTTTTGAGTCACAGGGAAGGAAACCTAATTGTTTCTATAAATAATATTAGTTTTCCATGTAAATTAGATTAATATTGCATTGAGACCATCAAGTTCACACAGTGTTTATTTATAAGTCACTCATGGTTACAATATACACATCAGATGTATAGGGCTTTGTCTATATAAGTTACATACAGTTCCAAGATTACAGAGTGTATTTTAAAAATACAGGTTCATATAGTTTATCTTTCTGACAAACACAAGGACTTACAGAAATGACACTTTCAATCCATGAACTATCTTTGGATTCAGAAGATGAACTGCATGTACCCAGTAATCAATTCAAAAGCCTTCTTTGCACATAATAAAACTGAACTGCAGATAAACTTTGACAAGTGTCTGCTAGAATCGTGAGGTCACACCTTAGGGCACATCCATTTTTGCCTGATATACCAACAATTACACTGGAGACTCACTATAATTCGTGCTGATGATATGCAAACTCAGGTAATAACACAGTTGCAACTACAGATCCCAAAGTTACTTAGACACAGGTGTAATATTTGGAAAAATTCATACAGCACATAATATGTTCTCACTATGTTGATCTTTCTTTACTTGCTGTTAGCAAAGTTGATAGTTGGTCAAATGGTTTTGTAGAATGTGGTATACCTAGTTAGCTCCTGTGCAGCATCCATGTTGTATTTCTGTAGGATTTTCGCTTATACAGAACTCTAAGATTTTTATTCTACCATCATTGTCGTTTGCATAGTTGTTTCATTAAAATAATTTATTTAAGTTTCTAAGGACAATTGCAGGACCAAATGTCAGCTAAATAAAGGTAATGTAAAATATGGATGAAGATGAAGTGGATGCTGCAGCCCTAACTGGCTTAGAGACTGCTTTGAGATGGTTTGAGAGGCAGGATATTGAGAACATAATTATCATGCATTTTGCACAGCGGAAGCAGCACAATAGGAACGAGACACACAACTCACAGCCTTTCAGAAAACCTAGATTAGACTAGTCTATCTGCTTCAATTAAATATCCAAAAAAGAAAGAATTTCTTTATTAAATATTGTTCCTTTCAAATAAAAGCTAATTTAAAGGCATAATGTATGTCTTAACCTAAAGTAACAATAATTAGTGTCACATTAATTTAGCTACTCATTCCACATGTGTAGCCAAAAGTTCATCACACGTGAAAGTGTAAAATCAAAACAGGAAACAAAAAGCACGTAACCGAATTTATTTTTTTAAATCTTCATTCCAAAACACAACACTGAATTAAAATTAGTTTTTGGTAGCCCACTGACGCTAGAGGTTGCAATAAAAATTATAGACTAATTTTTCATAACCAAACGAAGTTCTAATGCCTTCATTCATCCACTACTACCTGCAAATACACAGTTACACAAGCACGAGCATGGCAAAATATACCTTCAGTTTAATGGGACCCTTGCCACAACCCTTGAAACAATGAGGTACTTGATATGGTACCCATTCCGTCTTATAGTAAGGGTCGCTCTTATACCCGGGTCCACGGTCAGGAGAATTTGTTTGCCATCCACCATAGCCCCTTGTAAACGAGTGTCCTCTGTCATGATGCATAGTTAATAAGAAAAGGGTTTCGCTTGATCTTGCAGCAATTTTGCTATTTACTGATGTAATTTTGCAATTCTCCTAGATTTACTAATTAAACATGACTGCTTACATTACTGGCTTCATTTGAAAGAGCACATATTGAAAAAATTACTAAATACATTTAAAACACTTCAAACATACTAATATATACATATTTACAATGGAATGATTGAAAACTGTTAATTGAAATTTGATTAGCAACATGTATCTCTTTATCTACTGAAAATTATTCAAAACTGTTAAAAGAGCGATTAATCAATCGGTTATTCACTCTTAAACAAAGGCAGCACTAGACTAGTTTCTACATTTTATTTACAAGTCACTGTTGGTTACAACATGCTACAAGTCAATGGGGATTCCAAAGAAGTGTATCTGAAGTGTATTTCTGAGTCATTTACAATGGCACACTACATTTGTAAGCCCAAACAGAAATCTCGTTAGGGATTAGTTTCACAAAGAAACTACAGACGAGGCAGTAGTAACCTAACGCCGACTAGCAGACCAAGAAGAAAAAGACAAAGGAGAAGTGGATGCGTCTTCAAAGCATTTGAAAAAATGAGCAAGCAAATAACAAGGAAAACGAAGACACGAATATATGAGACGATCATATAACTCATTTTCCTAGATGAATCAGAAAGCTGCAAAATACAATTTAAGCAAGATAAGAAAAGACTCCTAACACCAGGAAATTAGAAATTATGTCGACGAATGCACCGGAAAGACAATATAGACGAAGACCTACGAAGACTTGGAATAAACATTAAAGAAGCACTGGACTTGACAAATGGCAGAAAAAATGGACATCATTTATACATCCATTGCCATCGAATAGCTGAGTCAAGAACTGATTGCACATGATGATCAATGATGATGATTATGATAACGATGACGATAATGAAGCACAAGAAAAGAACAAGGTGCACAGCTGCAAACTTAAAAGGTTTGAACCAGAAATCAAATAGTTAGTGCTAAGTGGTACGGAATCCTTGAACATAGGTAGGCCTAAGTCATGCTAAACCTTGTGATTAAAACAGCATGTCTTATCTCTGAGTACCAGTATTTACAGGAAGGCCTATTCCTATTAGTGCATGCATATTGTATAATATAAACAGAGTCTGATACCCTTATACATATACATAGAATGTGATACAAAACAACTAAAATCTGACAATGAGTCTTACAACATAATTGTTAAACTCTAAATTGTTCGCAAGATACATCATCCCCGGAAACGTGGAGAGGCAACAATGTAACAGTCTACCCTTACTGACAGCTTTGTGTTCATAGGGTTCCAATAACTGGGCCCACTCAGTGGCACTCACAACCAGAGAATCCAGCACTTGGAAATCACTTCCTGCACTGCAATCAAAGCATCAATGGGTCCCAGGACAGCAATTAAAATCAGACCAGTTCTTCCACGAGAATGAAACATCACAAATTAAGGTTGCAAGACTAAAGGCAAGCAAAATGAAGGCTAATAGGCTTCTTCGTTGGAGGTTGGAGCCGTGGACCACACCTTCCCAGATAATGTCAAGACCCCTAATCAATTCAGTTATCATCTCTGCTTATTCAGCTTCCTGAATCTGATTACTCTGGACCCATAATGAACTCCCAACCGTCTCATAAAACTTCTCCCATTTCTTCTGTACATGAACTTTTCCCAGTTTATCTACCCTGCTGTCTGGAGCTGCTCAATCTTCTTCCCTTCTTCTCTGCCCTCCTCCCTCTTTCTGACTGCTCTCTCCAACCTTTAAATTAATGACTAGGTTCCCCATGAGGAAAGACATATAAGAATGCACCTTGGACAGGTAAATCACTGAACCCAACACTTCTGAAAACAGCTCTTATCAAGTTTTCTCTTGACTGATCTATGCTACCCACCAGGCTATTTTACATGACCCCAACACGACCTGCTAGCTAATAAATGAATATGTATGTATATAACAAGTTAGCTGGAGATAATTTCATTAAGGCAATAGCTTAACAGACGACATTTCTATACGAGTCCCAATCCTGCCTGAACTGAACATCTTGTTGCTGATACTTATGCAAGAAGACACCAGTGAAACTTATGCCAGAAGATACCGATGGGAGGATGATACTCGGAACTCTGATACTCGAGTTATGAATCATCATACATCAGCATTTCGCAAAACACGTCTCTGCAGATTATGACTTTTTTGTGGTCTAACCCTTTCAGTATGAGAAATGGGCCAATGGTGAAGCAGACGCTAGCAGCTCCTACTCAAGACCAAAGACCAGGACAAGAGACCAAAGACCAAGTCTGAGACCCAAGACCAAGCATGTCTAGGTTTTCTATTCTGATGACTCTCCATTAACATCTGACTCCTTTCAACATTAAATAACATCCGTTCACGGCAGGTCGGTAAAAACGAGGCCAGGCACAGGTTAACACCTTTGATAGCTCGTTCACCTTTACCCCACCATCTAAGCACTCCAAAGGACCGGCTGCTTTCACTACTAATGACTGTGATGACTTCCACAACCGGCCCCAGGCATCACATAGTGTCAGACACCCTAATCAGGTCAGGCCCCCAAGCACCCCTCCCTTCACAGTATCAGCTTTGAAAAGTATAATACCTTGTCAAACTACAGAAGACATTTACATCTGCCTGCTCTAAGCATCAGCCATGGGCTCTCCTATCTAGTAGGTTATTTATATACAGGTCCGTGCATCAGCTTACACCTATGCTTTTAGGTAAAGAGCATGAAGATGTTAGACACATAGACTCAAACTTCACATGATTCATAATAAATAGGACAAAATTAAGCTAACAGTCAGCGCCGTACATGCACTTACAGATAAGCCTGGTTTCACATGGCCATGAAAGGTTGCTGGAAAAGCTACTACCTAATTAAAGCTCAGACACATAAACAATATTTTTAAATGTGCAACTGTTTCACATACCTAAAATTCCTAAATAACATTATTTAAATCACATGGCTTTGTTGGCGCAGTGGTTGTGCCAATGCTATTTCCTACACACAAATCCCAGAGATAACTGAATACATAAAACATTATATTCCTCTTCTGTTTTACTGCACCAAAAAAGGTAGAATAAATAGAGTTCTGTGTGTATTACGTTCCTCTGACTGAGGTGAAAGATCGATAAAACACGGGGAACTACTTGTTTCAAAGAGAACCTTAATGATCATTTGCTGACAAGGCCTGCATGGAGGCCTCATTTTTCTTCTTTCCATTTATTCACAGACAATTATATTTCTGCTTAAGTATTACCAGGTTATTGCACACATCTTTGAGACTCTGCATTCACACATTTATGTCTATTTAATAATAATAATAATAATAATAATAATAATAATAATAATAATAATAATAATAATAATAATAATAATAATAATAATAATAATAATAATAATAATAATAATAATAATAAGAACAACAACAACAATACCATCACCGAATTTTAGTCTTTTCTAGCAGTCTCCAGACATTTTTTGACCATCTGAGGAATCCTTGATACCTTGGGTAAAAATAAATAAATAAATAAATAAATAAATAATAATAATAATAATATGTCTTGAGTTCTCACTTCAATGATTGTTTATTTTAAGCCTATTCGTTTTCTGTTTCTATCCAAGAGGCAGTTGTCACAAACAGCTATAAAATGTAATGCAATGTAACTGAAAGTTTTATAGCACTATAGCAAGCGCAAATGATGTTGAAACAAAATAAGTGCAAAAAGTGCACCTTCATAATAAGGATAAAACTCAATAAGTGGCAAACTCTCCAACTGACAAGCTCTTGTAAACATGAGCACAACCAAATGGAGTGCCATCAAGACTCAAGAATACTACTTGAACTACATTTATCCTTAATAATATACCTATTGGCAACTTGATACACATAATGCATCCAAGTTCTCCAGAATTCAGCTGGGATGCTTCCCATCAAGTTGTATGAGCTACTTTGCCCTGTCAGAAGTTGACTGGTAACATCCTTCTGCTCCATGGCTATGGGCAAAATGGTTTTGCTTTTCCCTATGCCATGCAAATGGAATTGCACCAAACAGACCTTCCCCAAGGCCTAACTCCTGACTCCCTTAGATGATCTCTCACCTGAGATGGGTAACTAATCGATTAGATGCTCATTGATTAGTTACCCAGAATTCTAATTAGAATTAGAATTATGATCAGGAAACAGCCTGATCCTAATTCTAATTATGATTAGCAATTATTAGCTAATTCTAATCGTAAAACGATTAGCTGATCGATTAGATTCTCAATGTTTCTCACAATGGCTGGTGCACATGACAAAAATTATCCTGAATTTGGTGAAACGTCCTTTGTTAGAATTGAGATAAAAGTGGTAAAATTAATCGGGGAAGGGCTAAAGATGTTCAAAGTAAAATTATCAATGGTAGTTGGAATCCAGATTACCTATGGTCAAAACTTCATCAATCATGTTAAGGTGAGTTCAAGTTCACAAACAAATTATGGACCAACTGCATGGTGCTACATCTAATTTTAATTGCTAATTGATTAGCTGCTGATAATTCTAATTGTAATCGATAAGCTATAAGATTTTGCTCATTCTAATTCTAATCGATTAGCATATTTCAGTAGCTAATTCTAATTGATTAGCAAGTTTCAGTAGCTAATTCTAATTCTAATCGATTAGCAAATTTCAGTAGCTAATTCTAATTCTAATCGATTAGCATATTTCAGTAGCTAATTCTAATTGATTAGCAAATTTCAGTAGCTAATTCTAATTCTAATCGATTAGCTATAAGATTTTGCTAATTCTAATTCTACTTGATCAGCAAATTTCAGTAGCTAATTCTAATTAATTAGCAATTTAACTAATCATGCCTATCTCTGTCTCTCACATCTATAATTGTAACTGCAATAATAACAAATTATACAGTTCAGCTTTGATCTGGACTGCTTCTTTCAAGGGGAAATGTAATTATGGGTTTTGCAACACCATAACAACACAAAGAAACTTTGAAGACTCTGAATCATAACACTTTGCATCTTTATCCAGGGTTATGGGAGCGGTCTGGTCTGGGAACCTTCTCAGAATTAAATTACACATTATCACAGATACAAAAAGCCTTGTGTCTGTTTTATATTAGATGCCGGTAACTATCAGACATCAGAGGAGACAACGGAAATTCAAAGCTGGATTGGAACATGTTTATATGCTTGTGGCATGGTACCGCCTGAACCGGCAGTTGCCCTAGCGCTGACCTCCCCTTTGGACAACTCTGTTTCAGTCTAAGATGAAAAGGAAGTAAAGCATAAGCAAACTGAACCAAAAGAAACAAGCCTCATTAAGCAGTAGTGTACGGCTGTTAAACCAAAGTTCTCTCTGACAGCCCAGCTAAGCTGCTCAATAATTAAGAAATCTTCAGTCTGTGACCCTGGTTAATTCTTGCCAGGAGGGTGTCTCTTATCAGCAGAAAGGAGGTATGCTTACAGTGACAACCCGGTTGATGGATGGTCCAAGTGCTAAGAAGTTTGCTCAGTGTCATTCATCAAGCCGAGAACTTTTCCTGGGTGACTATCCGACGCCATCTGACACACACTGCAAATTGATGTTCTATTAAGGACGCCTCCTATCCGATGACATCATTTGCTTCTGCAGAAAGGTATTTATAGGGAGCAGCTGTCTTGCAAGGAATCGCCCTACGGTACCATCACGTGAATTCGTTGACACCAGAGGCACTACAATGTCACATGTGCCTGACTGTATCCAAAGGATGAGACCTGTGTGGTGCGACATAGTGTCCACGGTGGAAATGTGTCTGATTCTGCCTACTTCCGTTGGCAAGACAGTATTTGGCACCACGTATGCGGGAAACTGTCTCCAGAGTGAAATGATGTCCGGACCAATGGTTTGGACACTTAGACAATGTCATTTGAAGTACATGTATTGTGTTAACGTTTGAAGCCCCATTTTAACATAATAACAAATAATATGCAAAACAAAATTTTTGTCAGAGGAAATGAGAAAATCCAACATTGTGAGCAGTCAAATCAATATTCTGACACACGGTGCTGTAGATATGGCAGAGCTGACCAGTTCTATTTTTAGAAACAAATTTCCCATGCTGGAAAGGCACAAAGCAAAGTTAGAAGCCTTATCATATTTTGGAAAAGAGGTCCACATACTTACATTTTGAAACAAAAAATCTAAGTTTTTCATTTATTGGGGATTTAACTTTTCTTATTTTCTCCAGAAGACATAGTGGATCTTGTGGCGATGCACAGAGTATAAGGTGTCAACAGAATTCAATGCTTTATCTTGTGTACTGAATATCTTTCCCAGACGAGATCTCACATTCCTATTAATAGTTCAGGTTGACATTTGCTATCTGATGTCATCAGTTAAGCGAACCAATGGCAATATTTTTCGGATACATCTTCACCCTGTACACTATGTAGCACCACACCAGCCCAATCGCATATGCCTTCTGTATTTAGGAAATCACCTTCACATTTGGACTATTTAGTCAAAACTAAGGTTTGATTCATTACACAAAGAAGCATTTAGATGACACACATCCATTCTAGTGTATAGAACAAAAGTAATTCCTTACAATGAATTCAGCTTAAAATAGATCTACTTAGAACACACCAAAATAAACGCTTTGTAAATTATGCACACTTACAAAGGGAGGTGTTTTATGACCATAGGCAGATTGCTACTTGCTACAGGTATAGTTGGTACAAGAACTAGAGCTGAGTGATCCTGCAACTATTCATCAGTGATAAGTTAACTGCAGCAATATCTACACACACAAATTGGCATTTGAAAATTGTAGATAAAAGTAAAAGTATGTAAAGTCTCTTTAACTAGTTTATATTAAAAAGACGTAGATGGAAACACGCAACATGGAAGACTGAAAGTGGTGATTTAAGGTGTGGAAAAAACAGAATGGATTTAGAAAATCACAACAGACGGAGAAAGGCGAAGATCTTAATAAAAACTGGATTTTCAAAAGCTGTCACAATTTATTAAATCAAAAAGGATGAAGAAGAACAAAGAAACTTAAACAGGGCTCAGACAGCACAGGCACAAGTCTTAAAAGCAGCTCTCGATCTAATCTCATATCATCCTATCCTAATAAGCTCTGCACTACTGTCAGCGTCTCTTATGCACAAGGTCTCTGCCAATTCAACACAATAACCCAAAAGCACCTTAGAGGCCAATTCCTAGAGAGCGAGAGACACACTACAGGGAATGAACAAGGTTTTATTCTTTTTTTAGGTAGCTTATTAGGCATTGTGCAAATTCTAGGAAGGCTATATTGGGTTAAATTAAAAGTCGAGTTGAAAATACAGACAAAGAACAGGAAGCATCTCAGAGACAATAAGAAAGTATCGTTCCACGCGTTTACTGGAATATTATATCACCTGTGGTGCACCTTGCTCTGACAAAGTGGCAGCTTCTCCAGAAAGCAACTGATTTGCTCACCACTGAGAAATGTAATCATCCATTTGATAATCTAGTGCAGCATAATAAAGGGACTGTAGTCTAATTAAAGAAAATAGCTTTGAGTTTTGTGCCTGGTGTTAGTTTTATTGAACCTACACAATGTAATTTGACTGGAGTCACACCTACACTCTCAACAGCACTTGATCAAATTTATCAAGAATAGGCAACTAATAACTTTAAAAACATTGACATCTAATAATATTATCAAGAAAGTATAACTATTAATTAAAATGAATAACTAAACATATTAGTTCAATAGTCTAGTATCAAGCAGGTATTACAAATACTATTATCAAGATTGGATAATTATTAATACAAAGAACGGTTATAATACACAGATAACATTAACAAATTAATTAGGTAATAATATAATTAACAAATAACAAATCAAATATATAAAAGTAAAGATGTGATCAATTTAAGTGAATTAATCATAAGTCTTACTTACTTACTACTTACTAGTACCATGAACATTTCATAACATTTAGTACATTAAATTCTTAGTAGCTGAAACACCCAAGTTTTCACCTATAAGGTTTCTCTGCATAACCCAAAAAGTGTTCAATACAATTTATCACCAAAGCAAATTGAGGAGTGCTAGTAATGGAAAATGCCAGGTGAAACTGCACCAGCTGAAAAAGGGTGCATACCAGCACAAAATTCATATGATCCAAAATATGTCTGAACACTTCTATAGTGTATTTCTGGTGCCTCATGAAGACAGTGATAAACAAATGGCTATCACCTAATAACAGCCATCACCAATTGCAAACATCATAATTATGAAATATGGTAATAACATCATGGCTCAAAATTCCACAGAGGACATTCCAGCAGATTTTTAAAAAAATGATCAATCCTGCATGATCGGCACACCATTCCTCAGACTCAGTTGTGTTAGAACTTGATGTACTTTAATATGAAACCCTAAAACCAATGGGAAGTCATTCTCTGTTTCATTTGTTTCACTTGGTTTCCAACTTAGAAGTATAATAGTAACTTATCATGTTGACTTGGACACAATTTTAGCATCAGGCATCACCAACCTATGCAATGTGTGCTGCTATGCAGTAAGCCAAGATAATTTAAGTCCTGTGCCAAGATAAATCCTATGCTGACAGCCCAATGTAGCTAAACAGTTCTAAGTAGGTAAGAACAATTAGTGAATTCCGTATAATTATGTTCTCATAGAGGCAATGGCCCATGCAATGCTTGATGAGGTTACAAACATAATGCATCATCATTTTGCTATCGCATATCAGTCTTGTAACAGAAGGAAGCTTTGTTTGGCCTAAGAGGACCTTCACTGGTGTGGCACCCATTCAAACAGACAGGGATGGTGAAGGATATCACGGATCAACTCTTTGAAACATGTGTAGGGTCAAGGTCATATAAAAAACTGTACAATTACACTTAACAATGATTTGCAGGAACCTTATAGAAAACTGTCCCCAGATACATGATTAGCCTGGCCCTTCTTTATTCTTGACCCAAACTATGGATTAGCACTCCTACCATTCCCAACAACTATCCATTAAGGATTGACCCTTAAAGCCAATACCTTTGTTTACCTTTGTTTGATGTTTGGAAGAGGAACAAAAGAAGAAGAATAAAAGTAGCAAAATATACATATTGGTAATCTCTCAGCTGTAAAATGATTGTTAACCTCATAACCTGTAAAAAAATAAAGTCTCAAAATCTTAACTTTGATTTACACACATAGGCCTACATACACACCTACACACACACCCTACACCTACACACACACATCTAAATACACACACACACACAACAAATACACACACACACACACACACACACACAAATACAGGCATAGGTGACACAAGCAAAGACTAAATAAATTCTATTAAGCCAAATGGCATCTGTGTTGCAGACTGCTGCTAGAGATAGTGGTGCTTGGTTACAGGTTATTACCCTGGATCAAATAAAACTTAATGTGTGGTCAGGTTTCCTTCACAGGACATCAATGGTCCGTGACTTGACAGATCTGAGAGTAATAAAGCCTGCTTTGATCAGTGGAATCCAACAAATGAAGTTCTTGGTTTACCCAATGCCTTGTCCATAGAATCTGCATCATAGAGCATGCTAAATTAGATGGCTGGCTGTGAATTGTCCCATCAGTGATCACAAGACAACATTCAAATGAACACTTCTAATCAGGAACTCATTGGCAGATAATTAGCATATCACAGGTTTCAGAGAAATTATCAGTATGATAGCCTCAACAACTTCACAATGTCAGTAGCAAACTATACTTCTCCGGTGCTTTTACAAAGTCAGTATTCTTCCCATGTACTCATGTACTAAGATTTACATAATTACGGTAGATAGAAATAGAATTTCCAAAAAATTTCATCCACCTCTTGAAATATTGTTAGGACCTAAACAAAGAGAGGATAGGAAGGGCAGGCCAACATAGTGTTGTCTCAGCAATCATCTTTATGCAGTAAATATGTTAGTAGATAAACATAACCATAAATGTTATTGCTTCTTCTAGAACAAAATAACATAACAGTCAAGTTTAAGACATTCATTGATTGACAGGAAGTGTGTGTATTTTGTGTGTGTATTTGTATATATACAATGTCATATATTATCTGATTAACATCTTTTCTACTGCTGAAGTATTCACATAATACAATTTACAATTTCACACTGAATTCAAATTTCATTTTATGCAACACTGAAAAAGAAGAAAATTTCAACATTTCTATATCTAACTGCATGAACTGAGGCATAGCACAGCCTTAAAATTCTTTGACTCTTTAACTCTGATTACCTGTTGCTTTCAGCTACTAGAATTCTATAGTTTCCTCTCCTGTTTCCATCACGTCCAAGATACCTATCTTGACAATACCAACCTCCTAATTGAAACGTTATTGTAATAATAATAATCTTTTCTTTATTAAGCGCCTGACAAATGCACTGCGCTGTAACAGACGAATTGCACAGTCCATCCTAATAATCTCAATGAAGTTCTCTTATACGTGGCAATCAGTAATATACTGAACAAGCATGTCTTCAAAGCTCTAGAGCCTTATTAATCTGAACCACATGTTTCTTTTATTTTATTTATTTATTGCACTTAATTGGAAGTTGTGGCACAAGATGGATGTGCACAGACAACTTGTCTATCGGGTCGTCACACAGTCTGTTTGCACCAGCACTTTGTTTGAGAACAGTCCCATGATGGAATAGACAACATTTCTCACACATGAATATTAGTGGGATAGAACTGTTTTATAAAGAAGGTCCAATGTAGCAGCAATGCCTGACAGTCACCATATGCTGTACTTTCAGACAGGCAGAATTTTCACCTTGAGATTGGATGAAAACACATACTAAGGCCAGACATAGTGAATTTGTTAAGTTCTGCAGCTACCACTAATTGACTAAGCAGATCCCTGTATACAGGAACACCTTAATTACCACAAGGTAATACATTTTACCTAACCACCCAAAGTGGCTCTTTGGGTCTTTATAACTGATACTCTGCAGGATGTTCATTGCTTTGATATATGATACACCCTGATCAACTGTTGCTGCCAGTCATAATTACCAAGAAGGGTAACTGCCCATGATTACAGGCTTTGTTCTTGTCATTGACACTGCCATTACAGCTGCTACTCAAATATCAGTGGCTAGCTCAACCATTTTACACCAAAAACCTGCTAAAGAAGACACTTCTAGTCAGACTGCTTGCTTGTAACATATAAACTATATTATGTGTTGAAGTCTCAAAATCACTTAAACCCATTTTATGTTATAAATGCTATGTTATTTGCAGTGTTTCCGTTAGAGTCCAAAAAGAGGACGTTTTTACGCCCTTATCTAGCATTTTTTGGACGTAGCTAATGTATTTCGGCTATCACAGCGAAAATTTTGATGTTTTGGACGTTTTTTACGGACGTCAAAACGGCCATTTGGGCGTTAACGGAAACACTGGTTATTTGTGTAATTGTGTTGTGTTATTTAATGCTTGACTTTATGTAATGTTTTTGTTTTATGCTATGTTGTTCTGCTATTTATGTCATGTAATTGTAATTGTAATTGTAATTGAACATTTGTATAGCGCCACTCAGAGATTCAGAGGCGCTCCCGACCCAGGGCTCTAACAAATAAGATAGTCTTCAGGCGTTTCCGAAACAGAGGAAGGGAAAGGCTGAGGAGCTCAAGACGCAATTCATGCGGAAGATGGTTCCAAGTAGAGGGGCCGACATAGGCAAAGC
The DNA here is from genome assembly GCA_020284085.1 of Aporrectodea caliginosa. Lineage (NCBI taxonomy): Eukaryota > Metazoa > Annelida > Clitellata > Crassiclitellata > Lumbricidae > Aporrectodea > Aporrectodea caliginosa. Next base: position 639,671 of record JACEVL010000491.1, on the reverse strand, counting down.
TTCTGGATTGAGCTGTTGCACCACGCATGCGGGGGACAACCAGAAGGCCTCTGGTGGCAGAGCGCAGAGCAGAGCGACCAGGAAGTGTAGAAACCAGATAAGGCGGGCGGAGGCGTTAAGAATGGACTGAATGATATGTTATGTTGTTACATTACATTGTTATGTTATATTAATTACATTACATCAAGTTAGTACAAACCAGAATCTCCACACAATGTTAACTTTGGCAGACACAGCAGGCATTGTATTGGAAAAAGTAGCATTAACCCTAAAATCAATTTGAAGATTTTCTGACCAGCCTGTATAAGAATTCTTGTTTTATTATGAAATGTTTAATATGAAATTCTGATTACTTCAAACAGCCAGGATAATGACTGAGTGCTTTTAAGTGACTGCTTAATTACTAGACAGCTGATGTGTAGGAGTGCTATGTCTGCATCAGTAACTGCTGCTTCCAGATTTCTTCTAGGAGATGAAGGAGGCTGATTGACCTCTGCATCTCAAATATCAGTCTCAGATCAAAGCAGAAAACTGCATGTTAATCCATCCTGCCTTGCTGTGGTCAGCACAGAGCTTGTAACCTGGATAGTTTTGCCAAGAGATATCTTTCAGAAAGTCTAACACCTAGGAACATACGTGCTGTTATTGTCAACGGATTATTGCCTATAATCACTTAGTGAGAAATGAACAGCAACAGTCCCACTGGTAGAGCAAACATATATGTTGAAACATGAAAAGCACATCCTCTGATGGGAAAACCCGCCCCTTCAATCACCTGTCAATCAAACAGACCACCAGTTGATTGCTGCAGTCAGTAAAGCATCATAAAGTCTAGACCTGCAGCTGACTCCAGCACAACAGGCCTGGGATACTAGAAGTCCGGCTACAGTTACTAGAAAACTAGAAAATCTATCAAAGTGCCGCAGTTGAACATCTGGGCTGTTCCACACCTGCCTGTGCCAGTCATCTGTGGAATATTATCAACTCCTGGTACCTACTCCACACACACAGGACTTCCACTCTACTCCTATATAGACCAACTGCTAGCCACAGTCACCTCTCCCACACTAAATCAACCAGGGTGAGATTTGTCATTAGAAGTACCTCATGTAAAGAAGAAAGGGCAGGGCAGAAATGTATCCCAGAAACATTGGAAAAAAGATCTGTGGTCAGCACAGAGCTTGTAACCTGGATAGTTTTGCAAGTAAAATCTACTTGGAAAGGCTACCCCAGTGCATGATAGCCTGAGCCAATGAATGAGTTAAAACAGATCACACTATACACCTGGATCAACCTGGGAAATGCAGTTCTCACTATTTGTCCAGCTACTGCTTCTTCTTTCAGAGCAAAACACTTAAATGTTGAAACATGAAAAGCACATCCTCTGATGGGAAAACCCGCCCCTTCAATCACCTGTCAATCAAACAGACCACCAGTTGATTGCTGCAGTCAGTAAAGCATCATAAAGTCTAGACCTGCAGCTGACTCCAGCACAACAGGCCTGGGATACTAGAAGTCCGGCTACAGTCACTAGAAAACTAGAAAATCTATCAAAGTGCCGCACTTTTAACATCTTTGTTGAAATGACACCTGCCTGTGCCAGTCATCTGTGGAATATTATCAACTCCTGGTACCTACTCCACACACACAGGACTTTCACTCTACTCCTATATAGACCAACTTCTGCTAGCCACAGTCACTCTCCCACACTAAATCAACCAGGGTGAGATTTGTCATTAGAAGTACCTCAGTAAAGAAGAAAGGGCAGGGCAGAAATGTATCCCAGAAACATTGGAAAAAAGATCTGTGGGAGTCTCAAGTAAAATCTACTTGGAAAGGCACCCCAGTGCACCCCAGTGTCTCACTATAGCCTGAGCCAATGAATGAGTTAAAACAGATCACACTATACACCTGAATCAACCTGGGAAATGCAGTTCTCACTATTTGTCCAGCTACTGCTTCTTCTTTCAATTTAAAACACTTAAATACCTGGTACCATATTAAGGATTTGTGAATAAATTGTTTGAAATGCATGAGGATTTGTGAATAAGTTGGTTGAAAACTTGAAATGATGAGGATTTGTGATTAAGTTGGTTGAAAACTTGAAATGCATGAGGATTTGTGAATAAGTTGGTTGAAAACTTGAAATGCATGAGGATTTGTGAATAAGTTGGTTGAAATGCATGAGGATTTATGAATAAGTTGGTTGAAATGCATGAGGATTTGAAAATAAGTTGGTTGAAATGCATGAGGATTTATGAATAAGTTGGTTGAAATGCATGAGGATTTATGAATAAGTTGGTTGTGGTTGAAATGCATGAGGATTTATGAATAAGTTGGTTGAAATGCATGAGGATTTATGAATAAGTTGGTTGAAATGCATGAGGATTTATGAATAAGTTGGTTGAAATGCATGAGGATTTGTGAATAAGTTGGTTGAAATGCATGAGGATTTGTGAATAAGTTGGTTAAAATGCATGAGGATTTGTGAATAAGTTGGTTAAAATGCATGAGGATTTATGAATAAGTTGGTTGAAATGCATGAGGATTTGAAAATAAGTTGGTTGAAATGCATGAGGATTTATGAATAAGTAATGAATAAATGAAGAGTTTATTATTTCAAATTCCCAACTTCAAACCTTCAGAATTTTAGTCTGCAAGTGGTAATATTAAAAATTCCCTAACATGTATAACCTGGTTCTTGTAACCTAAGCAACAGTAGTCATAAAACTTGAAAAGCTACACTTAATGCTCTACCTCAGCTCCAAATTAATATAAAAAATATACAAACAAACAAGATATATTTTCACAAAACTACTGCCCCACAAATTGGCAGACTTCAAATATTTATTTGAAAATCTAGCTTTTAGAGGAGAAATCAGATAAACCGGAATCTCTGTTTAATATCATCTGAAACCTGATAAAAACGCCAAAAATACCTGGTCAGCATCTGCTTGGCTTCCAAATGACTACTGACAGATGATCTATAAAGGTACCTATCGTTTTACACTGGAGGGGGTCGTCCAGATAATGATAAGGAAATCATACACCGTCATAACAAGAAACACATTTAGGACTTGGTGAAGCTAGTTGAGATGAGCATCTTCATGCCCCAAGCCCTGCTGATCTAAAAGAGCTGCAAGCCCACGACTGAGGAGATTAATGGTTCAGATTTCCACCAACTTGAGTGATCAGAGATTTCGTTAGGCAAACATTATTTGAGGCTTGTTAGGTCCCTATAAAGAAAAAGACCACAGCATCTTTCCTATAACAGATCAGAATCCTAATCAGTCCTAGCCACAAGCAGTTCAGACCTCACTTAAAAACACAGTCTGTCATGCTACACCAAACCTCAAGCAGGGTGCATAAACTGGTCTCTCTGATGTGTAATACTGAAGAATTCTGGAGATCTACATTAGGTTACAGTTCAACCCTCGGCTAAAGACAAGGACTGCCATTTCATGCCTAACAAAAAGCAGTTCAAAACTAACCACTAACTGTCATTGTAAATGAAACAGAAATTGACCAAACATTGCTTGAGGAAAGCTGCCAGAAAAGACTGCATGTAGGCTAAATGGGGGGAAAAAGTTTAATCAATCCATTAGACAAGACAGGTGAATTAAGAATTTAATCAGAAATCAAAAGTGCTATTTGGTTGTAGTAAAACGGCGTTTCCAAAATGATAAAGCTTAACATTTATATAATGTAGAAATGATTCATTGAAACAGTTAAGTTTTTATACATTGGAGACCTTATGTTGAATTATTAGACATGTGGAATTCCCGGCTGCAGCTGTATTTATCCAGAAGATCCTACTACTCCAGAGCTACATGTGTGGCTGACAGAAGATGCCCCTAAATGGAATAAGGATGGGCAAACACATTATGTCTACACTCCTTGCATGGTAGATAAGGCAGTATAAGGAAAGACAAATGGTGAATGCACACACACGCACACACACATGCATGCACACACACACACACACACACACACACACACACACACACACACACACTGGCACAGACAGACAGAGAAATGGCTACACCATTCATTAGGTGAGGTCCAGGAAATGACTGCACTAAGCTTTCTACCCATTGCCCCATTCCCAGCAGAGCCATCTTATCTCTTCTTAAGGTAGACCCTAGACACAGATACTTCATTCTGATGATAAAATTTAAGTGTCTGACTCCATTCCCTCTAAATCTATGACAATTTCATGTAAATGTTTATAGCCACACAATATAGACAGAGTGATTCATATAACCATGGGACAACAATCAGATCGAATTTATTAAAATTAGCCCAGTAAAATTATTGATTCCAAAGAGGGCCAAGATGAACATACAGACTCTCATGCTTTGTCCACGAGAATGTATGCTGCATCCAGAGCCAATCTTAGAAAGGGGGTTCACGTCCTGCTGATGCCTAAAGAAATATTTGTCTCAGACTTAAACCACAGGAAAGGCATTGTCTTGAAATGAACAGTAAAGCCTTCTAGATAAAGAAACAATGATTCCAGTGAAACCAACTCAGATAAGGTGCTTAAGAAAGACATTCTAACAAAAAACCGATCAGTTCACTCAAACTGCAAGGTCCATTTATCTCTTACCCTTTAGCGATCAGTGCCAACTTGTAACTACTTGGACCTATTGTGTTGGTCGGTAAACCTTAGTTCGCAAATCCAAAACCTTTCCTACAGTCTAAACTGACAGTGAGAATATATAAATCGGTAAATAACAGTGCTGTACAATGAAGACCATAAAATGAAAATAAACAATATGACAATAATAAATAACAACAGCATTGCTAAACCAGTTAAACTAAAAGGCAAGATATACTGCAAAGCAAGGCAAGGACAACAAAACAATGTAAACTGCCAAGGTAATGTAAAGAGCATTGTTTCCGTTAACGCCCAAATGGCCGTTTTTACGTCCGTAAAAAACGTCCAAAATGTCCAAATTTTTGGTGTGATAGCCAAAAGATATGAGCTACGTCCAACAAAATTCTAGGTCAGGGCATAAATACATCCTCTTGTTGGACTCTAACGGAAACACTGGTAAAGAGAGAAGCAAATGAGGCAAGATAATGCAGGATAAAGCAACAAAGGCAAGTCAAGCTAAGGTAATGAGCAGAGATGTCAAAAGTTTGGTAAAGTATGACCCAGTACTGGAGTCCAATTAAGGAATCTCTGGGGTTGGAGCCCATACATAACAAATGGCCAATCTTTCCGGGAGAAATTTTTCCTCTAGCAAACAATTGGCTGTTTCACCTGATGCATGGATACAACCCCAACAACACTAAAGCTCAGTGCATTTCCATACTGTAGGAAAAACTGAATTAATTCAATACATTCCTGCCCCAAGGTTAATTCATGCAAACATATTTATATGCCTTAGGCTGGAATGGTTAATACCACAACTACAGCACACAAAAGCTGAGAACACAAAGAACTGGTAGAGTCTGTAAGTTGATGATCTCAGTTGCCAGTGTGGTAAGGGTACAACAAATTAGCATTAGTGAATGGCCATCTCATAATGGACATCCATGTATGGGGCTGTTTATTTTAGAAGTCCATGCCCTAAAGCAAAGATCGTTATAGTGCAGTATTTGCAGAGCACAGGAGCAGAACGCTGACAAAAGATCTGTCCCGATGTTAAATGTTGCATATAAAACCAACACAAAGGGCATCTTTAGAAGTCACAGGCAGCCAATGCCCACGCTGCTCAGCATCATTCAATTTGCAGTCTGAAGAAGGCAACTGGGGTGTGAGGTCATGACCCTAGGATCAAGAGGTCCTTGAGAAGAAGCACCACAGCAAGGAAACCTAAAGAAAAGGGTCCCAAGCAGACTTTGTAACATTTCATTACACTGGTCTGGACATCATCATAGGCAGGCATAATCATGCAGGACCAGTATTCTGGTACTGGGTAATGTGGTATTATTAAATTTCACAGAACTAAGCCAGTTGAGAGCAGAATCAATAACACAGTCTGTGGATCAGATCATGGACCCCTATTATGCCTACAATCCCCTACATATAAATATCACACAAACATACACACATATTATTTAATAGGACCAGCTGCCAAACAGCACTCTGGTGAAAAGCAAGAGCAAAATAAATTCACATAAACATTTCTGTGGACTCAGTATTGGTCACTTTATCTAAAGATAAATTTACACCCAGTGGCATATTCCAGGGTAATTTACTTTCTTTTCCAGTGAGGAGAGGGTTTGAGGTTTCTTTTTGGTTTTGTAATAAATTTTGCATTTTTGTGGTTTTGGTGGCACATTTTCAGCCTGCCTTGTCAGAAATCCTTTGATCACTTTTCCCTTTAATCACTTTTCCATTCCAAACACCTTCCACCTGCCTTCAGCTTTTTCAATCCAGCAACTCTCTGTTTAAAATTTACAGTTTCATTAGGTCATCCACCACTGAGCAGTGTGCTCATGGGCGTATTTAGGGGGTGGTTTTATGGGTTCAAACCCCCCTGAAATAAGTTTCTGAAAAATATTTGATAATGCTTTTACATACAAAATATAAAAAAACCTGAAGTTTTGCGACCATCATTCAATGGAAAACCCCACCCACGAAATCTGAAAAGCAGGTCCGAAATTTTTTTCTGGCTACGCCCATGAGTGTGCTCTGGGTCTGATGCCAACTGTGCTTCTCAGCGAATGTTTCCGATGTTTTTCGTCAAATACTTCTTTTTTCCATTATCAACCTCTTCCTTGCTGAATGTTGCTAGCCTTCCTGCTATGCCCATGCTTTGGTATACCCACTAATCAAGAAGGAAACCCTTTTCCAGAAGATCTTTCAAGTTACTATTCTATTTCTACTCTAAACTTCACTTCAAATGTTCTTAAAAGGGTTGTAGCTGACACACATGCCTGCCAGCTGTCTTCTCACTTCCTTTCCATGCAGTCTATCCTTTCCATGTCAGTCTACCACAACTGCCATTCTACTGAAACTGCACTACACTGCTTGCTGTCCAAAACCATATAATTCATGGAAAAAGGAAAGGTTACTGCTCATGCTTCTCAACCCGTCAGCTGTCTTTGATGCTTTGGATTGAGACATACATCTTCGCCATCTTCAAGAGGCATTTGTGGCTATCAGATGGTTTGCTTCTTACTCAAGTCCCCGCACTCAATCTGTCCACAGTGAGGTTTAGTAAAAGAAAAGCAGCCCATGCTAACCCAAGAGGCAGGGACTGGTATGAAGTGTCAGGGACTTCATTGTCTTAAGAGTTTTGGCTCATGAGGACCGGTGGCCACTCCTCTCCCCACCATCTCATTTTCCCACCAACAGAGTACGGTTAGTGTACTCATTATATCTCAGTTGGCTACAGGGCACAGATAAAGCAGGAATCTCAAAACATATTTCTGCTCAGGTGGGGATTTGAACCTCAACTTCTCAGTTGATAGTGCAGTATTAAACCACTAGATTATCCACACACCCCAACCCATTCTGTTATCAAATTCATTCTGTTACCAAGGCAGCATCCACAGTGGCAGTCAACCAGTCTTGCCACTGCCAATTTTTCAAATTGAGTGAGGAGCAAAGCAACCAGAATAGGCCTATCCAAACCAGAAAATCCACAAGGACGGATTAGCTTAAGTCAATCCGGCCAGTCATGTTATGCACGCACCCCACGCTTACCTTTGTTTTGGTCCGTTTGTGATACCTTCCCCACACCTACCCAAGCTTTGAACAACTACTTCAGGGACCTGATACCCATCTCTTTGGGGCCATTTGGACTGATCCTGGCCATGTCCTGCACAGATTGCTGCCTCCAGTTAAACTTGCAGTCTACTCCCTACGTCTACGAGCCCATGACAGAATCATACCCATTGCAGACAACATATATTTGGCACATAAACATTTATCATTAGGATGATTTACTCTTGACCTGTTATTTCAGAATGTACACCACAGTGCGGTTAGCAATTGGTTTCAATAAAGCATATACTTACTTACTTACTTACCTAGAAACAGGCTAAGGGAAGATCTTTTCTAAAAGTTTATACATAATGAAGAATTTGCCCATCTGACTTTGGGGCAAGATCCCCCAATTTTGAGATAAAACTAAGATAACCGAATAACTGATGTATACTATTATGTTTCATGTAAACCTTTCACTTCACAAGCCAACAAAAGTTTTCTGACACTGGGGCACTCTTAACACATTACGATCACATTACATTTCGAAGTCCACATCAAACTGCCTGGATTCCCAGTAGCCACTATAGCCATATATCAAGAGGCTTATTACGAAATGGAAAACTTACTCGTATAAACTTGTCCTGGTGTGTATTTCTCAGAGTGTCCCAAAACTTGGATGCGTAATCCGTTGTCACCCGGAGTTCGCCTGGACGCTATGTTCGGCGGATCCCTGTTGCACAAATTCCTCGTATTAACTGGTTTCCGGCCACTACAGCCAACTAAAATGAAGGCAAAGCATACGAAAACTATGTAGCCCATGTCTAATCTAGTTGATCCATGGAAATCGAATGGAAATCGTTCTTAAAACTGATCTGAATCGTTATTTTTCGTCTGATAAACCGAGTCCAACGCCAACGAACGTAAGACGCTCTAGTACGAGAACTGCCAAGACGTTCATTGCCTACTACACAGACTACATATGCAGCAGGATTCTGCGCTCGGTGACGTTTAAACGCAGTAAAGCAGTGCCACCAAGTGACTACCTTGTGCACGAGCGTTGCTGGCAAAATAACAAGACATGAGAGCTGCACAGAGCGCGTTGCGCTGTGTTCATAGCCATAGTGTAATGAGAATATTGTATTGTATTGCATTGCATTGTATTGTATTTGATCATTTATAAAGCGCTTCTCACAGCATAAGCCCTTCAGAAGCGCTCCCAGTGCAAGGTAATCCAAGAGAAAAGGAAAGTTTTAAGGTGAGAGAAAGAGCAGAGATGCAACCAGAGATGATTGTAGGGCGTAGAGAAGGCGGAAGTCGATTCCGTAGAAAGAGACCTATGCACACAAAGGATCTGGATTGAGCCATTGTGGTCTTAACACGGGGAACAAAAATGTCAAGCCGGTCAGAGAGGACGCAATGACGTAGCAGAGATGGGACGGAGAATTTGATGACAAAGATATTTTGGAGCAAGACCCAGTTGAGATTTGAGCACCATGCAGAATGAGAACTCTAAATTGGATAAAAATGCGCACAGAGAGAGGTAGCCAATGAAGTTGTTCAGCCATAAATGTAGAGATATGAGAGAATCGAGGCTGGCGAGCTATCAGTCTCGCAGCAGCATTCAGAACGGACTGAAGAGGAGATCTAGACGAACCTTGGGTAAGCCAACAAGCCTATGAGAGAATTGCAATTATAGTCAATTCCAGAAGAGACAAAAGCGTGGACAATTGAGGTGAAGGTAGAGGAGGAAAGAGATCTGCGAATAGCCCTGAGGCGGCTAAGTTGGAAGTAAGAAGAACGGGTAAGCTTAGACTGATATGTGTTCAGTGAAGGTGAGAGAGCTATCTAGGGTGACACCTCTAGGCCTAAGTCACGGACACTAGATGAGAATGTGATATGGGGAAACTTTTCAGAGAGCAAGGCATAGTCGAGTTTCAGGAGTTGCTGGGGAGTGCCAAACCAAATAAGTTGGGTTTTGGAGGAATTTAAAGAATAGATGAGTTTAAATGTTGGTTTAAATTGAGGAGCAGATGAACATTGACGGATTGTAAGTAACTGGGAGACTATTCCATTCTCTGTGTCCTGACACTGGAAAAGCACGATGTATAGAGGGATACGACTGGGCTTTGAATAACCTGGCAAAGAGACACAATGCATGGTGATTCTTGTTTGCGAGATCAGATCAGTGCCAGAAACGCGGCTTCCGGGCGAACTCTTCGTGGCTTGAAAATAGTCTTAATAATTAATTGAGTCATCAATGTTATAATCGCAATGACTGAAAGTTTCGTCGAAGATGCTCATTTAATTGACGATGCGTGTATACCAAGATGAGTTTTAAGCACACAATTTGGCCTCATAAAGTGTTTTATGATTCTGCGGAGGATTTTGCAGACTGCCGACACACGAAGAACATTATTTTCCCACATGCACGGCATAGGTTGACGCGGCGGACAGAGGCGGGCTACTAGGTCAATTAAGTCACGCAACTAGCTAGTATATAAACTAGGATAAGTCACGCAGCTACAGCTAATACGACAAAGTCATGCATCTGGCTAGGACAAGTCAAGCAGCTGGTTAATAGTAGGCCAAGTCACGCAGTAATTATATATGCCTAAGCTTGCACTCCAAGACACGCATACAAGTTAGGTCATGGAAATAGCCAGAGTTAAACAGCTGATTGGTGATGATGGAACCATGTGGAAGATCAATTGAGACAATGGATCAGTCACATCGCGAGGAACCAGAAAGCGCTGTCTAAGAGGAATGAAAGCATGCAGCCATTGTATAGGCCTACAGATCGAGGAGGACGACTCCCGACACCGAACGACCTAGACCTCTCAGGGCATTCCAATTAAAGAATGTCGTGGTTAACAGTTTTCCCAAAGCCGCAGTCACGTCAAAAGAGAGTAGCCTAGTTGCGTCTGACCAACGTTGAGCCCAAGCTTGACATAAGAAGTTAGAACACTTGTTAAAACAGACCCAAACTTTTCCAAACCCCCTCCCCCTATTTTGTTGACATAATTAATGGACCTAAAAATTGTCAACAATCCCATACGCTTAAAAGACAATTATGACACGATGTTTTCAAAAAAGAAAAATACTCAATCACACCTCTCTCCGTCCTGAATAAATCTTTTTTATTTTTTACACTAAAAATGCAATCTCGAATTTTAAAATATAAAAAATTATGACCCCGTAGCCTATTTATCAAAGATCTTCGATAAAAAAAGCAATTTGGAAATAGGTCGATAATTATTATTGGCCATGACATTAAAATCCAGAGAATTGTAATACCCGGTACGCTTAAAAGACCATTATGACACGATGTAGCACGTTTCAAAGAAGCGGGAAGTACACATTCATCCACTGAAGTATTGCATAACAACAGTAATTTTACGCGCATTTCATGCACAAAGCAAGTGGCTCGGTGGGTATAAGGGTGGATCGGTGGAATTGGGTCTGTGTGGGTTGGGGAGCTGGGGATGGTGGGTCGCTGTGTACATCTGTGTAATCTGCCATCGGATTGTCATAATTATGTTAATTAAGCCTATGTAAATTTAGCAGGTCTATACAGATATGTAGGATAATCCCTCTGTAGGCCTATATAATACTCCAATTTACTCACTGGACTTCTGAGAGAGCAGAGTTAATTCCTAAATGGTATGATTATAGTATAATGTCACAATTATATTTAGGCCTACATAAATATTTATATATGGGCATATATTGTAGGTCTATTATATATATATATATATATATATATATATATATATATATACTAATAATAAAAATAGGCATTATGTGTTCTATACGTATATATATATATATATATATATATATACAGTATATATTATATACTGTATATATATATATATTATATACTGTATATAACTATATATATATACACGTATAGAGCACATATGCCTATTATTAGTATACATAGTAGACCTACAATACATGCCCATATAGTACATAGGCCTATAGGCTACGTATGATGCATCGCTTGTGGTATAGGTCATATAGGCCTATAGTTTTATATGTATCTTCATTCGTTTCAGATCGATGGTTGAGGTCGCAATTTGCTGACATTTCATCTCTTCGATCGCTGCTGCAGCTGCTGTTGTTGCTGCTGATGCTGCTGTGGTCACTTTCTCCTCAAAGAATCACGTCAACGGACGGATGGATGGAAGGATGGATAGACGGATAGATGGACGGACGGACGGATGGGTTGAGCTGCGTTTGCGCATGTATGCATGCATGCATTCGAAGACAGTTTATGAAGACTTTTGATTAATTTCGCCGGTCGTGGCTTCATCGCTCGTTCTAGCGATCGAAGCTTATATGGGCTCAGAGTATAGACGTGTGCTTGACCACGGCTTGACCGCGGCCGAGCGACGAGAATGTCCATCGAACGGTCAGCTGGCGATCGACGACCAACCAAAGCGCAATAAATACATCCATGCCTTGCAAGCACTCCGGCGGCGGCGGCGGCGCTTGATTATATGACATGATATGTGAAATTCTGTTGTAGCAATGCAGCTCTCGTCCTATACATACATGAACACTGAGTCACCGTGTAACAATATGATTATACAACACCCACACAAAACCAATACTGGCTTATTGGTGCTGTACATGATGCGACGCTGCCCAGCATGGGCAGTTAGTCTTCAATGAGTGATCGTCCATTGAATATATATATATATATATCGGTTTTGCTCCTATATATATATATATATTATTAAAGGCCAATCTATTTGGGCAAAGCTTAACCTGCCATGATTGCCATTCCGCAAGGGTTCGGCAAATGAGTACCAACAAAACTTGATTGGTTTTAAAAGGTATCATATTCGTGGAATGCGCGGACTTGCTGGTCATAGCTTATTTGCGCGAAGATCTCACGGTGGCCAAATCAGAGGCGGCGACAGACATTGTTTTAACCAGGGCATAGCTAGGGCAGTCATACAAGTGACCAGCGCAGGGGCGGTTTATGGGCGAATAAATGTTCGGCAGGGCAAAATTCTGGCTGGGCAACGACCATGCCGCCACTGATTCTATCAGTTTTGTTCCTATTCTATCGGTTTTATTCCTATATTCTATCGGTTTTGCTCCTACTCCCTCGGTTTTGCTCCTATTCTCTCGGTTTTGCTCCTACTCTCTCGGTTTTGTTCCTGTTCTATCGGTTTTGTTCCTATTCTATCGGTTTTCCTCCTACTCTCTCGGTTTTGCTCCTATAGCTATACTCTCTCGGTTTTGTTCCTACTCTCTCGGTTTTGCTCCTACTCTCTCGCTTTTGCTCCTACTCTCTCGGATTTGTTCCTGTTCTATCGGTTTTGTTCCTATTCTATTGGTTTTGCTCCTATTCTATCGGTTTTGTTCCTATATTCCATCTCTCACGATTTTGTTCCTACTCTCTCGGTTTTATTCCCATGCTATCGGTTTTGCACCTATTCTATAGGTTTTGTTCCTGTTCTATCGGTTTTTCTTTTATTCTATCGGGTTTGTTCCTATTCTATCGGTTTTGTTCCTATTCTATCGGTTTTGCTCCTACTATCTCGCTTTTTCTTTTATTCTATCGGTTTTGTTACTGTTCTATCGGTTTTTCTTTTATTCTATCGGTTTTGTTCCTATTCTATCGGTTTTGTTCCTATTCTATCGGTTTTGCTCATATACTCTCTCGGTTTTGCTCCTACTCTCTCGGTTTTGCTCATACTCTCTGTGTTTTGTTCCTGTTCTATCGGTTTTGTTCCTATTCTATCGGTTTTGCTCCTACTCTCTGGGTTTTGCTCCTACTCTCTCGGTTTTGTTCCTACTCTCTCGGTTTTGCTCCTACTCTCTAGCTTTTGCTCCTACTCTCTCGGTTTTGTTTCTGTTCTATCGGTTTTTCTTTTATTCTATCGGTTTTGTTCCTATTCTATCGGTTTTGTTCCTATTCTATCGGTTTTGCTCCTACTCTCTTAGTTTTTGTTCCTATTCTATCGGTTTTGCTCCTACTCTCTCGGTTTTGTTCCTATTGTATTGGTTTTGCTCCTACTCTCTTGGTTTTGTGCCTACTCTCTCGGCTTTGCTTTTACTCTCTCGGTGTTGTTCCTATTCCATCGGTTTTGCTCCTATGCTCTCTCGGTTTTGTTCCTACTCTCTGGGTTTTGTTCCTATTCTATCGGTTTTGTTCCTATGCCCTCTCGGTTTTGTTCCTACTCTCTGGGTTTTGTTCCTATTTTATCGGTTTTGTTCCTATGCGCTCTCGGTTTTGTTCCTACTCTCTCGGTTTTGCTCCTATAGTCTCTCGGTTTTGCTCGTATATAGCCTACATGCTCTTTCGGTTTTGTTCCTACGTACTCTATTGGTTTTGTTCCTATTCTATCGGTTTTGCTTCTACTATCTCGGTTTTGTTCCTGCTCTATTGATTTCGTTCCTATTCTATCGGTTTTTCTCCTATTCTATCGGTTTTGTTCCTATTCTATGATCGCAAATGCGTCAAAATGTTTACTTCTCTACAATCAAACTGCCATGGACCAGTTATGGGAAATAATAACATATATAGATGGCATCCATTGGCATTGTTTAACAGTTCGTATCTTCGGTGACCATCGACATATCGTCATTACTGTTTCCTTTAATGTATGTAAGCTTATGTATAAGCACTTAATTGTTATAGCGCCCCTTCGAGATTTCTACTCAGAGGCGCTCCCGACTACAGCGCGGACACTGAATCGAAGTTTCACGCCGAAGCGCATGAGCAATTGCGAGTGAAGGACTTGCCCAGGGTCCCTACGCGGCAGTTTGAGGTGGATTCGAACCCGCAACCCTCCCGCTGCAAGGCACCGAACATAACCCTATACCACCGCGTCCCACATGATGATGATGATGATGATGATGATGATGATGATGATGATGATGATGATGATGATGATGATGATGATGAAGAAGAAGAAGAAGAAGAAGAAGAAGAAGAAGAAGAAGAAGAAGAAGAAGCTAAAAAAAACATTTCAACTCTAGGCCTAAACACCATGCATCCACCTTAGCCGTCTGACTGAGTGCCAGCATGACTCTCTGGATCTTAACCTCTGCCTATCAGTGGCGGTGCTACAGCAGGGCAATTAAGCCAGGGCAAATGCCTTGGTAAAAAAGCCTTTGCCCTGGTCGCTGCCCTGCCACAAGGATGGCAGAACTGTTGCCCTGCCGGCTGCCGAGAAATTAAATCGCCCCTGCGCTGGTTACTTGTATTAGGCCTAGGCCTACTGCCCTGGCTACGCTCTGGTTAAAAACATGTCTGGCGCCGCCACTGCTGCCTATAGATTCTGTTTCGATTAAGCACCTGTGATTAAGCTGGCTTCCGTGACTTCGCTTTTTGTAGCGCTGTAGTAGGCCTAATAATCAAGTTTACGATTACGATGTGTGCTATATTTGGGGTCTCTGCTAGGCCCAGGAGTTCGGAACATTGCAGACCTTACATTACATAATAGGCTAATCGTAATCATAAACTCGAGATTTCTAGAGCGCCCAAAAACCGAAGTTGCGGGAACCAGCTTAAGCAAAGGCGCTTAGGCTAATAAAAAAATCGATAGGCAGAGGGTCAAGATCCGAAGAGTCTGGCATGCTGCAGGCGCTAATTTTTTGAGTGAATTCAAAGCTCGGAAAATTAAATTGATTAATCAAGCTTGGAGCGCATAATTGAGATAGTGATAGTGGAAATAGAGTATACATAGTAGTTTTAAAATACTGGTTTGGAAGGTTTAAAACGATGAACTCTGCTTTGACAGGACCTATAGGGTTGTGGTCTTGAGCAGCGGTTTTCAAACTTTATTTTTTAATGTACCCCCTTGTAAAAAATTGAATTTTGGCGTACCCCCAACAAGGTCAGATCAAAAACAACATGCGAGCGTGAAGTCCCCTTGCAATTAACAACTCCATTTAATCATTGGTGCAAACCGGGTAGTAGTCATAGACATATAAGTTTTAAAGTTATGTAATTTTAACTTAAGAATGTAGTCATATCAACAAAAAGGAAAAATAAAATCACTAATAGAAAGTGTTAATGTGAGCAGTGGGCTTGTTTTGACAAGCACAGATTTACAATATCTGGTCTTAGGCTATATTTGTCAATTTCAAACGCAACTCTGGTTCGAGTTCAAGCTTAAGTTTAATTTGTTCTGTAGGCCTATTTGTTTTTGATTGCAAGCATAGCTGAAAAACCTGTTTCACACAGATATGACGTGCATCAAAAATTTTAAAGCTCGATCAGAAATTAATCCATATTCAGCTCTTCGTTTCAGCCAAAAATCACACAACGTGTCTTTCTTGAATTCGTTCTTCAATCCACCATACCATGATAGCTCAACAAACTGGTCTCTCTCCGTGACGGAAAAATCAGCCGGCAACACTACATCCGATGGCATAAACTCATAGAAATGTACTGAAAAATAAGCGAACGGTGGACGTAGAATTGCTAGTGAAAGAAAGATGGACATGAAGTCAATAAAATTATAGAAAATTTTATTTTCTTTGAAATATTTCGCGTACCCCTTAGCGACACCTGGCGTACCCCCAGGGGTACGCGTACCACAGTTTGAAAACCTCTGGTCTTGAGGTTGAGGAAATCATAGCAAGCATTTTTATGCATACCGCCCTCTGTCGAATGATATTGAGAATACAGTTTTGACTTTTTGGGACCACATCATTGCGGACTCACTTATAGACTATAGAGGAATGTTGACCTGCATTCGAACACAAAGTGCTATCTATCATATGCGCAAAATAACTTAATGGTGAAGAACAGCACAATTTTCCTCCCTACAACAGTTCTCACTTTCTCCAAGGGTCAGGCAGGCCAAATACATGGGTCAAAATAATTGTCTGTCGGTTTTGTTCCTACTCTATTGGTTTTGTTCCTATTCTATCGGTTTTGCTTCTACTATCTCGGTTTTGTCCCTGCTCTATTGATTTCGTTCCTATTCTATCGGTTTTTCTCCTATTCTATGTTTTGTTCCTATTCTATCGGTTTTGTTCCTACTCTTATCATGGTTTTTTCCTGTTCTATTGGTTTTGTTCCTATTGTATTGGTTTTGTTCTATTCTATCGGTTTTTCTTCTATTCTTTTGGGTTTGTTCCTATTCTATCGGTTTTGCTCCTGTTCTATTGGTTTTGTTGCTATTCTTTCGTTTGCTCCTGTTCTATCGGTTTTGTTCCTATTCTATCGGTTTTGTTCCTATTCTATGATCGCAAATGCGTCAAAATGTTTACTTCTCTACAATCAAACTGCCATGGACCAGTTATGGGAAATAATAACATATATAGGCCTAGGCCTAGATGGCATCCATTGGCATTGTTTAACAGTTCGTATCTTCGGTGACCATCGACATCGTCATTACTGTTTCCTTTAATGTATGTAAGCTTATGTATAGCACTTGTTATAGCGCCCCTTCAAGATTTCTACTCAGAGGCGCTCCCGACTACAGCGCGGACACTGAATCGAAGTTTCACGCCGAAGCGCATGAGCAATTGCGAGTGAAGGACTTGCCCAAGGTCCCTATATACGCGGCAGTTTGAGGTGGATTCGAACCCGCAACCCTCCCGCTGCAAGGCACCGAACATAACCCTATACCACCGCGTCCCACATGATGATGATGATGATGATGATGATGATGATGATGACGATGACGATGACGATGACGATGATTTTTTTTTTAAATTCACAAGTTTACCGTCATCATATGACATCAAAGGCCGTTGACGACAATTCAAAATTATGTACAATACAATTTTTAAAAAACAAAGAATTAATAGAGTTCAAATGACACCATTTAAAGGCGTCTAAACAGTACTTGTATACGAGACATAAAGACCGAGACCGAGACAGTGGGGTTCGAGACCGAGACCGAGACCGAGACAGTGGGGTCCGAGACCGAGACCGAGACGAGACACCAGGTCCGAGACAGTTCAAAACGAGTGACATGCACATTGGACCCAAGTCCCGAAACAATTTTTCTCAACTTTTGAAGTCTAATACAAGGGTCAAGTCACTGAAATCAGCCGATCACCTGAATTGTATAAACTATAAAGAAATTAAATATTTCAGCCATTCTGAAATCTTCTAAATGATTCTAAAATTTAAACCAACAAAATTCCATATAGGCCCTAGGCCTATTAGCGATTTAGCGACATAAGTCACATCACTCACCTTGAGAAACTAGATGCTGCTATTAAAAAGAGTTTCGCTTAATAATATGTTGGCTTTACACAAACGACGAACGGCATGCCATTTAGGCTATTTTGGTTTTCATTGATTTCAAACTGCGTGAATGCAAAATTTCACGATTTCAGGTTCTTTATGAGACATTTTAAGATATTTGGAAATTTTGGACTGAAAGTGCAAACTTAAGACTGCTTTTTTTCAATACTCTTAAATCTTAATATCAGAAACACCATTCGGCACAAGACAATTTTACAGCGCAATACTGTATACGAAGTTCCGAACAAAATACAGTTTGTACGAGAACTTTGGAAACCGCTTCTACAAGAGAACAAGACTTTCGCTTCGAGACAGTTTCCAAAAAGACAAGACTTTCGTTTCGAGACAGTTTCCAAAAGTCGAAAATGATCTCGAGACCGAGATCGAGACAGTGGGGTCCGAGACCGAGACCGAGACCGAGACATCGAAAACCTGTCTCGAGACGTCTCGAGACCGAGACAGTGTCTCGAGACAATACAACTCTGGTCTAAACAGTATTTTACAATGTCACTGATATTCATTGTTTGACATCATAATATAACTCAGCTATTAATATCTATGATACTTGCAGGCAAGCTATACAATGCTTTGCAGAAATATCATAAACAATTTATTTCTATTCTACTTTGAATTTTCAAACATTGCAATCAAATATTATTAAAGAAATAATGACGATGATGATGATGATGACGATGATGATGATATCATGATGATGATGATGATGATGATGAAGAAGAAGAAGCTAAAAAAAACATTTCAACTCTAAACACCATGCATCCACCTTAGCCGTCTGACTGAGTGCCAGCATGACTCTCTGGATCTTAACCTCTGCCTATATATCAGTGGCGGTGCTACAGCAGGGCAAGCCAGGGCAAATGCCTTGGTAAAAAAGCCTTTGCCCTGGTCGTTGCCCTGTCACAAGGATGGCAGAACTGTTGCTCTGCCGGCTGCCGAGAAATTAAATCGCCTCTGCGCTGGTTACTTGTATTACTGCCCTGGCTACGCTCTGGTTAAAAACATGTCTGGCGCCCCCACTGCTGCCTATAGATTCTGTTTCGATTAAGCGCCTGTGATTAAGCTGGCTTCCGTGACTTCGCTTTTTGGAGCGCTGTAGTAGGCCTAATAATCGAGTTTACGATTACGATGTGTGCTTATATTTGGGGTCTCTGCTAGGCCCAGGAGTTCGGAACATTGCAGACCTTACATTACATAGTAGGCTAATCGTAATCGTAAACTCGAGATTTCTAGAGCGCCCAGAAAAACTAAATTGCGGGAACCAGCTTAAGCAAAGGCGCTTAGGCTAATAAAAAAATCGATAGGCAGAGGGTCAAGATCCGAAGAGTCAGGCATGCTACAGGCGCTAATTTTTTGAGTGAATTCAAAGCTCGGAAAATTAAATTGATTAATCAAGCTTGGAGCGCATAATTGAGATAGTGATAGTGGAAATAGAGTATAGTAGTTTTAAAATACTGGTTTGGAAGGTTTAAAACGATGAACTCTGCTTTGACAGGACCTAGGGTTGTGGTCTTGAGGTTGAGGAAATCATAGCAAGCATTTTTATGCATGCCGCCCTCTGTCGAATGATAATTGAGAATACAGTTTTTGGGACCACATCATTGCGGACTCACTTATAGAGGAATGTTGACCTGCATTCGAACCATGGTGTAAGAGTAGATGGTGAGCACACTTCCTATACTTGCCATGTTAAATTTTTGGCTAATTTTTTTCAATTCGGTTGGTGGCGCTACGATCACCCGTTGCGTCGAAAAACATGGCCGGCGATGAAAGTTGTTGACAAGCGTATACAAGAATATTGTAAAAGAATTGATATTTACGGATTGAAAATAAATCGTTATTTAATTTATATTTACGTGACAATATATCGTTCTTCAGTCTCGTTAGTTCCCGTTGTTATTGTTGTTGTTAACGATAAGGATATATTTATTTATAACAGACACCGAGTTCATGCAATTTTGGTTGCACGTCGCGTACGGCACCCCTTTTGTATATGGATTGAACCGAACCTTGTTTGCTGGGTAAACATTTAGAATCGGGGCGCGTAGGTTTCGTGAGTGTGGGTTAGGCCGTCATGAGAGTCGGTTAGGGTAAGGTTAGGCGTCGTGAGGGTCGGTTAGGGTAAGGTTATGCGTCGTGAGGGTCGGTCGGTTAGGGTCAAGGTTAGGGTTAGCTTTGTCACTAGAAAACATGGTACCTTCCGCGCAGCATGCCAAATGATGCCGAAACGCCAGTAAACTTACGCTCCCCGATTCTAAATGTTTGCCGTTGCTGCACTGTATCACATGAGCATGCAAGAAAGTTTGTTGAATGAATTTTACTTGTGTTAGTTCAAATGAATTTTACTTGTGTTATTTCCATTGCATTTTAATTTTGTAACTAGGATTTCTCCAATAATGCCTACCTGTTGGGCACCCAGTTGCAAATCTGGATATCGCACTGGCGCCAATGTTTCCTACGTTAAACGACGTTTATAAACACGTGACAGAATGTGGAAAGTGGGAGTTAACGAAGGACGCAGAACCCTCGATAAAACAATTCGTTGTCAGAAGATGAGAATCAAGGAACTCATCCACACTTGTTGTCATATTTTATATTGTGTCATTTCTTGAAGGCAGTGTTGGTGCATTTTCAGGCAAGCTTATAGTATCGGGGGCTGACGGATATATTGCATAAGTTTACTGGCATTGTGAGTGTCGTTTAGAGAAAGGTTAGGCGTCGTGGGGGTTGGTTAGGGTCAGGGTTAGGGTTAGTGTCGTCATTAGAAAACCTGGTACCGTTAGGCGTCCTCGCAGTATGCCCAAAGATACTGTATAATCCTTGAGCCCACGATAATATAAGTTTGCCCATTTTCACTCCACACTTTTAGTCATTTGCTATTTCAATTTGAGCACACTTGTGCATTTTCAAAATTCCACACTTTTAGTATTAATGTACTATTTCAATTTGAACACACTTGTTTTGTAGCTCTTTAGTAATTCGGTTCCTACTGGCCTTGAATTACACAAAGTTCATGGTCCTGGACTTATGGATTCAAATGCAACTGTTCAGTTCACATGCAGAATCACGACTTATTTGATCTGCTCAATGGTCGACTTCCAAAGTATGGCATAAGAGTGGATTCTGAACAAGATAAGTTAAAGGTTTGTTTATGTTTTAATGCATTGTTCACTGGTTTGGATTTTGTCGTGTATTCAGGAATTGGAATAATTATTACAGTAACCGTGCATTCTGAAGTTTGAAGCATTCACTTTGTATTGTCGATAGAGTCTTGTCAGATATGAAAGTCAATCTGCATATATACTTCTAATTTGTTCAGTTTATTCCTTTTAATATTATGGTATTCTAAGAACAGAAAATTCACATGATAGTTATTTCTATGAAATTTTACGTTTTTAGGAATTAGCGGAAGCTGGTCTGTGTTTGGATAATTGGGAGCAATACATCAAAACCCTTCCAGACCCAAAGCAGAAGCAATTCCTCAGCCGTCAGACCTCTCAGGGATTGCAAATCACGTTAAAGAGTGCCCTTGACCTTACAACCACTCTTCTCACTCAAGGCTTTTCATATGTGTTGACTGGCAAAGTTTGTCAAGATCCTCTGGAGGTAGGTTTCGCTGCCAATTCCTTTAACTAACGTGCCTACTTTAAGAATATTTAATATGAATCTTAACGGGTGTCATATTGGACTGGAATGAATTAACTTTAATGGATGAAGAATTGCTATTGAAAATAATATGGCTGCTACTCAATCATATTTTCTACCTACTTAGAAAATCAAGGAAATTGGGACTTCCTAGCAGCGGAGCATTATTGCTGCTTTAGAGACAACCGTTTGATACTAGGAAACTGGCTGTCTTATAACTGACTGTCTTATGGTAGACAACATTGGCATATATATAATTCTCAAATTCTAGCTGGTAACCCCTCCTCCTTTGCTTTCTGAAAGCCTATTCTTGAAACTCATGGCCTTGTGCACTGGGAATGCCTCTGAACAGTTCACGCTACTGGAGGTGCTTTCTTAATGGTTGAATACAATACAATGTAATTAACAATTGACTTAACTGATTATGTATTGTTTGAATTGTTGATGTGAAGAATTTGGTACTTGGTGTCAATAGAAAGTCTTGAGTCTGGGGTTATTTAAATATTAACTGAACAATTTGTATGCAACCGTTATAGGTATGCTTTGTGATGAGTGGGAAGATTATTATTATAATAAGTAAGATATAAAATATTAAAATTAAATAATATTTTATTTTTAGATGTTCTTCGGAACCATTTGCCAGTCTTGTGGTGGCAATTACCATCCCAGTCCAAACCAATTTCTTTATGCCTACAGACTGTTATCAAATTTTAATCTTGTGAAACCGGGAAGACATGCTAGCGATGTACAGATCTATTGAACATGCTATTCTTTTGCCTACTAGTACGACTTCGATTGATTGACTTCTTCAAGAAAAATGCAATCTGGTGGCAATGTAAAAGTGACTACAGCGTGCTGTTAGTGAAGTCATGTGAAGTTCACAACCTATACCATATTGTGATGTTTCATTTAGAATATCGTTATACATGTTGGTGTTTGGTTTTGCAGAAAATTTTGTAAAGCAGACTTCCAACAGTTGAATCAACCGTGTTAGTGAAACAGGCGGAACTTCAAACCACATTGCGTTTTAATTTCAACCAATTTACTCTCAGAAGAAACATTGCTCGAATTTGTAAGAGTTTTCATGCAATAATTACAAGATGTGAACTTGCACAGTTTGTGTGCCACATCTGGCGTAGAGAGCGAGAGGTACCGAGTTCGAGCCCCCGTTGGGCGGATATGCTTTGTAGGCTGCTATTAGCGCCGTTGTATTGCAGGCTGTCTGTTCTGTTAGTAGTTAAGATTTAAATTGCATAACATGTAAATGTACAGCGCAGTGCGTTTGTCAGGCGCTTATTAAAGAAAAGATATTATTATAATTATTATAGCCACCAAGGTAACAGAGAATGGCATCTTCTGGCTGACTCTTGCTGTAGTCATGTTATGTTTGTTCTTTTTGAGGATTTGATTCTTCAGATTTATATTGCAAGAGTTCATCAATCAACACTTCTATCTGAGGCACAAATGGCAGCAGTTCATAAGCAAAGTTTCCAAACTGACATGATAACAGTGCCAATGAGATGTTGTACCGGTTTAATTGCTTCAATAGTTTTAATTGTGATTGGCCGACTTGTTTTGACTCATGTGGAAGTTATCTCGTTTTAATGACTAATAAATTTCTTAATTTCTTTTCCTCATTTTTACTAACTAATAGTAAATTTATTTATTTGGAATATTTAGTGCTATAAGACATAACATTCACTTGGACTAACACTAAGAGGAGCAATGGACTTGACAAATGACCAATGGCGATCATTTATTCGTACCCATCGCCGCCAAATGGCTGACGTGAGGGACTGATGATGATCATGATAGTGCCCTTCAGGAATTTTGTAGAACCTCAAACTCTGTACAGATGTTCACTTTGAATCTGATGAAAGTTGATGTTTACTAAGCTTGCATGGGTTTCTGGTCTTTTCCGTCAATCCATAAGCAGGGACCTCATATGATAAGATCTATCAATTTTTCAACAAATATTTGCAATTTGATAAATTTTACCAGCGTTGTGTCATTTTCTATGTTCTAATTGTCTCTGCTTATGTGTTACAAAATTCTACAGTTATCAACTATGATGGGCGAAGCCGCGCTTACGGGAACGCCAACGCCATCTAGCGAACTATTTATTATTAGCCACATATTATAGCCTAGTGTGCTCACCATCTATATCCTACACCATGATTCGAACACAAAGTCCTATCTATGATCTATCATGTGCACAAAATAACTTAATGGTGAAGAACAGCACAATTTTCCTCCCTACAACAGTTCTCACTTTCTCCAAGGGTCAGGCAGGCCAAAAATATGGATCAAAATAATTGTCGCTCATTCTTTACACTCCTCCCCTTAATGTTGATTGGACCTGTCATTTTTCAGTTGAAATTTAATAAAATTTAGACATTATTCACAGCCACTTAAAATCTGTCAGAAAAGTTATAGGCCAAAATCTGTATTGTTGTTTATGTGACAGTAACTAAACATTGGGCTACTAGAAAGGTGCGATCACTTGTGCATATAGATGTGTGGGTCGTTTGACAACGGCCTGAGCTCTGTCGATAGCCATGTTGTTTTCTGCAGAAAAGAAATTTAAAGAAATTGTATCAAAGTTAATAAAGATGTTCTGAACAGGACGATTTCTACGGTCGTGGATTTTATTTACTGCTGATTCAGATTACTCAACATTATGTGTATTCTTTCTGACTATAACTGTTGACAGCAATGGAGACTGTGAACGCATTCAACAGCGAGGTAATTCATCGATTGCTTCGTTCAACATCTTTCTTTTCTCATGAATCTATTTCGATAAGAAATCCGAAACTTTAATCGCGCTTACAGATAGATATCTCTTTGCTTTTTACTAAGAGTTTTACGACCAGAATGATCGCTGGATGCGAAAAGCAATCCAAATTCCATTTCCCAGGGTCCTAGGCGAGTGCTCGGTGCGAGTGTAGAATGTTTGTTACAAGGCTGGGCCCCACCTAGTGCGGTTTGTTGACCAAAAACAAACAATAACTAACAAATTCTGTAGCGCCAGTATCTAATGAACTGGGAATCAACCGATGGCGCCATACACACTGTACTACACATAACACAGTGGTCACAGCAGAGAGGTTGAACTGGCTTTACAAAATGCAGCACTGGCAATTAAAAGTTAGGTTTTGCAAACTGTGTGGTACGCACAATTGCACATGTCGCATTGTGCTACTACATTGTCTGGTTTTGTTTTGAGCCTCATGTAACACTAGCTGTGATGATATTAAGAGATTTTGCATGCTGTTACTTATGGTATTTAGCATTAATTAACTTAATGCATTAAGCATTAACTTTCTTTTGCTTTATCTAGTAATATTTAAATGGGATTCTAGCTTAATTGGATTTTCTGTGATTTGATGCTTAACAGAAGAAACCTCATGTGCTTTCTGAAATCTTGGTAAAACTACTAAACGAGATCACTCAAGATTTGTATGTTATTGAACATACAAGAATGATCAGAGTTTTGGACCTGTGGATAAACAATATTTTGACAAAGCCAACAACATGAAAAACTAAACAACCTTTATGGTTTAAGTGATTGACTGTTAATTGTAAGTTTCACTTGCAAACCCCAGATGCTTTAGCAATATGTCACATTGCTCTGCACCTTGCCTGTTTTAAACAAGTTTGTGAACTCAGGGATGATGGAAAGCCTGTTTTATGACATTACAGGTGCCTGTCTTGACCCATAAGTAATGCAGTGATGTAAGAATAGTAAGCAGAAATGCTGTATTGGCCTTAATTATAGCATCTAGATTCTAGACTATCATGAAGAAACCAGACATTCTTCTTAAATCATGCATTTACTGAGGAAAAGCGACTTTATAAATGTTTGATGGCATCACGTGAAAGTGTTGTGCTGACATTTGACTGCAATCAGTGACGTGGTAGAGATTTGAAAGTGATGAATTTTCAAGGATCATATAGGAAGCAATCTTGAGTTTGGCTAATGTCCAGGTCATCATGCATCACTGGTTTGAGATACAGCAATAAGTGACTAAATTTAAAACCACTGCTAATGCTATTGTGCAGGGGTTTTTAAATATAATACATGCCATCATACAATGACCCTAATAACAGGTGTATGCCTTGTTAAGAGGTTTGTATTATTGCATTCTGTTGTCAGTTTGGCCAAATTTTGGTGGCCTTGGCTTGGGCCTTTGAAATTTAAATACCTTCATTTTTAATATCTTTGCTGTTGTTTGGGAAAATGACCTTCAGTTGTTAGTATTTTCTTTGCATACTTTCTGGCCTATATGGCTGCATGAGTATGGGCATCTGATGATGGTGAGCCTCAGATCTATGGGCCTATGCACACCATCTCCTATAAGGGTCTTGGGAGTGACCAAGACCATTGGTCACGGGTGGCAATGGTCACTGGTGGCGCCTTGGATCTAATCTACTGACCAGTAGTGATGAATGCCTGTTCTATGTGGACCTGGCAGCTTTAGGCATAGCCGGGCATACATCATCTACCACCAATTAGGGACCACTGGGTAGTGGTGTAATCACAGATGCTACTGCTAACATTATGCCATCTGTGAACTTTGGATTGGAATCTGTTTTTTGGGCTCGGTGTGTGTTCACAACCCTGCCACTGGTGACTCAGATTATTGTTCTTTGCATGTTTTGCTTACTGATGAAATTTCTTTTGTAATGACGCTTGACATCATTTAGGCTAGCATAGAAAGCACCTCTGATTATTTTGTTTTTCTTCAAGTTGCAAATTTCCAATTAAAATTTTCAAATATAGGTGTATCGGTAATGTTACTAAAAGTTTACAAACACACACATACCAATTTAAGAGGTTCTGTAAAGCACACTACATCTTTATAATTTCTGGTGATGTTATACACAAAGGTGTCATGGTTACCTTGCTGTAATGTCTACCCACAGTTTGGAGGTACAGATTTGTGCAAGGATAGAATATGTCAACTTTTCTATTGTACACATGTTCCCCATCAAACTCAACTGTTAAGCAAGTACATTGGTCAGGACGCTGTCAATGCAAAATCAGAAGGTGAGGAAGGGTTTGTCTGCCAAACCTGATGTGTTGAGGCTGAGAAATGGATGTACGTAGCTAAGAATTCAAACTCATTGATCTTCCACTTTTCTTCATCAGCCTGATCAAGTCATGTTTCTAACAATATTTGGGAAATGGTCACCATGGTTACCATGGTCCAACTCAAAACCATTTAATATGACTGGTAGTTGACAGTTGACACTGCAGTTAGAATAGGGAACAACCGGAAATCGCTTCGGCCATTTGCCCCGGCCGGATATCGGGTTTTTCGGAACTATTCGCCTCGGCAAATAATACCCACGCAAATACCTAAAATTTTTGGAATTCGATCAATCTCAAGATTATAGTTACAATTTACAAATAAATTATACAACTGAACTAAATTTCTTACAGTCGCTGTCGTATTTGTATATATATCTAATTGGTTCATTATTACAGGTAAAAAAATAATGTTTATGCTGATCTTTTGTTTATTACATGTAAAAAACGGTACTCGGTTCGTACCCGGATCCGGCAAATAGTACATCCAAAAACTCGGATTTGCTACCCGGTAGAAAATGTCTACCCGGTTGTTCCCTAAGTTAGAACTTCTGGTACGCAGAGGCACTGATGATTGAATATAGCCTGCTGGCTGTCAGATCTGCTGGGCTTCATTGATTGGGCCTTGACTGTGGATTTGGCCTTAGAATGGTCCAGCTTTGCCGTACTCAAGATTGTTTATTAATGGATATTAAATGGATCTTTACTGATAGAAATAGCTCCAAAAATCTGGAAGGTATATTGAATACAAATTGGCTGTTTTAGATCTGTGAGATAGTCATGTTTTAGCCTCTTTGTGAGTTTCTTTAACATGCACTATAATTATAGATGTTCTGTTACAGTAATTTACCGTATCCTTAGTAATTAAGCTCTTTTTTGGATGGAAGCTGATCGAGAGTGTTGGCTGTCATTTTTTCTTCAGCTCTGCTCGCTGTACAGTATGAAACCTCCAATATCAAAGACAAAGATGGTCGAGTTGACAAAGCTGGCCATGAAGGCAGCCAAGTTTTACAAACACATTGTGCAGAGCATTGAAAAATTTATACACAAGGTAAGACCAGCTTTTCTTATTGCATGAATACATTCTTTTTATATTAATTTACTTATAATCCACTAAGTGTACTTATCCAAACACACTGTCTCAGCCTTGAAATGCATAGAGCTTGAAGTTTTTGCCTGCCTAGAAGCCATACGTTGTTTAAGAGTTTTTGTGCTAAGCTGACTAAATGTTTTGTTTGGTTTGACATGGTGGCTGATGAGTTGAGTGCTCGCATGCTAGTGTGTGTGTGGTGTACAGGTTTCAGACCTCCTCCTGTGGACAGTCATTATAGAGAGACTTTGATAAAGTCTTTTGTACTCTG
Source organism: Aporrectodea caliginosa (assembly GCA_020284085.1). Lineage (NCBI taxonomy): Eukaryota > Metazoa > Annelida > Clitellata > Crassiclitellata > Lumbricidae > Aporrectodea > Aporrectodea caliginosa. Next base: position 611,661 of record JACEVL010000491.1, on the reverse strand, counting down.
CTTAAGTAGCACTGTCATTGATACCTTGACAAGTTGACATTTGATGGTATCACTTTTTGTATACGAAAAATTAATGTTTAAAAGGGACGATTTTAAATTCTAATATTGGGATGCATCTTGTAGCATTTGACAATTTGCATAGTTCTCTGAAATCTTTTGTTCGATATTATACTGTTGAGTTGTGGATTATATGTGTTTGGGATTGTATGATATTGTGGGTTGTCCCTGATCTAATCAAATCTGATAACTTGAGGCAATGCTTGGGTAGCAATCAATGGTCGTTGCTATGCAAAATTTATATGCAAACTATGTACCAGGCAGTCACGTGAAACCAAAAGGAAATCTGAGAAGACAGGGAAATGGCATATATAGGGGAATTGAGTACAGAAAGAGATTAGTTTCTAGTGGATATGTAAAGGCTAACACAGACTCTGCAAAACAAACATGTGCTGGAAGAGTTTCACATCTGGACCGGCAATGGAAAGGCATGGCTGCCAAGGGCTGTCGTTTTCCTCGATGTGAAACAATTAAAGGATGTTTCATCTAGTGGCTTACCCTTCGGAGTAAAGCCTTGTCCACGATGAGGAATCAATGTGGTTCTGTTGTGGGCTCTTCTCCGAGCTGTGTGAAGCCTGAAATTCCTATTCTTGGCACAACCCAACAGCTATTTGCTGATGCGTGTTCAGTTGGGTGGATCGCTTGTGCATTGTACTAAATGGATTGTGCTAAATTTGCATAATTTTCAGTACAATGTTTCTTTTTGTGATCATGTTTGGGTGATATGTAAATTAGTTTAAGTTCACGTAAACAGAGTGCTTTCACTAGCATATGCCCTGGTGTCTAGCCAACTCATCGGTATCAATAAGAGAGATCTCAAAAAACTTCAACTGGCTGAAAACTCTTTGGCTAGAACCAGCACAAAGGTCCTTAACCCTTTCAACCTGAGAAACCGATATATTGGTTTCGCCACCCATGACGCCTGGGAGCGCCGGGTTGAAAGGGTTAAATAATTAATATATTACTCCCATAATGCACTCACTGCAGTGGTTGTGCAACAGGCAGAGAACCCAGTGTAAAATCTGTAACATTGTGATTCACCAAGACAGTGTTAGATTCCAGAGAATTGTTGATGATTGATCCACGGCTTTAGAATTCATCCTCCAGTTTTATGCCTGTTCTTCAGTGCCATTCAGGTCTAAACTTAAGACTCCTCTGTTTCCACTTGTGTACTCGCGATAGCTTGACTTCTGGTTTCCCCAGTTTATTAGTTTTTGACTGGACTTCTCCAACAGATTATTATTTTTACTGTGATTTCACTTGAAATGACAGTCAATTGATTGCATTAGAGTAACATTATTATTACTATGCCTTTGAGTAATTATCCTCAATTTATTTGGATACAGTCAATAATATTTTAAAATAAAACTCAAACGATAAACTAAGTCTAATAGTCCAGATGTTATTCGATATAGCCTACTTGGACACAGTCTATCATACTTTTAACTGATGTTCTCACGAACTTCTTCTATAAGTATGTTTAATAATCTTGGAATTGTTCGGTTCGGTAGCTGCATGGTTGCATGTTGACTAACTCACTGTTATCTGCAATGAATGTAACCTGATGCGGTTTGACATCGGGAAGATCTATTAAACGAATATACATAAACACAGGTCTGTGACTCTGTGTTATTATTAATTACTATTATTACTAAATAGTTATTTCTTTTTCTTTTTTTTACCTGAGGTAGTTATTATTATTACGAACATTTTTAACACATACAAAGTCACACAGACATGCAAATCCAAGGCATGTGCCTTTAAGAAGTACTGGATTATGTTCGATCTAAAATTACTCTTTCCAAGTATTTACTCAAATTCACTTCCTTCCTTCAAAATGCGACTCAACACGACAACACCCACTATTTCTCCTTGGCTTTCAAGCACTTGGATATCTAACTGCATCTTCTCATGGTGGCTGACTATCCACGCCTAAGATTCACAATTTTGGTGGGACTGTGCACGTGTTGCAAATTTAATTAATAAATAATAATAATAATAATAACCTGGCATGATTCTTCCTGGTAAGTACTTGGAGTGGTAATTGTCTTGGTTTTGTTTATGCAACACTGCATTCCAGACTGCAAAAACCAAGAGGTTGTAGTTGTGTTGTATTATACTGTGGTGTTGTGTTATATACTGTTTTTTTATTTTACTTTCTGTTTGTCTGCAGTGTCAGCCAGAGTTCAAGATTCCCGGATTGTACGTCATCGATTCAATAGTGCGCCAGTCACGCCATCAGTTTGGTGCTGATAAAGACCTCTTTTCACAGAGATTCTCAAAAAACGTCGCTGTGACGTTTCACAATCTGCTGACTTGTCCTCCACAGGACATAGTGAGTGAAGGCTTCTTGTTATTTCTAATGCAATTTTGCAATCTAGCCTAACATTGTTCATCTTTTTTGTGTATATAGAGACTGTTAAAAAGCGTTATAAGAATAGTTATGTAGGGGATGACTTCTGGTGCTAAATATCATGAAAAGCATGCACTCAGAGGCAGACTCAAACACCCAGTCTGACATACTAGTCTGCTGCACAGTGATTGCAGGTAGGCAGGATGACAGAGACAGAAAGATTTAAACAGACAGAGATAGATATGGACAGAGACATCAAGAGAGATATGAACAAATGTAGGTATGTGACTACCTTACCAGACATTGTCTCATTACTCCAGCATGTGTACACTATACAGCCAATAATAGACACTGATCTTAACATGTAACAAGTAGTATGAGAGAGCAGTTTGACGTTTGTTGTCATTATTGTTCCTTGTTGAATAAAGTCTTCATCTACTGAGGATTGTCAGTCTGTTGGGCCTCTTGACCGGCCATGGCATGATAGTTCAAACTGCCTTGATTTTTGTCGTGCTGATACAACCTGTTTACATTATGCATAATGTTAATTAACTATGAGTAGTGCCCTTGAAGAGGTACTATATAAACCCCCACCCCCCGAATATACCATCAACCTGCTCTACTGCAGTTATATTGGGTACATTGCATTCTGTAAAGTTCATTTTCATATTTGTATGAAAGCATTATAGTGGCTGTAAGAACATCTATGCAGTTATCTGTGCTGCTTACTTGATGACTTCTTTGCAAGTCATTTGTAGAAATGTTACAGAACTGTTTATTGTGCAAGTGCAGTTTTTTTATTTTTATACCATCTGCCAGATTTTTTAGGTTGCTGAAAGTGTCTTGAGGGTTATAAAAAATCGACACTTGGCTGGTTGCAAATGCCTCTAACTTTGAAAGGTCTCTGAGTCCCAGTGTTAATTGCAATTCATTGTGAAGTCAGATAAAAGAATTCTTAATTAAGGATGCTGTTTGTTGGGTTGTCCGCAATGCAGTTAAAAGGTCCTTTACCCACATGGTGACACTTTAGTAGAGTTTTCTTATGCAGTTACCTTACTTTAGTGTGTTTGAACATTTTTAAATATTTAGAAAGTTCATTTGAATTAACCTTTGCATGCCAGGTATTTTTGGCCTTTGTTCTGGCCCTGACTGTATTTTTTAGGGTTTTAGTCAATTGAACCCATTAAGCATAAAAAAGTTATATCTTATCCATCACTGAAGATAGAGATAAATAATACTGTAAGCATGAAATTTGTGTAGGAATGACTTTCGAACAAACCTCTGTTATTTGTATGGGGGTGCAATTTTTAGATATGAAATGCGAACTGTCATACTAGGCCTAGGGTGTAGTTGTTTCATCAAATTGTCTTTTTACATTCTGCAGATGTTTGAAACAAATGTATTTTGCTAATAAATATAATATGAAATACCTTGTTACTTATATAGTGTTTCTTCAGTTACTATTAGGTCACATTTAAATCTCCTCAAAGTCTAGGGTGCTGTATCTTCTGTCATTGCTGATCTGGTATGTAAACAAACATTTTGAATATGCCATTGTTTCTTCAGCACTCATTCACAATCTGGGTGGTATGCAAATCTTAAGTGATCATTAATATTAGGTAGGAGCAGTTAAACTTCAGGTGTTGTTATGTATCAGATGGGCAGAGGGCAAAAGAGTGGCATCCATTAAGGCAAAAAGACTAAAATGATCTGAAATTTTTGCATAACATGATAGGTCTGAAACCAGGCATCTCCAGGTAAAGCAATGTCATCCGGTGAATAAGGCAGAGACATTTGTACAATTGCCTAGAGGAGAATAATAGTTAGAAATCCGTGTGGTCCATTTTTTTTACATCTGTATATCGCTATCTTAGCAGCAATTTGAGCCAGTGATTCTTATGTAAAACTACAGAAATATATAAGATGTTGATGAAGTGTTCCAATGTTGCAATTTTGTACCACTAGCATGAAAAAGGTTAAGAACCTGTCGAAGGCACTGAAACGTGGCTAGCTAAGAGTTCTAAGACAGTGCAACTTAGATAATTGGAAAATGTTTTTGAACTGTTTGTGGCAGTAGAGTTTGAATTTTCAGAGGAAGATTCTTTCAGAAGCACAGTCCACTGCACAAGAAAGCATGTTGTGTTGAATCTGTCATGCATTAGTGTGGAACCATAAGGTCTATGTGAACTGCAGAAAGGAGTGTTTGTCTACTTGGCTTGTGCAAGACAGTAACTAGTAGCTTCTAGTGTATTCTGGACCCATACTGATTGTCAAGGCCGCCCTTTGAGGAGACTCTTGAATATTCTCTCCTCAGCTGGGTGTTATTCAGCACCATTATGAGCTAAGATGATATTAAGTGCCTCATACATAGGGCCTACTTACATTATGCAAAAAGTTTGGCAAGTTAACCACAATCTGGGGAGTTCATACTTCATAGTGGATGGACCCTAGCACATGTGTTGATATAAATTAGAAGCTGTATTGTACTGTATTGTATTTACGGATTTCTTAAGCACCTCTCACAGTACGGCCTAATCAGAGGTGCTGATCTCTTCAGTGCAAAATCCATGGCATTTACGGGTCTTCACGATGACCAAAATGCCAAGGTTGTTACTGTTGCTGGCCTTTGGTCAACAAAGCACTGGTTTTTATATTGTTTATGAGGCCTGTGATGTTGCACATGTGGAGTTGCAGACCAGCTTTGACTTCAGAATTATTTATTACCTGAAGTATGGTATTGTTTGACTGACTGTGTTTGTTGTGTCTGTAGATGCCAGATGTGCAGATAGATTCCACCCCATTCTTACAGGTTATGTCTGCTGTGGTTGAGTTGTCTGACATAATAGTCTATCTATACACCTACCTGGTGGAAGCCTATGTGACACACCCAACTTGAAACACGCACTTAGTTTTTCATGTCTAAACAGATTTCAATTTGTAATGAAAATTAACACAAACATTTCTTGCTGCAATAATGGCAGTATATTGTATAAAAACTGAAATGAATAACATACACAAGAAATGTGAGTTTAGCACTGAGATGCCATGCTGTAAGTTTAGAAACTGAAACACAACACATGACCAAGTTAATTACAGCTAGTACAAAGAACTAGTTGTCCAATTGAAACTTTTTCCAGTTGGTGCTTTGTACGTTATTGCTGGTAATGCCTTAATGAGTTTAGCACTTTAACAATGAGAGTATACTAAAAGTGAATGGGAAACCAATGCAGCTCATTGTTAAAGTGTTAAATATATCCAGTCCTGCTAAGGTATATAAATATGTTGGAGGGTGCAATGTATATGTTACAGGCAATGTGTAAAATCAGGGATTTTGTAAAATGCCTGAAATTTTTAGGCAATTTGTAAAATCCCCAATTCACTCGGGCACTTTACAAAATCCCTGAAAAAACCAAGGATTTTGTAAATTCCCTGAAATCTGATGATGAAAATTTGACAGATTGCCTGAAAGTGACGAAAATTATCGAAGTTTTACAAAATACCTGAAAAAACCAGGGATTTTGTAAAATCCCTTAAATCTGATGATTACAGGCAATGTGTAAAATCAGGGATTTTGTGAAATTTTTAGGCAATTTGTAAAATCCCTAATTCACTCGGGCACTTTATAAAATCCCGGGATATAAAAAACCAGGGATTTTGTAAAATCCCTTAAATCTGATCATGTCCGCCTTTGGCTGCGTGTCCGACATGTCCGCCGGCTATGTTTCAAGTCATGTGGTCGGGGCCGTGACTTGTATGTTCCATTCCCCTTTGGAGCCTAAATAGAGCTTTGAGTTGTCGCGACGGATTGTCAATTAATAATTATAAATAAATAAATAAATAAATTTAATTAATTAAATAAATAAATTTAATTATTTCATTAATTAAATTTATTTAACCAATTAATTAATCAATTAAATTTAATTAACTAAATAATTAGTTAACAAAATTTATTTATTTAATCAATTAATTAATTAATTAAATTTAATAAATAAATAAATAAACAAACAGATAAAGACAATAAAATAGATAAATAAATAAATTTAATTATTTCATTAATTAAATTTATATATGCAATCAATAAATTAATTAAATTTAATTAATTAAATTTAATTAATTAATTGATTGTTAAAGAAAAAAAAAAAAATTAAATTAATAATTATAATTATGAATAAATAAATTTAATTATTTAATTCACTTAATTAATTAGATAATTAATAATTTAATTAACTAATTATTTATTTTTATTTATTTTTATTTTATTTTTTATTTATTTTTTATTTATATATTAAATTAAATTAATTAATTAATTGATTAAATAAATAAATAAAATTAATTAATTAATTAAATAATTAAATTAAATAAATTTATTTATTGATTAAATAAATAAATTTAATTAATTAAATAATTAAATTGATTGATTGATTTATTTATTTTTATTTTTTAATTTTTTTTTTTAAAATTTTTGTTATTTCATTCCATTAATTAATTAATTAAATCAATTAATTAAATTAATTAAATTTAATAAATTAATTAATTGATTAAATAAAAAATAAAAAAATAAAAAGTAACTAAATAATTATGTGCATAAATAAATTTAATTATTTAATTCATTTAATTAATTAGATATTTAATAATTTAATTAATTAATTATTTATTTTTATTTAGTTTTATTTTATTTTTTATTTTTTTTAATTTATATATTAAATTTAATTAATTAATTAATTGATTAAATAAATAAATTTAATTATATTTATTTAATTATTTATTTTATTTTATTTATTCTTATTAATTGACAATCCGCCGCGACAACTCAAAGCTCTATTTTGTCTCTTAAGGGGAAGGGAACAAACAAGTCACGGGATTTTATAAAGTGCCCGAGTGAATTAGGGATTTTACAAATTGCCTAAAAATTTCACAAAATCCCTGATTTTACACATTGCCTGTAATCATCAGATTTAAGGGATTTTACAAAATCCCTGGTTTTTTCAGGTATTTTGTAAAACTTCGATAATTTCGTCACTTTCAGGCAATCTGTCAAATTTTCATCATCAGATTTCAGAAATTTACAAAATCCCTGGTTTTTTCAGGGATTTTGTAAAGTGCCCGAGTGAATTGGGGATTTTACAAATTGCCTAAAAATTTCAGGCATTTTACAAAATCCCTGATTTTACACATTGCCTGTAACATATATATTTTACTTCACATTACATAGCATTCTGCACAGCTCTGTCTTCATTCTTATGCACGAGATCTGAAAGACAATAAAGGAGTTGATTCATTGTTGGTTTTTGCTATAAATAACCTAGAGCTATTAATTAACCTGCATAAAGGATGGTCTAACACTGTTACAGATTGCAAAGTCAATTTGCTTTTCACATTAACATTTACATTAAAGACATGATATGCATTGCATACAACTTTACTGGTACAGCAATGTAGCAAAAGATATATGTTGTTCATTACCTGGTAGAATTTATTCAGCACACCAGTATAACAAATTATGTAGTAAAAGATATTTGTTGTTTATGATCTGTTTACGAGTAAATTTGTAAATATTGTTTCTAAGCTTTACATTGTTATTACAGTAGTTTGATTTGTATGACATTCTGCTTGTTATTGTCGACTGCCACACTGCATGCATAACCATTGTGGAAATTCTTCATTCAGTGTTTGAAGTAGAAGTGTTGACGATGCTGTTTGTTTTCAACAATGGCAGTGCTCAGTATAGTGTCAGACCTATTGTGTTTGTTATCAATGGGAAATAAACAAAATTGTTGCGCTTATTCCTATCTTGGTGTCTCAGTGCTGTCTGTCTATGTGTGCCTGTGTATGTCTTTTCGTGTCCAATAGTGTAACCCTAACCCTGATGCTGACTTTTGCTACTCAGGGTTGACAGTTTCCTTTCAAGCATTGTAACTGTTAAGGAAGTGTTAACCTGTTGTTAATGTACTGTTATCCTGTTGCATTGTTAAAGTTCTAGGACGATTTGTATGGTCTTTTGTTGGTGGATTTGTGCCTGATCTTCTGAAAGAGGAATTGGATCCACAATATTCATATATGCTGCATGGTCATAATCCGTTGAATGTCATGTTATGTTACTAGTGTAAAATCGTTCGGGTGCTGAACCTGTGGCAAAAGAACAGTGTGTTTCCCCCAACCATCATCCAGCCTCTACTAGACATGGCAGCAGATCCACTCAACGTTAATGTCTACTTAACAGGTAGACTCTAAATCTATGATTTACAGTTTCTTTGATCCGTTGAGTGACTTGAGTCATACAAAGGTCTGTATCTTTTTTGATGAGATTTAGGTGAGCAGTGTAAACCCATATTGTTTATTGGAATGTAGAATATATTTATTTTAGGTGAACAATATCAGCCCATTTGTGTTATCGACATGTTGAATATAATGTGCGTTTTAGATGAGCCATAGCTTCCCATTTGTATATATTGGCGTGTAGAATATATGGATGGCATTGTGCTTGCATTTTCATAACAGTGCAACAGTTTAGTAGTTAGCATGCTCGACTGTTGATTGTACGGTTGGGTGGGGCAAGGGCAAAATGTTGTTGTGAGATTCTGCTCCTCTTGCACTCCCTGGCCAACTGTACCATGACAAGGACACTGACCAGACACTGTCGATCAGAAGAGCAGATGGTGAGGGAGAGAACTGGCAGGTTTGAACTGGCTGAGTGGACTTTTGTAATGACCCTGGACAAGTCGATAAGGTGTACAACTGTACATGTATCTCTGTCACCATGCTATAGAATTTCTTACCTGCATAAACTGGAAGGTAAATAGCAAGTTATGGTATGCACTGGCGCCCCTCTAGGACCTCGGGATTTGTTCGTTGCCAGCTCAAGGACTGAAGCCCTGGAAATGGTTCCTTCCATATGTTCCACCTGAGACATTTGAATTTTACTTTTACCAATTGATGTATTGGGCAGCATTACTGCAATCAGACTCTTGTTTTTTGTACAAATATTCAATGATCAGTGTCTTGCATTAGGATGTGCAATAGTCCATATGTTAACAAGTACAGTATTGGGCTTTTAACTGTCAACCCAGGTGTAGTGTATTTAAATTGTCGTCAAGAAACAGAAGTAGATTACAAAAATTCTGTAACACTAGCTCCCCTAACAAACTTGGCTATAAAATGTGTCTGTCAACTGTACACTGAAGCTAGTTAGAAAAGATGGTGAGTATGATATTGGCCACACACCTTCATTTGCCCTGGCTAAGACCATGAAAGCCACTAACACCTCATACCATGGCTGCCCTTTGGTATTGATTAGTGTAAATTGCTGTTCTTTTTCCATCTGACTTTATTCTAAAACATTATTCCTAGAGTTGTTGGAATGTCCAGGTTTATTATTTGCTGCACAGCTTTGCAGTACTTGCCATTACTGTTGGTTGTCTGTCTAATTATGTGATTATCCAGTCCATGCAGACAGCTGGTTTTCTTATGTTACAGCCCAAAAGTCAATCCAGAGAGCAACAGGAGTGCCACCGTCTGTACCACAGGCAGCATCGGCCGCTGTGGCCACCATGGCCAGGACAAGCGTCCGGCCTTCCGCGACTTCTGCCTTGCTGGACCTCGACCTTGGCGCCGCAGACTCACAGAACGATCTGGTCAAAAACATATCACAATTACTGCAGCAAGTTCAACAGGTAGCTGCTCTCAACTTATCTCTCTAAATCTCTTCTATTGACATGGGGGAGGGGGATAGGGATGGGGATTGGATCATCTTGTTGATTTACAGACAAGACAATAGCATTTCACCAACTAAACAACCTTTCTCTGTGCACTGCATTACAACGGAATTGTCTAAAGAAACTGTGACTTGCCATTTCATCAATTGAAGAACTGTGAACCAACCTTTTCAGCAGCTGAAGGCTGTTGACAGGTTGTTATTCATTCAGTATGTGGCCGCTTAGTACTTTTTATATTTGAAAAGAAACAGATTTCTGCTGATTTGTCCAACACCTTAGTGGAACAGTCTTCCTGCACATTTATTCAGGGTTCTAAACGCATTTGTGTTTGAAAAAACAGTTCAAACTGTACTTGATAAGAACTCTTAGTATTTGCACTACCAGTTGACTGTGTAAAGCGGTTGTATAGCTTGCTACTGACGATGATAATGAAATTGTGTGAATTACAATTACAAGTTTTTGGCTTCTAGTTTAATAGTTTTGATTTTTGGAGGTTGTGAGAGATTGTGGATGTATTGTAATGTAATAACATGATTTATATAGCACCCTCCAAGATATTCACAAGAGGAACTGCCAAGCCAGTCTGAGCAAAACATGTCTTCAATTTAAGGTAGAAGCTAGAAACAGATGGTGGAGTTCAAGAGAAGACTGTGCCAGACATCTATCTGTCTGGATCTCATTGTGCCAATCCAGAATCTCTTATATTTGTTTTCTGTGGTGCACAATTGTACTGTTGTTATATACTCCACCCAGGGGTGTGCAATGGTCCAGTGGTTAGTGTGCTGGACTGTCAACCAATAGATCACGGGTTCAAATCTCTGCTAGGGCTGAAATTTGTTTCAAGGTTTCTGCTTCACCTCTGTAGCCAACTCGGCTGTAATGAGTACACTGACTGTGCACTCTCATTTGGAAGATAAGAACGTGAGGGAGAGGACTGGCCCAACCACCCTTATATACCAAGGCTAAGAAAATGCAGTTGCTAATCCTTCATATCCTTGCCTGCCTCTCAGGATAGCTTAAGAGACTGCTCTTCTATATACTCATCCTAATAGACAGGCTTCATTCTGTGGTGCTGAGCAGTTGTGTGATAAATTCTTGCTTAGTGTGCTGAAATGTTGAACATTTTGGTGAGGCTTAAAAGCTTTGCACTCAACATTGCAGTGCGAGCTCTTGATCATTCCGCCACCATGTCATGGTTGATAGGACTTTCTAATTTTATGCATGGCATTATCAGCTCTTCTTTTTCTGTCAGAAGGTGAATCACCTTCTGACAGAATGGATCTGCTGTGAATCTGTGGGTTATTACTTTTGTTTTTAAAGGTTACGTTTTTTGCTTACCGCTACAGAAACTCCCCAGGTCCTCGGGTTTTTGACGGATTTTGGGATAAACATAATGACACCAATCCAATAACGGAACAGCTCACTTTCCAGCGTGCATTAGTACTCCTATAGATCACTGTACATAGATGGAGCACTGAGTTGACCTGGTATTCCATGAGTGGTCACCCATCCAGGTACCAGTGACCAGGGTCGAGGCTATATAAAAACATGTGCATTTACATTTGGTGTAAATAGTCATCGAAGTACTAACTGCATTCAGTGTTGCTGTATTTCACTGTGCCTTCCAGTATCAGGATCGATAGGGCAAAGTGGTGATATTTATAAGTTCAGCTGTATATGATTACAAATACTATCAACCTAAAATTCCGTTGCAATGTTCAGCTAAGGTGCTCACCAAATTACATTGTGTCAACTGTCAAAGAATTGTTTATCCTAACTGTATGCTGTGTACATTGAGAGTAATTGTAAAGATGTCAGCATTGTCTTACCTCATTGTGTTTTGGTGATGTTGTCATATCTGCTGAGCAGCCGATTATTCCACTGATCAATCCTCAGCAGCTCCAGCTGCATCTGATGCAGCAGCAGCTGCTGCAGCACTTGCAGATGCAGCAGCAGCCAGAGCCCCAGCTCCAGATTGACAGCAATCTCATGGCGCAGATCCAGGCCTTGACAGCAGCACTGATGAGCAGACTTGGCAGTGGTGTGGCAGGCGGCACAGGATCCGCGGCCAGGGAGGAATTGGTCGACATCATGGAACCGTCACCTGTTATTAACAAGGTAAGCCAGAGGTGTGCTTTTCAGAAGAACTGCTTCGGTCCACAAATTCCTCATCCTTCACAGCTTGTCGTCTTCTTTTACGTCTTACCTAAATGCCCTTCACAGCTCTAAACCCTATCACATTTGTCAGCTGTTCTCTATCCAACACCACCCAGATCTAATTGCTCATTACTTTTTCCTCTGCCTTGGCCTCCAGTCTCCTCCTCTCTGAAATTCTGAAACTGCTGCTTAGTCTTTTCTGTACCAACTCTTTGGAATGCACTCCCAAAAGATCTCTACCAGTTTGCATGAATCCTCCCTCTCATCTATCAGCCTCTCCTCTGCTTGCCCTCTATCCTGCACCTTTCCATACATGACTGAAAACTTAACTCTTCAAGCTATCCTAAACTGGTTCTACTCCTATACCACCCTGTGCCACCACCATCAACAATTTCCACCGTAGCACCATGCTGTCTCCTCGGCTTGACCTCCCAGGATTCTGACCTGGCACTGAAACGGACCAAGCAACCACACTATTTCAGACTTTATTTGACATAGTGCCGGTGAATTAAGTGGTCTGTCTGACGTGGCTTTTGTGTCACAGTGAGAAATTTAGGAGGAATTGATGATTACGAATATGGTAATGGTAGACTTGTGGACCGTGCAGTAGTTTAGTTTCCTGATCTAACGTTTTTCTTTTTTGTATGTTTGTGAAGAAATTTGCTGACGTGAGCTACACAGAAAGCGATCTGGATGATGACAGGAGGGATGTCAATAGCTGCAGTTCGCTCTCACATGTGTCAGCGTAGGCACTATATGTTGCTCTTAGAATGTTAAGAGTTTTACTGTAGCAGTTGACAGTATTTTATTAGTTGTTTGCTCTGAGTTGTTCACGTTGAGTGTAGAATCATCATCTGAAATTTTTAACAGTAGGGGGGATAAAAATTTGTTGATTTCTCTTTTTTATTTAAATAGATAAATTACATACTATATAGTGAGTGTGTGTATGAAGTGCCAAAACCTTTTCCTTTTGATAAGAATAATTTCCATGTCATTTCTTTTTGCAGTGTATTATATTGTTTATAAATTAAAGCAATTGCTGAAACTGATTGCGGAGTGAGTGCCTACGTAAGGTTCAATGTAGACAGCGCCTTGTGAATTCACCACCAGTGTACGGAACTGTAGCATTTCTATGCAGTTGTTTTGTTGATATTTGCAGTTTGCCTTTGGAGCACGGACACAGTAGGAAGCACAAAGTGTCTGGTTCTCACCCGAGTGCCTTAGGTCATTCCAGTAGTAAGCTGTGGTCCCCAGAGGAAGGGGACGCATCTCTTACATATGATCGTGACAATGATCAAAGTCATGACGACATCTCTGACGTTGTCACACCAAGATCTAGTCAGCCTCGGCCGCTGGCTATAGGCAGTGAAGATGTCTTTGTCAGTCCTCCTGCTTCTTCTCTTCAACAGGTGAGTCATCTGTTGTGGTAACACAATGGCTGATAGGTATCATTGTTTTGTCAGCTGCTTTAGGTAACTGTAGCAACCATAAGCAAGTTGTTTGAATCAAGTTACTAGGAATTATAATTTCATCAAGTGAAGAGGAAGTCCTACTGTATATGGATCAATTGACTTCATAACTCATCCCTTGCCAGCTTGCTTTCCTGAATTTGATTATGTTTCTGTTTTAAGGATGTTGAATGGTTCTGTCCACTGTAATTTTTTTGTAATTGTAATTGCAAGTTTATATGTGCTTAAAGTGACCATTGATTAATACTCTTTACATTATGGTAACAGCACTATTGACATTTTCAAATTAGATTAGATTCTGGAACAGAATCTGCTATTAAAATTAAGAACTTTGCCCTGAGAAATAAATAGCTCAGGAAACATTTTCTCACTTATCTTAAGGTGCACCTTCTTGGATCTGTTAGATAGAGCTGTATTTCAAAGCCTTTGTCAGGTTTTTCAAATGAGGTGCTCTAGAAATGCCCATACACTTGTGTTGTTTAGTCACGATCACTGTAAGGCTGGTCGTGTTTTGGATTCTTGTCTGTAATGTCTGAGGTGCCAGTGCACTCAGCTCGATTGGAGAAATGTTTGTGTCAAGTAGAGTTTCAAGTGATATTGCTCAGGTAAGTGATGGTATGATTGACAGATGGCAGACTATCTGGCTTAGTGTCCGTGTTCTTTAATGGGGCTTGTCGTGGTTTGATCAGCTGATAAGCAGGACAGAACGGAGCAATGCACTTGATGGTCAACAGCTGATGGTTGTCCTGTCATTTACTTAGAATGTTTTCTTAGTGATGGTTTTAGCTGTAGCATTACTTAATAGCTGACTGCATGACTGTCCAGTTTGAGATGGAGAGTTGTTGTGGCTGTAGTTTGAACTGTCATATTAATGTGGACAATTGTGGGATTCTGCTATTACAGGTGTTGTAGTTGTGGTCTGTAACTATTGATCAATGTGTTTATGCATATACAGTGCTTGCCAACTGTTGCTCTGAAAACTGCTGTAACATGCTACAAATGTGAAGTTACATGCTGTGACACGTCATTACATTAGTATTATTGTAATAGGTCATAATGTAATATGATTGGACATTTATATAGTGCCACTTCAAGGAAACTCCTAATTCATAATATGTAATATATGTACAATATGTATATGGATATGTATAGAGTGCCTATTAAGAATCTTGCAAAGGCATTAAAATAGTATTAAATCAGCAGTTGCATATATACAAACTGTTTAAAGAAGAAGAGCCGTCCTTTAAGGTATCCCTGAGGCAGCCATGGATATGAAGGGTTAGCGATTTCATTATCTAACATCGGAATATGAGGGTGGGTGGCCAGTCATCTCCCTCACTGTCTCATCTTCCCACCAACAGTATACGGTCAGTGCATTCATAGCTGAGTTGGCTAGTGGCACAGGTGGGGCAGAAATCACGAACCAGATTTCTGCCCTGGCAGAGATTTGAATCTCTGACCTGTTGCTTGACAGTCCAGCATACTAAACACTACACTATCGAGCACCCCAATATATGTTTAAAGTGTTGTATAAATATTCATTTACAAGTATAGTATTGGTAAAGATGAAGGACATTGAAGAGAGGTGGATGTAATAGGAATGTGGAAATGTCTGCTGTTTTCATTGTAGCTACAGAGCACTCCTTGTGAAGACGAGGTGCAGGAGGACCGGAAGGCGTCTAGGGATTTTGGTAGAGGAGGATGGAAGAGGGACAGCAACCGGGATGGATGGGACAGAGAGAAGGACGAGTGGAAGCGGTCAAGCCTCAGGCGACTGGCCAGCGATGATCGCCAGGCGAGGAAAGGCAGCCGAGACAGGCAGGAAGGTTCTGGAAGGGAAGACAGCCAACAGGAAGATTTCTTCAGGGATCGATCATCATCTTCGCATTTAGATCACCATGTGATCAAGGATCATGACCCGGAGTCAGAGACAAGAGCAGGCAAGGTGGCTGTCAAGGATTTGCCATCTGTTAAGGAAAGGTACAGAAGCAGCTCAAATGTGTTGGAGCCAGAGCGGAAGCCGGCAAGAAGGAGATCACGGTCAAAGTCACCTTCAAGGTAGGATGTTACGTACTTTGTTCCTCAGCACTCAGTTTTCTGATTCCTTGGAGTGGTATGACCCTTTGACGAGGATTTCTTCTAAGTTGTTAATCCTGTTTAAAAACTATTTGAGCTAATAATCCGATTATAGACATGTAGCCAGTGATATTTTCATTAACGAAAACTAAAATTAGAAGTAAAAATAAAGGATTTCGTTAACGAAAATTAGAAGTAAAAGTAGGAATTATTTTGGCTTCAAAAACTAAATTAGGAATTAAATTATGAATTATTTGCAGAAGTAAAATTATGAATGAAATTAGGAATTATTTTCAGAAGTAAAATCATTTTACTTCTTGTGGCGCTTAAGCTGAGATGAAGGCGAATAAATCACACGCGATCCAAACACATAATCCATTGAAAACTTCTGCTTGAGATGAAGGCGCTGCGCATACCATTCTCTATGTAATATACTATCTTTGGTCTTCGTTGTCTAAAAAATGTCCCGCCTGCGTACCAACCTAACAACGACCTCCTGGATATTATTTTACACTGTATTATAATTATACGATCAGCTAAAATGGACATGCTCATACGACAAGCAGTTTCTGTCAAAGTCAGAAAAATTGAAGATCTTGTCAAAAGTTATTTGGCAGACATTTAAGGGAGAACGATACTAGGAATCCTCTTGCTTTCTGGAAGGAAAGGTGAGCTTCATACAGCAAAATTGCACCCATTGCAGAGGATCTTTTATCAGCTCCAGCCTCACAGGCCTTTGTGGAAAGAATTTTTTCTGTATGTGGAATTTTTACTGATGGACGAAGAAATCGCATGAAAAATCTCCGGAAATGAGAGTGTTCTTGAAATTGAACAAATTTAAGATATCTTATAGTAACATTAAAAAACTTTTTACTGCACTGAAATTAATAATTATTTGGAAAACTAAAATAAGAAGTAAAATTAATTGAGAACTAAAATAGGAATGATAAGTAAAATTATTTGAGAAGTAAAATTAGAATTAGAAGTAAAATTCAAGGACACAGAACTGAATTAGAACTGAATTAGGAATTATTTTGAGAAGTAAAATATCACTGCATGTAGCCACCAAAGTAAATGATGGATTTGCAACTGTATTCATCAGTCCAAGCTAACTATATAATTATATATTATATCATTATAATACGATTAGCCTGTAGAGGTTACAAGGTAGTTTTACAATGATGCTGACCTATATTGCAACTATTTTATGCAGGGTTGGGTTAATGCCGGCAACAACCTATTGTTGCCGGGACAGTGGCAATAACCGGTTATTGCCGGTTATTGCCAGTAGTTGCCGGCCGGTTATTGCCAGTTGTTGCCCATTTTCTCCAAAGTAAGGGCAAGGCAAATGAAAATCATATTTCACTGCACAGACTGCATAGTTATAATAAATGTTTCTTGTGGGAAATTAAAACTACTGTAGTAAATCTATATTACCCCTTAGTATAAATGTAGTTAAAGTCAACTACATGTATATGAGATTAAGATAAAAAAAATTCTGACCTTCAGTTCAACTACTCCAAAATAAACTGCCAGATGCATATATAGTAATATTCAGGTCAACAGGGTCATTGCCTTTTCTATATACTTACCTGGTAGTACATGATTTATTAATAGTGTATAGAAGCCAATGGTTTGGCAAAATTTCTAATTCACAATTACACAATTCGATATTGACTGTACTTAATATGAAAAACTTGTACATGTCTTTTATTAGGAAGAAATTATATGGTTATTTAAATCAGGTGATTTTTATTTGGAAAATCTTGATTGATTTAAGGCATGATATATTTAAAATCAATCAACTCTGTAAAGTAGCAAGCCAGAAGAAATAAAAAATGAAGCTAACTGTGAAGATTCCATATTTTACTACCACAATAATTAATGGTTTCTATTTTTGCCAAAAGGTTTTTGCCATTTTTGCCAAGAGGTTGTTGCCATTATTGCCAAGAGGTTGTTGCCGGGACGGTTATAGCCATGGCAATAACCGGTTATAACCGGCGGTGGCAACAACTTGCCAACCCTGATTTTATGAATTCTTGTAGATCTCGATCTCAATCAAGAAGTATTCCGGTCGATAAGAAAAAGTGCTCACGCTCACCGGATCACAAGAGGTCGGTGATGGTTCTTCTTAACTCAGGACCAACTGCTCTTACATTAGAGATTTATAAAAAACAAGGACATTTGAATTTGTGACTTTCTTCTACTCTCTCTTCTCTTGTTTTATTTTGGACTTACATATTGACATTGTGCAAAACTGTGATTAACATGATTTAAATTTTGAGAATTCCCACTGCTAAAACTGGCAGTCTCTATATGTGCATAAGCTTGCTTACATATACTTTGCTGCTACTTGTTGAGAAACTGAATATACACTGTAGATGAAGTTAAACAGTTTGGTGAAATCAAGGGTCATAAGTAGTCATAAATTTGACAAATTTAAGGTATATATGTCTGTCGTCAAATAACTGATCTAACGGTTATGTGTTGATTGGCAAACATGTGGAGTGTGTGAATACTTGTGGTCTCTTGAGACTAGACAGTCTGATGACTGCCCCTCCTCCTCGTGTGATGAATCTTCTCCCGACTTTGTACTTGTTTTTATTCCAATACTGATTCAAAACTTACATATCTCAGCTATCTATTTTCAACTGTCTGTGTCTTTATCTGAATCTGTGATCTGGAAATTAACCAGGTGTGAAGCTGTAATTATGCTGCAAGTCTAAGAGCATTTATTTCTCAGTGCTTTGTTGCTTAATAAAGGCCTTTGGCAGTTACACATTATATGAGCATGGGTTAGCACTTATAGGATTTTTGTTAGCATCAATATATAATTATATATGTACTGTGAAAAAGTGTAACTTTCTGCTAAGATCAGTTTATGTTTCTCTCTAATGTACTGTTACTACTGAAGTCAACCTTTTAAGTTCTAGCTACTAAAGACTACCTTCTTCTGCTTGGCCTGGGTCAGTAGTGCCTCTGAATAGGGTTCTTGAAAGAGTGCTGTATAAGTTGCATCATTTTTATAAATTATTACATTGAGAGTATCTAACATGGATGGCAGAGTGATGGGTGGGAGTTGGTTTAGCTGTTACAATACTTAAAAGCTGAAGTGCATGACTGTCCAGTTTGAGCTGGAAACTTCTGGTGGCTGTTTAATAGTTTGAACCATCATGATAATGTGAACCATTAAAGAAGCTGGGTGATTTGATGACATCTTATGTGTAACAGGCAACAGGAAATGATTCCCATTTAAATAACTGACATTTTAACGTAAGTACATATCCTGTTATATATATTTATAAATCAGTAAACAAGAATTGCTGTTGATAATGGTGGACTAGTCAGTGACTATGGTCAGCAGGAGAGTTGATTTTTATTTATGCTTGATTCAGTGATATTTTCGTTAACGAAAACTAAAATTAGAAGTAAAAATAAAGGATTTCGTTAACGAAAATTATAAGTAAAAGTAGGAATTATTTTGGCTTCAAAAACGAAATTTGGAATTAAATTATGAATTATTTGCAGAACTAAAATTATGAATGAAATTAGGAATTATTTTCAGAAGTAAAATCATTTTACTTCTTGTTGTGCTTAAGTTGAGATGAAGGTGAGTAAATCGCACACGATCCAAAAACATCCATTGAAAATCTCCGGTTCAGATGAAGGTGCTGCGCGTACCATTCTCGATGCAATATACTATCTTTGGTCTTCGTTGTCTAATAACTGTCCCGCCTGCGTACCAAACTAATAACGACCTCAGTTGCGTACGACGTTTTATTTCACATCAATTTTCTTAAGTATGAGTTTATCGAGAATGTTGGCCGGAAGAAAGCGAGATTACCCGGTTTGGAAGTTTTCCATTTTGACGAAAGTACAAACCGATATACATGCCAACTACCAAACGTTAAAAAGACGCAATTTGTGGGACAGCGCTTGCTGGGAAGAACACAAGCAATATGGTAACATTGGTTGCTCATATATGCTATGCGTGCATAAAGAAGCGCACCAAACATATCGAGAAAGAACAAAAACTGTCTGAAGTAAAGCAAAGCAAAGAAACGTAAGTCTAACAATGCAGCAGATATGCTAGCGTTGCTGAAGGTCCCAAAAATAGGAGATTGTTTGCCAACGTCAAAGCACAGTTTCACCTGCACGGCAGAAATTTAAATTTCTCAACATGAAACTAAAGTCACAAACAACATCAACATTGTCCAGCAGCAGCAACAACCAAGACTGTGCAACAACTCAGATCGATCGTTATTTGGCAGACACAAGGGAAAATGATATTAGGAATCCTCTTGCTTCCTGGAAGGAAAGGCCAACTTCGTACAGCAAAATTGCACCATTGTAGAGGATCTTTTATCAGCTCCAGCCTCGCAGGCCATTGTGGAAAGAATTTTTTCTGTATGTGGAATCTTGACTGATGGACGAACAAAAAATCTCTGGAAATGAGAGCGTTCTTGATATTGAACAAAGATATCGTATACATGCATGTAGTAACGTTAAAATCCTTTTTACTGCACTGAAATTAATAATTATTTGGAAAACTAAAATAAGAAGTAAAATTAATTGAGAACTAAAATAGGAATGATAAGTAAAATTATTTGTGAAGTAAAATTAGAATTAGAAGTAAAATTCAAGGACACAGAACTGAATTAAAACTGAATTAGGAATTATTTTGAGAAGTAAAATATCACTGGCTTGATTGGCTGCTTTTAGATGGAGACCATCAGAACCTGAGAAGGATATTTCCAGATGGGAGCGTGTTCGGGAACATCCCAGATTAGGTCTTCCTCCCGTGAAGGAACAACATGCCTGCAGTGAGTTCTGCTATTTGTCCTATTTCTTGAGTAACTTGATGGATTCATTGTTTGATTAGGTCTTCATTTTTGTTGAGGTGTTGCCGTGCTTTGAATGTATCTTTTGACTTGATACTTCGTTTTATTGTACCACAGTGTAATTCATGTTGCATAGTCAATATTTCACAAGAGGTTCATATAGTGTATTTCTCTATATGATTTATATAGCACATTTTCTCAACGATGTGCTCCTAGCCTTGTAACGAGGCAAATCAGTTGGCAAGCAGAGGAAACACTGAATACGTTGTGCATCTTAAAAGATCACTGAGCTCCAGGGTTGCTTCTGCCTTCTTGGAAGACTGGCTTTGTTGGAGTCACAAGTTTAGTGAGTTTCTTGAAAGAACTTTGCTTATTTCTTTGTTAATCTATCGTTCATTTTGGATTTCTGCTATTGCTGACTGTGTTGTCTGTTCATGTTGGTTCATGGTGTTTTCTGTTTGGTGTGTTAGTCTGCAGTGTGACATTGTGGATTGGAAATGTGAGCAAGCAACTGAAGGAGGAGACCCTGCGCGTGGAAGTGGCCAAGTTTGGGAAAGCTTCTCTCGAAGTAAGATGAGCTTTGACTTCTGTATAGCTCAACAAATAAGAGTATTTAGATGTGAGCGTTGATCTCAGTTGCATTAAGAACACAATGATTTGTCCTGACAGTCTAATTAGAGCCCACAGCCATTAACCATTCTTGGTTTATGACAAACAATTATGTTATTAATTAGCGCCTCTGAGTAGTCCTCTGGAAGGGGCGCTATATAAATTTATGAATGAATAA
Organism: Aporrectodea caliginosa; assembly: GCA_020284085.1. NCBI lineage: Eukaryota > Metazoa > Annelida > Clitellata > Crassiclitellata > Lumbricidae > Aporrectodea > Aporrectodea caliginosa. Next base: position 590,209 of record JACEVL010000491.1, on the reverse strand, counting down.
ACGGAAATCATTTCTTGTTGTTTGCTATGTGTTTTCTGCTCCAGCCCAATTCTTAAGTTCTAGGCTGATGATGATGATGATAATGATGATGATGATGATGATGATGATGATGATGATGATGATGATGATGATGATGATGATGATGATGATGATGATGAGATCTCTGCCCCAAGGCAAGTCCATTGGCTTTCAAGTCACCCAGGGATGTGATGAGTGAGGTGGTTTCCCTTTGCTTTCCTCGCAGACAATTTTGGGTGAGCAACTTGTCCAAGGTCCCTACACAGTGGTTTGAGGTAGATTCGAACCTGTGACCCTCTGGTTACATGGCACAGAACATATCGCTACACCTCCTTGTCCCATCTACACCACCTCGTCCCATGCAAACCCAATAAAGTGGTTGTTAATTGTCGTAGGGATCACTGTTCTTTTTAGTCTTTATGAAAGTTAGGGGCATTGCTTGAGGGAACAATTAGGGCATTGTATCATGTAGCTTATAAATGTCTAATTGGAGTAATACTGGAAACATTTCTGTTATCTGTTTTACTTGAGGCATAGAATATCTTTAGTGTTGGAATGGTTGTGTGTTCTTTCTGATTTCCAGCTGATACCTCAGCGTGGATGTGCGTTTGCATGCTATGATACAAGACAGGAGGCAGCAAGAGCTTTACAAGGCCTTAATGATCTAAAGCTTTTGGACAAAAACCTCAAGGTTTGCTTTCTAGTGATATCTGTCTTAATTTTTCTCTACATTTCTCTGTTAGTAGAAGTGACAGAAAATAAGCTGAGGTTGAAAAATATCTAATAGGTACTAAAGTACTGTGGCTGTTTAGACCACTGGAAGTTTTAAATGTTGGTGTATTGTTATGGTTTCATTAGTTCTTTTTCCGATCAGTACTCACTACTCTTACTAAATTATGACTCTTACTAGCAGATTTAGATGTGTTAACTTACACTTATAGTTCTTCATATAATAATAATACTGTGTTGATGGTGCTGCAGTATTAAAACTCAACTTAATGAAAATCTATGTTACAAACATTGTGTTTAAACTCACTCTTTCGGAATCAGAGAGACAATTTCTTTGTCTTGATTTACTTGTCATGTTTATTTCAAACAGATGTTGGTAGATTTAACGAAAGCTGCATATTCAGAATTTCTCTGAACTTGCATTAAATTATCTTCTATTATTTTATATGGTGGAGAATTCGTTCTAACTTCTGGCATTCTGTCATAATTCTACGTATACTGTTTTTCATATAAAAGGATTATATGTTGCTAAAACACTCCTGAAAAATTGTTTGTTTGTTCGCTAAAAATAATTTTGTAGCAAATTTGTTCGTTTCGTGTAGATTCTTTCTAAAGCCTTTAAGTATTTATATGTTCTATGAATTCCTGTGTATGGCTAAGGAAGTGATTGTCTGGCTTCATAGGTGACCTGGGCTCCCAACGTTGGAATCAAAGAATCAGAGTATAAAAGCCGATGGGATGTTGATCTAGGCGTAACGTACATCCCTTGGGATCGTCTACCACAGAGTCTGGATGCCATTGCAGTAGGAGCAGTTGTTGATGAGGACAGTCTGCCAGACCATATGAAGAGTAAGTTATCATGAACCGTAATTTTTTTATTATAGTAACAATAACATGCATCTTAAATTGGTGTGTAATGGTGTTGTCACTCACTGGGTCATAAAAGCCGAGTTAGACGGCTGATTTCGTAAAGGTCAGTCCTTTTGGACAGAGGTGTGCAAACCTGTAACACTTGACAACCATTAACACTTTTAATACTCATTTAATACTCATATTCTGTCTGTTGTTGTTATTGCTGTTCTTTTTAGTCTTCATGAACGTTAGTGTTAAATGTTAGCAGCTTCAGTTTTATACTTTTATGTAAGGTCATGTAGTCACTACCTTCCCTCACCATCAATAATTGCAGACGACATATTCATCTGTGACTGAGTTCCTCCTTAGGGGCTGTAAGGGAACGGAAATAATCTTTCTGTTCTGGTGTGAATTTGAACACCAGACCTGGATTTACAGTCCAGCATACTGTATTGCTGGAACTTGCCATAAAACTTGGTGGTTACAGAGCTCTGTGCTGGTAAGAGACCGAGAGGTACCGAGTTCGAGCCGCCGTTGGGCGGATATGCTTTGTAGGCTGCTATTAGCGCCGTTGTATTGCAGGCTGTCTGTTCTGTTAGTAGTTAAGATTTAAATTGCATAACATGTAAATGTACAGCGCAGTGCGTTTGTCAGGCGCCTATTAAAGAAAAGATATTATTATTATTATTATTATTAACTGCTCATTTCTCTTGGGTGAATGCTTTGCTGGTTTGCTGCAGGTCTCGATGAAGACAGGGTTCATGATGATCAGACAACAAGCAATGAGGTGACAAGCTCAACCGATTGCCAGCCAGATGGCCAGCTGCCTCGATCTCTGCCACCGTCTGCAACTACCCCATCAAACAACAACCCCCTTGCCGTGCCATTGAATCCTTCTGGTCCTCTGCAGCCATCTGGTAGGAAATCACTTATGAATGCATTTTCTCTGATTGTCTTCTTAGCTGAAGGAGAATGAAGTTACATGTAAAGCAATCAAACTGCTGAAATGAGTATGTTGTAATACCTGTGTAAGTTTTGCACCAAAGAAGGATGAAAGGTCATGCAGCTGTAGTACAATCCAATGATGATTTCTTTGAAACCTCTGAACTTGTGTTTGTACACATCACTAAACTCAAAAAGATGTAAGACTGAGTTGATATTCCATGGAAAGTACTTGCTTGACTCAGAGTTTGGGTATCAACAGCAGTCAGGTGCATTCATTCATTCATTCATTCATTCATTCTGGAGATGGTGTATGGTGGTGTATAGCACTCTTGATAGCATATGTAGTTACACTTGCAGTCTCGTGTGTAAGACTCATTATAGCAAATTCTGGTATAGTTGGAGACATGGATCCCAAAACTAATTCACCTATAGAAAATGAAATTTTTTATAACATGACCTCATTATAAGACACGTCTTGAGTCTCTTGACATGGCTTCTAAAGACAGTGTTATGAGTTTCTGTTGTAATGTAATATGATGTGGTCTCACGTGTTCAGCAGAATAATTCTGGTTAGTACACATTTGTTACCAAATGCATTGCACAGAGATTGATTTGAGGTGCTCTTGTTTTAAGATTGTACTGTATTTTTTTAATTGTATTGCTGCTTCTACAATATTTTCAGAATGATAAGTTAAAATTCAGAGTAATGATGATGCACTTCATTCACTCTGGGCCATTGAATAAATTTATGAAATTTGTATATGCAATTAGAAACGTCAATGGTGTCAGATCAAGCAGTTGAAGGAACCAATTCCTCGGCAGAATCTCTCAAGTCGCCTGCCACTGCATTTGTTCCAAACATGGCTGACAATGTAAGTCTTTGTAAAGAATTGTCATTGAATTTTAAAGTTATTTAACATAAAGAGGAAGTTCCTGGTAGTCTAGCGGTTAGCATGCTAGATTGTGAACCTTGAGGTGAGGGTTGAACTTGCACTCAGGGCAGAATGATGTTTTGACATATCTACTCAGTTAGCACCCAATGGCAAACTTTGCTATAAAATGAGTACACTGACCATGCACCATTGGTAGAAGGATGAGGCCATCTACCCTCACAATACAAGGCTGAGCATGGTTAGCTCAAGGGATTGCTTATTTTTCTAACCCAAAAGGATGCTGAGTATGCTTGCTTTCTGCAATCCAAATTATGTTGGTGACATTAAACTGTGGCTTGTCATGTTCTTGGTTTTTACAAGTAAGGTGCAAATACTCAGCTTCTATTAGCATAATTTTTGGTGTTGATAAGAACAGGTTGATGTGATAAACCATATGTATAAACCATAACAATTTAAGGTAATACTTGTGTGAAGTTAATAAACACAGGGTGGCAGGGTTAGCCAAATTTATTGGTGCTGCTAAGAAATGATAAAAGCCATATTTATCAATGATGATGAAAATAGGATGGAGTTTGATTACAGTATATCTTCATCAGTGTAGTCCATTGTGTAAAGCTCCATAGTGCTTGTCTCCAAGTTTTTTGCATTTCTTTTGCTTCAGGTTCATATAGTTGTTGACTTATTCTTATTTTGTGTAAACATTGTTCATGTAATTCTGGATCTCTGCTGCCTGTTTCCTTTTTTTAGACTTCTTTTATTTGTGAAGTGACTGTTTTGCTCAATTGCAAATATTTGGCTTCTTAAGCCTACCTTGGCTTATTTGACTTCATTAAAAGCATTTGTATAAGTCAGTGATGTCCTGTTTATTAAGATAAACCTGTGTGATTGCTTATGTTCTGTTACATGGAAATCTTGTATTGTTTTAGGAGAATGCTTTGAATGTGTCAAGTGATGAGCCGAGAATGCAATCAGAAGCAGACGCTACGAAAGCAGCCACTGCAGCCGTTTGTTCTCAGTTGGTTCAGGGAATCCAGAACATCTTGAACTCAACTGCTGCAGCCAACTCTGCCACTCAGGCCATTCCAGGCATCATAACACCCGGAATCATGCCCCCTAGCACTTCGACCGCAGACTCCTTGTTTCCACCGTTGCCTGGAATGTGGCCATCACTGTGCGGCTTCAACCCACTTGTCCCCCCTCCGGGATTCCTGGCTTCATTTGATCCCACTAGACCTCCTCCATCTCTTGGCCCTCAGTCAGTTGCTGGTGACCAACCAGCAACAGAGGAGAAGACCACGGAAGAAACTGGTGGAGCAGAGAACATGAGTGATAACATGGATTTGGATGAGTCATTGTCCTCGTCACAAGGGGACGATCAGGACTTCCTCGAATCTCGTATTGAACTCATCCAGTCTGGTTCTATGCCATCTGGCACACAGTTTTGTGATGCCCAGCAGCGTAGTGGCTCAGGTTGGAATCCTGGTACTGAGTATGGCAAGCAGGAAATCAAACCAGGCATGGAATACTTAAAAGCCCCATCATCCGATTCGATGATGAGTGGATTGGAAAAGAGGAGTGCCGAGGAAGGCGGAAGCACCAGCAACACCACAGTTGAAACAAATGCACGTGCTGGAATGTCTAGCACGGATGTGGCTTCTGTGCAAGGTTGGAGGGATGAAGTCCATGGCATTTCCTCAGGAAGCATGCCGCCAGTCATCAGTTCTGCAGCGACTGGCTTAAGTTTTCCAATTTCGGGCGTTCCTCCAATGCTGCTTGGTCAGAGTGGACCTATGACTGTTGTTTCTCCCGGGTTTGGATCAGTTCCACAGGGACACTCCAGTGGAGCAGTGACCTTCCAACCACCTCAGAATCAGTCATCTGGATTTGCCGGAGGGATGCACAGCAGTGAACCAAGTCAGTCTGGCCCAAACATGGGTGTTATGCCTCCAGGTGTTTCGAGTGGTCCTGGCAGCCGAGCGTTTGTTCCTGGGTCTATGCTGGGAGGACCAGATCATCTTATCAGGCCTGGCTTTGGTGGACCTAATGCATTGCCTGGTGGATCAACTGGTGCAGCCAGTGGTCCTGGTAATCCTGATGCCCTGCCATTTGCACCTAATGCATTTGTTGGTCAGTCTAGCTCATGGCCACGAGGGCCAGTCAGTGGGCCAAACAGGCTACCTATGACACCTGATCTGCCAGTAAGACACTCGGGAATTGCTGAAGGAAGTGATAGACCAAATGTATTTCATGCAGCGGGGCCTAATATGCCATCACAAGGACCGAGGGGTATGGGTCCAATGGGTGGTCCTAGCAATGTGGAATTGGCGAAGAGTTCGGATGCTGGGTCGGTTGTTGATAAAGAGAGACAGATGCACAAAATATCAAGTGGATTTCCAGAGACATCCAATGACCTTCATAGGCTTCAAGATAAAGACTTCAGAGAAGTTCCTGACAGAGGGCGCTCACAGGGAGAACCATTTGCAGATCGGAATCAAAGACCGTGTGGGCCAAATGGAATGGTAGGAGGACCGTTTGGACCGCCAACTGGTCGAAACCAAATGTCTGATGGCTCTGGTCAAATGCCATTTGGGCCAAATCGAATTCTGTTTGGGCCAGATGGTCTAAACAGAATGCCAATTGTCTCAGATGGTCCAAGTCGAATGCCATTTGGTCCCGAAGGTCCGTTTAGAATGCCTGGTGCACCAGATGGTCTAAATCGGTTTCCTTTTGGACCAGATGGTTTAAATCAAGTGCCTGGTAGACATGACAGTCAAACGCGAATGCCTGCTGTGTCAGATGGTGAAAATCAAATGCATTTTGCACCAAATGGAATGCCAAGTGTTGGTCCAAATCAAATGCCTACAGGGCCAGGTGGTCCAACTCAGTTGCCTAGTGGGCCAGATGGAATGCAAGGTGCCTCATGTGGTGTGCCTGGCGGTCCAAATCGTATGCCATTTGGTGCTAATCGAATGCCCAATGGATCAGATGGAATGCAAGGTGGACCATTTGGAATGCCTCTTGGTACAAATAGAATTCCTTTTGGTCCGAATCGAATGCCTGGTGGGCCAGATGGTCCAAATCGAATGCCTTTTGGGCCAGATGGTCAGAATCGAATTTCTGCAGGACCAGATGGAATGCAAAGCGGGCCATTTGGAATGCCTGTTGGTCCTAATAGAATGTCTGACCCAAATCAAATGCCAGGTCAGACTCAGGTGCCTGGTCCAAACCATATGCCTACTGCTCCAGAAAGGAGTGTGAATGAAATGCTGGGTGAAAATAATGGACCTCGGCCTTCTCATGCTGGAATTGGAATGTCTTCGTTTCATGGTGGAATTCTGCATGGTTCTCAGGGTGGATTGGCACCTGGTTGTGGTGGTCCTCCAGGACAACCTTTTCCAGCTGTAATGACTCCAGGAATAGGCAGGGCTCCTGGACCATGTCCTGGTCAAGGGACAGTGCCTTCAGGGTCTGGTATGGTGTATTCTTCACAGGATGGAGTGCATCCAGGCTCCTGTGAACAACCATCAGGCTATAGTGGAGGAATGTTATCAGATCAAGGCAGTATGCATTTAGGACAAGCAGGAGTGGGTCCTGGTTCTGGAAGAATGTCTGGTCCTGGTGGAATGGTGCTGGGTGCAAGTGGAATGCCTCAGAGGCCTGATAGGATGCCTCCTGGAGGGGCAGGTCTTGGGCCTAATGGAATGCCTTCTGGCCTCGGATTAGCTCCAAGTGTGGGTGGAAGGTTTCCATGTTCAGGTGCAATGCCTAGAGGCCCAGGTGGATTTCTTTGTGGACCAAATGGAATGCCTATGTTCCAGGGAGGAAGATTTCCAGGTCCAGGTGGAAATCCTGCTGGACAAGATGGAATGCCTGTGGGCCAAGGTGGAAGGTTTCCAGGTCCAGGTGGAACTCCTGGAGGACAAGATGCAATGTCTATTGGTCAAGGTGGAAGATTTCCAGGTCCAAGTGGAATTTCTGGTGGTCCTGATGGAATGTCACCAGGGGCTTGCAGAATGCCTTTAAATTCCAATAGACCGCCTGCTTCGGATGGAATACTTGGTAATCCCGGACCCGATGCACTGGGTGCCAGTTTGAACCGAATGCCATTTGGTTTTCCTTTGGCATCTTCCAGTTCCGGTGGCTTGCTGGGTGCACTGGGAATTAGGATTGGATCAGGTGGTTCTGGCTTTCCAGGCTCATCTGATATGACACAGCAGCAGAGCAGCACGCGAGAACAGCGACCTGGAACAGATGTGGATATGGCTCCAGAACGCAACTGTCCAGGTGAGTCAGTTTGCATGTACTTCCACTTGTAATATCCAGACATTTTAGTTTATCTGGCTATTTAAATAGAACCTTTTGAGAACCTGACCAATGTGTTTTACTGGAGGCCCTGTTTAACACTTTAACGACGAGCTATGTTGGTTTCCCAGTCACTTTTAGTACATGCTCATCGTTAAAGTGTTAAGAATGTATAGAGGCGCTGCTGACAATGTTTTGTTAAGTTTAAGTACAAGAAAGACCAATGTTTGGTTATGATTGAGCCATTAGCTGAGCAAAAAGGCACTGTCTATTTTTCACAGTTAATTTTCTATGTTGGTTCATGGAATATGGAGGATGGTAGGCAGTTAATGTAACTTGCAAAACTGGGTCCACTGCTGTGAAATAACACCAGTACTGTTTCTTGATAGGGATCTGTGCATGTTGTACGGCATCAATTAAAGTATGCTTGAAAGCAGAATTTGACTGACTTCTTTGATAATTTATTGTGATTTTGCTTCTTATCTATTCAGCAGGCGGATTGATTTTACTTGATTTGAATTTCTAATTACTCAGTCACTTTCAGTACCTGCTCGTTAGCGCAAAGTGTTAAGAATGTATCAGAGGTGCTGCTGACTTCACAGACTGTGAAATTTAAGTACAAGACAGACCACTTGTTTGGGCATTATTAGCTTTGGGGGACATGGCTTCACTTCGCATTAAACGGAACTGGCACATAAACTGGGGTGCATAAATGAGTTCACCTTATACTTTGTAGTGAACCTGGAGCATCAACCTTTTAACTTTTTTCTATTTTAGCCACTTGTTTATGATATGTTGTTGCATTTGTTTTATTCTTCAAATAGTTGATGTGTAAGTAAATGCAAAGGGATTAGGCACTGCGCGATCATTTTATGTTATCTGATTAAGGAACACGTGTTTTGTTTCTTGTAGGTTCTTCTGGTTCTGATTCAAGAGGATCGATGCCTTTTCAAGGGCCAGGATTCTCAAACATTCGATCAGGCAACTTTGGTGAAGGCCAGCAGTTTGCCAACAGTTCCAGCTCTGCCTTTGATCAGCATTCTATGCAGGTTCCATCGGCAAACCTTCAGGGCTTTCTGGAAAATGCAGACAAAGTAAAAGCCAATATTCAAAGGTTCTTGGCTCCAGGGATTGGTGGTGGTGCGGCATTCCCAGGATTGTTTGGATCTGGTGTTGTTGGACCAGACGGTAAGACTGGTTCTGACCAACTTTGTCAGTTTGGAGTTGATAACAAAAATGCACCAGCACAGGGCCTTTTTCCTAATTTTGACAACATTCGTCTTGCTTCAGGGCAATTGCGTTTCCCAGCAAATGATCGGTTCTTCTTCAAGCCGCAGCTGGACAACCTGCAGATGAACGATCGTCTGCTTCGGAACGATGATGAAGACGATGCACCGACAACCGGTCGACATATCCGTCGAAGCGATCTCTTTCCTTCGATGAAACAGCGTGGCCGTCATCAGCAGGGAAATCATCACCGCTGGAGCGACAGGCGTCGTGATCGCAGAAACCATTCTGCCAAAGATTTCCATGATCACGAAGACAGGGAATCTCATGACGGTTATCGTCGAGCGAGCTCAAGGGATGGTCACGAGGCTGCACTTTGTAGATCTGATCAGGCAGCCAAGGACAGTAACTCCCAGACAGGTAGCCAGGCATTTTCTGGTGCAAACTCAGAAGTTATCAATTCAAAGACTGTCAAAGAAGCAGCTAATCAAGACACCAAGGAACCTGCATCAAATTCTGGTCGTTCGGATTCTCTTCTAAACGTCGGCGATGAGAAGAAGACAAGTTCTTGACGTTAGCAGTAGGATTTGAAGTCATCATGAATTCAAGTTATCTAGGTCGGTGGTTCTAGTCCTGTTGGGTGCGTAGTTGCAAAATGTTGATTAGAAGATGCAGTCAGAGACAGAGAAAGAGGGAGGGAGCCTTCCTGCTAAGCAGCATTTAGTCGAGCTGCTGTGACTTAACGTTTGATCATTCTCGGATGTACCCTGTATTTCTCAACATTTATGGATTGTGCGACCAAATTGTTCGCAACGTGATTGATTTCTGTAAAGCGTCAGATGGTGTGAGTACATTGAAAGAACTCTGGATATTGGGGAAGCTCATTTATGTGCTGAGGCATCAGATGCTGGTGACTCCTCTGCTTATTCACTTGGTGATTGCTTCTCATTGTTACCAGTTTATACCAGATAGTGATTAGTAATTTCAGATAAACTGATTAGGATCATTCAGTGTAAGTTTTGGATTGTCTCTTGTACCCTTACTGGATACTTCTTTTCATAATGCCTTGTATGATTATTAATTATGTTAGTTGTTAAGTTGCATCTTAATCATCCATTTAGAAATGTTAGAGAGATTGAAATGAAGAGTGTAAACATGTTTTTCATATTGGCTGGTTTTATACACTCGTAGCAACTGAGTTGTAGTCTTATTTAGCACTCGAGCTGTTGTCCAGTTTTCCCATATGCACAGATCTCCTATCCTAACTATGGCAACTGTGTAACCCATGCTAACAGTTCATCAATCCTGCTGCTCTGGCAATTTCTCATAAAAACACCTTTATAAATATCCTGTCATGATCTCCATCTTCTCTTATGTAACTTGTTGCTGCAACTCTGAGCGCCATCTAAAAAATGCCTGTCTACCCACCTTACCTTTGGATTTTGATTCAGAAATAACCTTGACAAGTATGACCATATTTTATTATTGAATGCTGTGAATAGGGTGGTTCCCACAGCTGACCTTCGTGGGCAGTAGTTAAATGCAGAGCCTATGATTACAACTTCCAGTCATGATTTTTCCAAGGGAAGCAAACCAGTTCTCTTCTTTGATGCTGGTGAAATCCCAAGTTTGCCTTTACAGCAGCTACTTCTTGTTCATTAGGAATGCTTTGCATTTGCAGATAGTAAGATCCGCTTCTGTTTTTCCATTGATCGTTTATGCATTTTACTGATTCTGCATATCTATGCTTTATTAGGATTAATTACTCCTTGTGTTATTACATTGTAGCTTTACAGTCACTTTTGTGTAATTGCTGGGTATTTTCTCATTGCCATGCATTTTATTTGAGTCCTGTTATGAAATATATATATATATATGTATGTATATATATATATTTATATTAATTAATGCATTATGACACAGCGGATGAGGGTTTGGGTGTTTTTCAATCTGGGCATTAGATATGTTTGGACAGGATTGATTGTATCAGCAGAAATTCTTAATTAATAAAAGCTTTGTTTATGATCATGTGAAAGGAATTTCCACAACTCTTACTATCACTGTTATTATTTTTAATATTGTTATATTTCTATTCAAAATACGCTTGGTTGTTCTTTTTATGAGCAGGCTTTTTGAAGCGTTCAGTTAAGAAGAGTGGTTTATAAATCAGTTGTTGTTGGTTTTGAGCCAAATTTGATGACAGTGATATGCTGAATCTGGCATAATAAATTTTTCACTTAAGTTGTTTGTCCGACTTGAGACATGTTGACGTGTGGGATATTGTTGATTCAAACACAGGCCAAGTTAATCCTTCATAAGTGTTCGTCGATTTTTCAATTGTTACAGAGTACTCTGTAGTGTTGGGCTATTTGATGAATACCGTGATTGTGGAGTATATTTCTGTATACATAATTTACATTCACTATCCAAGCCACTCTTGTATAAATGTTTACTTGGATACTGCACAATTAATGTCATAGTACTTGATTGATACAGTATGATATTAGAGTGCTTTATGCATAGATTATGTAACAGTACTTTGTGAATATTGTATGATTGTGGAGAACATCTGCATTGTTTTAGGCAGTGCTTGGTGGTTACTGTGAATGGTGGTTTTCTTTGCATATTGATGCAGATGTTAATTTTTATGTTGGTTAAGGCATCTGGATTGAGACACTATTTGTGTGACTATTGTATAAAGTTGTTTCATATAGTTTTTCCCTATACAAGTAAACAGTTGCATATTTTAACACATCATTGTATGGTTGGTCTAGGGCTTCCAGGTCATTTCATGATAAATATTACAAACTGCCATCTACAACTTGCATCCTAACATGCAAGACAATGGTGACTGCCAATCTTGTGAGTGAGATACCTGGAGCTTCTTTAAAGAGCTGGTCTTTAAAGAGCTGGCAAAGTTTTGAAGATTATGTAAAGTAACCATTGCACTTGATTTTGCTGGTCTAGATCTTCAATGAAGATTGTAATTTTTTGTCTTTGAATGCCATAATTTGCACAAGTGTACGTGTTTGGTCACTTAATTTGAATGATTGACACTTGGCAAGTGAAATGTTGAGTTTTCATAATCTGAATTGTGAAGATCTGCTTTGTGTGATATACAGTTTACAGTAAGAGATGACCGGACAGCATAGGCCCAATAGGTAGGGGTGCTAATAAGCATTGTGACATCTTGTCAGAATTGAGGGGAGGTCAGATCATCAATTGTGATGGCAATTTTGAACTGCAACAGATAGGAATGTTTAATGTTAACATAAACTGGGGCTGTGCCAAAGTAATACTGCAGTGGTATAAATGGTTTTTGTGACAGGACTTGTTAACTAACCCAGATGTGTTATTCATGACAGTAGTAATACTATTTGCAGTTATGCACTTGTTTGAATAGTTGTAAAATCATTTAGTATCAGGTTGTGAATAATTTAAAGGCACTGAATGTTGATTTGACTTTACGTTTGTTGTAGGCCAGGCATGGGCAACTTCTTTTAACAGAGGGCCGCTTTAAGGTTTGAAGGGCAGCTCAGGGGCCGTAGGCCAATCGCGAGCTAATTTTGCAGATTCATTTGCCCACAGAAAATGAAACTTTAATAATTTTATTCAAACTAAATATTACAGAATAACCGTTAAAGCAAGTGAATATAATTTTTGTGATGGAAATCTAATTATTCTAATATGTAGGCCTACAGTCCTACACTCAAAATTAAAAAAATAAGTTTTATTCAGTTTTAAAAATACATAAAACTTTTAGTCTGTACAATATATCCTTTGTTTAGTGTGCTATATTTAATGTGAGATCTGGCACTTCTTCTCACGACACACATCTGGAATGTTTGCTTTGAAGTTGGATGTGGCAATTCGATATTCATTGGACAGATTGTCATCTGTTAGTCTGCATCTGTTTTTGCACTTTGTTAGTTTAATCTTTGAGGAGACATGTTCACAAATACCGGTATAGGTGCACCGTGCATGGAAACAGTGCATCCATACAGTTTCAAATTTGAATGGTTAGAATCCTGAGAAATGTAAAGTTATGTAGGACTGAATCAGAGGTACCTCATGAAATTTCCTTTCCAACTCACTGTTGCATTGGCATTCAATCAATTCCATATGCATGGAGTTTGGTGCTGAATTGGCATCGATGGAAAAGGGAGATTCAAACAATTTAAGTCTAGTTCATGAGCAATAAATCAGCAAACCTGGACTGGAACTCTACTTTCAATACAGTTATTTGTTCTGTGCACTTCTTGATATTTGCAGAATCGGTAAAACATGGAAAATGCACAGTATTGCCTTTTGATATTTGATTTCCCCAGAATAGCAACTTCATTTGAAAAGTTCTAATAGATGGTTTCTAAAGTAGCGAACCTACCCTCTTGTGGTCTTGTTTTATGTAGAGAGTAGATTACATTGATGACTGAGTAGTCAACTAGTTGACTAATGACTATAGACTAGAGGCCGGATTCTTAATAAATCAGAAACAGATGTGTTAATGTCGGTCTATGTACAGAAATTCATTTGTGTAGGGCCGGATAAAAGGTTCCCAAACGAGGGCTGGATAAACGGTCCCCAAAGTGCCAGGTACAGTGCTAATGTAAATGACAGGCCAAGGGCCGGTTCAAAGGTCCCCGGGGGCCGGATCCGGCCCGCGGGCCGCCAGTTGCCCATCCCTGTTGTAGGCAGACAACTTCATTTAAATATTTGCATGAACGCGTTAACTTATTTACCGGTATGCATAATAATTGGTTGACGGTTGCAAAAAATCTGGACTGTTTCTTTAAACACCCAGTAGGTAGGTACTTCCTTACTAATTAATGCAGGAATGAAGTATTTTCGATCTTGTGTATACTGTAAATTGAATTGGAGGAATTTCAATAGTTGATAAATAGACAGGCCAGACAGACCTGTAACGGTGCATTGAGGTTCAAAGAACTGCTGAGTCCAATTAAAACAAAGACCGAGACTTAGCAGAATTTCGAATGTCAAGTACTAATATTTGCAGCAGGTTTTAACTTTTAATACTGAAACCCATACAATCCAACATTAATTATTGTAAAGAATGAAAGTCCCAATTGCAGCTACCTACAAGCCACGAAAATGCTTTGACACCATAGGCAAACCGTGCAACTGGCACCTGTACACGATGCTTTAAGGACAAACCTACAGGCTAGTGAATTTGCTGAAGTGGATTTCCTCAAAAATTTGTCATCTCGAAAAACTTGGTGCCCTAAGTGTACAGGTAAGCATAAGCAACTTACGAGGTAACCTACGGACACAGTGTATAGGACTAATTTTTATAGGTGTTGGTTAAATATCGAGGCGTTATCTCTGACTGACGGTGTGCTGTTGTTTGTCAAGGCGCCCTTGTAACGGCATGTGCTGTGTTACAACGCCATAAAAATTGTCGGCATTATTATTATTATTATTATCATGATTGACACATCTCAACCCACAGAAACACAGATATGGATACAATTAATTACGGGTAGTACTTACAAACACATACCTTTACAGTTAAGCATATCACTCGGATCAATTGGACTCAATCAAGGGACACTGATCCTTGCTGTGCCCTGTATGCAGTGTAGACTGTAGAGTAAGGATCACTTTGCGCTCAAGCAGGTTGTGCATTCTTTATAGCCATTCCAAAACTTTGCAATTCACTGCAGTTTAGTCTGTTCCATCAATTCTTTGATGTTATTCAGATGTAAACTTGAGACTTGTCTCTTACAACTACCTAGTGCATACCCGCCATAGCATGGCTTCTGAACTTGTTAACTTATCTGTTGGATTTCAACCTGACGTCTCTAATGGATTATGACAGTTGATTGAGGTTTTACTTGAAGTGATAATCAACTGGTGCCTTGGGCATTATACTAATATCATTGCAGTCATTAGAAGTCAGTAGATGAGATATGATCACAAGACACATACCTTAGTTAACAATGTTTTGTTTGTATCAAGCAACTAAGATACATTCATCTCAAGTTACAATGAACTATATAATACATGATGTTACAGACAATGTAAGAATTGCACTGTATTAAGTAAAAACTGTAAAAGAGGATCAACACTGCAGAATTCTGGACAACGTGATTGACTATTGCCTAACATGCAAGAATTTTAAAACCTCATTTCAATCAAAAGTTCATCAAGTTTAGTGATTCTTTACCTCATAAGATTTGCTTACGATCAACGCAGTTGAATAATGTAATCAAGTTTAACATACAACCAACATCAAATGCAAGTGTTTAGAACAGAGTCACTTGCACAGCATGTGCTCTGCTATGTGACGGACAGTAAGATGCAAAAATTATTTTTTTAGAAGCAAATGGCTTGACATTTAGCCAGAAATGCAATTCCTTTCTGTTCTTTGTTCAACACAAACATTCCCACAGTTTTGTCTGAAAACAGTTTCACTACAATTCACAACACGACCATTGAACAGATGCACATGGTGCACTGGAGTGCCAAAGGGCAGAACCACCTGAATGCCATTGACAATAATACCACAACTGTCCACCAGGGATGACAACTTCACACCACACTTAATGGGCTGTACTTTGACATTCAGGTACATGCAGTAGGACCATCACTCGCTTTACTTTCAACACGCAATGCAAGTCATGCTCTTGTTTGGAACAGAGGTTAAATTAGGGCGTGCCATAATTTTTTGGTAACTGGTGGCTTTAGATGCCTACATTCTAGAATGGGCCCTCTTTTATGTGGCAATAAAATATATTCAGGAAGAAAACTGATAACTGACAATAGTGGAGAAGGGATGGCTAAAGAACAACCAAATGATGTCCATGATGATATCTCCTTGCCAGGCAGATGGAATGAGGAAGCACATGCAAAAAAGCAGATATTGTCTGGCTAATTTGTGTTATGAAGGGCGTTTGAAGATTAGTTAGCAAGTTAGCCAAACATATACAAATGCTGCCACTTTAACCAATCGGAATTTTTTGACCCAACAAAGGGAACACGGAATGGAACTTTCAATTCACTTCATCAGGAGTAACAACCCAGGATGCACCACTGAAATGGTATTGCATTAAAAAGCACAAGTTACCATTTCAACAATCAGCTACTCAATCTCCCAGCACCTCCGATGTGTGAAATGTTGCTAAATATTGTGTAGCAACAACCTCATCCTAACAACAATATCCACACAGAAAACCAGACAATACTTTCTACAATATGTATAAACAAGAACATCCATCAACACAGTCTTCAACACATTCTACAACACATGTATGCATTAACAGCAGCCTATATTGCCATTAATATGCACCCCTTTGTTGAAGAGATGGTACACCACCTGTTGCTTCTAGCAGCACCAGGAACAGAAAAGATTATCACTACCCTTCATCAGCTCAGGCACTATATATACAGTCCACATTGGTACGTCTGGTCTCCAACCCATGATCTCATAAAAGTGGATATAAATCTTTTTATTTGTTATAATACTGAACCCATGTTTTTGCAAAAATTCTATTAAACTTCAAGGTTCTCAACAAGTACTGTTCACCATGAAGTCCTTGGTACCGCCTTTGATTTTCTGTTTTATTGGCCAAGATTGATCACAGTATAAGTAGATTGCTAGGAGGCCACATTGGTTCCAATTCCAAGTTTACCATTCTTATTAACAAGTGATGCTGATTGGGCTCTATTTCATCTCAAAGCATCTTCATGTCAACAGTTGAAATATCAATATAGCAGCCTAGCACAGTTACTGTGCTAGGCTGCTATATTGATATTTCTGCACCGTCAGGTTATGGTTGTTCTCGAAGGTGGCTTTCCATAGCATTTCAGCATAGGACTTTCCCGGTATATCGGTTTGGCCTATAATTCTGCAACAAGTTGCCTAGCAAACTGCAAATATTCTGAACCTTTCATGGCTATTCCATCAGCATTTGGAAAGCATTCTGTTTAATAAGAATGTATTTTCATATCAGAAGCATCTTTGACCAGTTTCCTTTGATGGTGATACGTGCCAGGTACGCGTGTAATTAATTTCAACCACAATTATGAGGTAATAATGATGCAGCTACCCTCATTAAAACCCACCTATTTTGAAGGATCTCTCAACCTGGGAGTGCCTCTGAGAAGCTGTTTTCTGCAAGTATATAAATTTAAACGTACCCCACCTATCGATTTTGTTTTGACTAAGCGCCTGTGAATAAGCTGGCTCCTGCTACTTTGTTTTCGGGCGCTGTAGAAATCTCAAAATTATGATTACGAATTTCATGTTCAAGGGCATTCTTGAACACCTGTTGCACAAAGTGTACATGAACACAGCCTCATTATACATAATATAGCAAATAGTTGCAAGATTCACAATTAACAAAAGTGCGACTGTTAAGCGAGATCACTATGTCATTGGCTCTGCATTCACACACATGAACTAGACACATAAATATCATGGTAAAATACAAACCGTATCTCAGTAAATGACCATACCTATTAGACTGAGGCTGGTCTGTCTGTCCTTACAGATTAACATACCTATCGTTAAATGACCGGCCAATGTCTGTAGATCACCGAATGCATGATAAATTCTGATGACGACAGTAGGCAACACTTTGAGAGCAGCTGTGATACAAAGTTTCACTAGAATCTGAAGAAGACTGGCGACTTCCTGATTATATATCGATCACAGGTTTGTGTGGTGCCAACAGCCCACTGCATCATTCCACATCAACTCATGTTTTTGGACACAGCACTACAGAAACAGCAAACAAGATGGTATGCTCTGTTGATGTACATACATAAGTATGTATTTGGATCTTTAAAGCACTTTTAAAATCTTAAGAACTTGATTTTTATTTTTCTGGATACTGAGAAAGAAATTTGACGTTTATAGTTAATGGTTCTATCTTGTAAAAGTTTAGTTCCTTATTCTTCTAGTGGTTAGCAAGCTCGACTTGCAACCCAGAGATCAGAGGTTCAAACCCCACCAAAGTAGATATTTGTTTCGAGATTTCAACTCCACCTGTGCCACAGCCACTGGCAACTCAGCTATAATGAGTACACTGACAACACACATTCAGTGGAAAGAAGAGAAGGCAAAGGATAGGACTGGCCACCCACCTTCATGTGCAAAGCCTTGAAACTGAAGTAGCTAACACTTCATACCCATGGCTGCCTCTCAGGGTTAGTTTAGCCCTTTAACTACAAGAGTGTACTAAAATCGACTGGGAACCAATGCAGCTTGTTGTTAAACTGCTAAGGGATTGCTCTTCTTAATTTCTTATAATATTTTATTTACATAGTATCTATGCTCAATACAACAACCTTTTCAGGAGAGAGTTAAACTCTACTATACATATCCTTTCGGGGGCCGTGGCGCATTGGATAACATCTGGCACACAGACCGAGAGGTACCGAGTTCGAGCCCCGTTGGGCGGATATGCTTTGTAGGCTGCTATTAGCGCCGTTGTATTGCAAGCTGTCTGTTCTGTTAGTAGTTAAGATTTAAATTGCATAACATGTAAATGTACAGCGCAGTGCGTTTGTCAGGCGCTTATTAAAGAAAAGATTATTATTATTATTACATTACAAGGTGAATGCTCAACTAACCCACTACACAAACATTGTTACTTGAATGTGACCTGGAACGTCTCCTGCCTAACTGATTTGATTTTGTATTTGTGAATATGCTGCTGTCTGACAAAAAGAACAATACCACTAGAAGCTTACCATTAAGGATGTAGTCTGTCAATAATGCTGGCACTTTGGAATTATCTTCATCGATAGCCGACAAAACTAAAGAGTAAATCAATTTCTGATTAAACTTGTGCAACACTAAATGAAATGGTACAATGGACATGAAGATCTCAAGGGCAGTGAAAGTGAGTAGGTAACATCAAGCCTGGGGTTAAGTGGGGTTAGTACTTAGATGACCATCTTTTAAATACCAGGCCATCTGGGTCAACCCAGCCATCCTTTGGAAGCACTCACGAATGGTTTAGGATTACCATTGCAACTTTGGAGGTAAAAAAGCTGCCTGCTGGACTGCTTTGGTTGTTTGCACTTCAGCTGAAAGATGAATTAAAGCCAAACATGACTGATATTTTGAAGGAATTTCTATAGAGTATGCAAAGAAGTATGATCCATTCACTGTATACCGGGGTACTACTATTTAGTACCTTTATGCCTGTAACTTATTGGCAACAGTCAGCATATGGTATCTTTGTACAATGTACATAATAAAATGTCGTGCAGCAGAATCATCATTTTTGATCACATATTCCCTAGCCTTTCCAAACTGTCATTACTGAAATCAGTTACATACAGTGGCCACCAGGATTCCATCTTGTTAAATCCTAGAGAAGATATCTGCTCAAGTAACAGGCTCAGGTGAGGTCTACTTCCAAGCAGACAGCATGATGTAAAACCGTAAATTAATTAAGATTAACCTATAAATATGTCTGTTCTGAAAGAAACAAACGGCTAGGTGCAATTTAAAAAGGAGACATTGCAGATGGACACTTTTACCCACAAACAGTCTTGTTTATCTAAAAGGCTGTGGTAGTAAATTGAGTTCAAAATGTTAGCCCTTTAAAGCATATCTAACAGTCCTAATTGCAAAGAATTAAAAACTGTTTAGATTAATCCATATCAACCAAAAGACACAATCACATCAAAAGAATTGATTTAATTTTCAATTGTGCTTACGTTTAATGTAGATCTGCAGGAGATCAGTATCTGGGGCCCTCTGGTGGTCATCGTATGGAATGACAGTCGTCAGATACTTAAAACATCCGCACAAAATCATCACATTTTCAAAACATATTCAAATCACAATATTGCAAAACATACTCCAATAGTGCTATGAATAGTACTAAATATTCATATGCAGTTTGGCTCCTATTGTCCTCTGCGAATAGTTAATTCACACATGACTTATTGTTCATTTAAACCACATAAAAACATAATAGAGTTAGATAGACAGTGCATAAACCTGCATGCAATATCAAAATGAAAACAGTGAGAAGCTACTTCAGTAGCAGCAGCAATTGGAGAAAGACAGTGCCAACAATCCAGCAGAAAGAGCAAAATTTACATACATGAAATGCAACAAAATGAGTAACAGCCACACTGCCACAGGAGCAACTGCTACAGCACACAATATACAATCTGACAATGCCTCATACAAAAGTACAGAGGTGCACTTTGAAGACAGGAATAGTAGATGTTATTGTGGTCAGAAATATAAATTGTCTAGTACTAAATCAAAATCACTTTTACACACAGACAGCAATGTGACCTTCCAAAGCAATTGTAGCTAGGACACTCACAGGCATAAAATGTCTAGTAATTAGTCACTCTGGCCTATTAACAGACATTAGTGTGGCCTTTTGAAGTAGTTACACAACGCTGTTTGACACTTTGGCAGCAGCAGCAGTTAATATGCTCTGACATTAGACAGCAGGGAAACGTTCTAGCCACCCTATATCTGATCCTAGCCCACATAACCTAAGAATGTAAGAGATGTGCAAAACAGATAAAGAATTCCAAATGCTGTGATTGCTAATTGAGTTCGCCATCATACATTCCTCAATTCATGAATCTTCAACCTCACTTTCAAACAGCGAGAACACATACCCTGTAAGTCGGCTGCTCCACAAGTGCCTTGCCCTTCTTGCGATCAACATCCACCATTCGTCGTTTCTTCTGTATTGACAGCAGGAGTGAGATGAACTGGTTGAAAAGCTCCTTCTGAAATCCAAGTTCCTCGCGATGAACCAGCTGGCACAACAGGACTTCTGAATAGTCATGAATGGCACTATCCAGCTCGTCTTGAAGAGCATGCAGGCTTTCCAAAGGCATTTCTTTCAGACCTGAGCAAATTAAAAGCTTCTTATAGCTAAATGACAAAAACTGCGTGTTTGAGTTATAACTGCCATTACAATAGTTTCAAGTCTCACATATAACACATTCTGCCCATGCATTCAATGACACACATAGTCCAACTAATACTACACTGAAAAACTCCAATTAGTAACTCATGACCTGTATTAAGCATAGTAATTTCCATTATATTCATGTTGATAGCATTACAATATTCACACGTATGCTGTTGCATTAGCAAAACACATCTGTTTAGCTTTAGAAAGACAGATCAAGCCTACAGTAACAAACAATGTTTTCCATTATATTCATGTTAAAGAATATTGGTGCATGGCAAAATTCCATTGGTAAATGCTCCATATAATGTACAAGCACTTACCGGTGGCCATTTTATGTTGATAGTGAAATATAAAACTATCTAAGAAATATAAATGTCTATATCGATAAACAGAGTAGGAGTAGTGTCTGTAGGTGTTCGAACGATTAAACGATTAATGATTTGAATTAATTACTGCATTAAGTGATAACATCAATCAAAACACAGTTGTGGTGAGTAATAGAATTACTGTAATCACTTACAGGAACTCAAACCATCACTAGTTCTTCTCATGTTCTGCAACTTAGTTTGTTTGTAGAGCCTCAGTTGTTTTAGACAAAGTAACAGAACACGATGAAAAGTCAGTCTCCAGGTCATCCTTTAGGGAAAACAGAAAATCCACATGGCAGGTTAACACATGGTTGGCATTATTGGTAATTAAAATCATTAATTTTTTTTAGAAGTTTAACATAATCAGCAACAAGAACATTATCAATTTTACATCACAGTTATCATTGAAATTATCATGATGTTTATTTATGCTAAAAGCTATCTAATAAGTAAATAAGACATATGACTATTGCACCAAATATAAACAAAGCTGCTGGAAGAGAAGGAAGTCTTTCCTATCTCAAGCTTTTATTTATAACATACTATCAAACATTTGATAAGCCCACAAAACACCAAATCATATTAGGCATTATTTAAACCAACATAACAGTCTGTGTATATGCATACAGAACGATTAACAGCGATATCTTCTAGTTGCAGAATTAGAAATGGTACATAAAACCACCATCACCCCATGACTACCACAGCATATGCACGTAATGAGAAGAATGCCTAATCAGAAAGCATGAGCTGACCTCCATCATCTCGACAATCTCACTAATGACTTCATCTGCCGTCTTGATTGGCTCTTCACCCGACCCATGGATGCTGACACAACTCATCTCCATGGCTTCTCCCGCTTCGTCATCTTCTGACAATGGATGATCTCTGCAAAGGCTGTTTTCCTGGAAAAATCCACCTCAAGATATCAACTACCAAATGTTCCAATGCATAATATGCTGCTTCAACGTATTTTGATAGGAAATAACAATTTTTCACTATCTCAAAGAGTTATGCACTTCAATCACTGGTAAATAAAAATGTGCTTCTGTAGTGGACAATTTACATTTACAACTGGCCACATTAATTTCGGTAATCTATCATTTTTGCATCCTCGATTATTCCTATCATTATTGCCTACAATTTCAGCATCAAAAATTAGTTTCAATGTTAACATGTAAAGTTTGCAAATTTTACAATATAAGTAAACTCACCTCTCTTGGCATAGATCAAGCAAACTTTCGAATAATTCATACTTTTATTCATCTCACTCATTTCTTCTGCCATCATTCCTACCCTCTTTCCTTGTGCCTCCATCATACCCTTCCCTCCATTCTGTGGGCCTCCTTTCATTGTTTCCAGATTTTTAAGTGAATCAGTAAAGACACATTTTATTTTAGTCATGGACATTTTATGCACCTTTTTATCAGCATTTAAAACTGTTTTTT